>BMAW01128110.1:1067450-1133438 GCA_019974015.1 Nephila pilipes | reverse complement strand
TATGTATGTATGAATGAATCTGTTTATGTATGTACGTATGAATGAATCTGTTTATGTATGAATGAATGAATTACTAAAATGTGTTTCCGTTATCTCCAATTTGAAACCCAGTTCCCAAATATGTTATCATTTAATCTCTGAACACATAAGTAAAATTACAACAGTAGTGTAATACAAAATTAAAGTAAACATTATAAACTTCGATTTTATCACGTGGCCGTGGTGGTCTGGTAGAAGGCCGCAGCCAGCGTTGTGTTCGGTTCGAGCCCTGATGCCACACAAGACTCACCCTGTAGCGAAGCTGATGTTCGTTAAATCTACTCGAGTATCCCAAGTCATTCCGTTGTCGTGGTATGGAAGTTAGGAGAGGGGGTGCCAGCTCAGGTGTCATCCTCGTCACTTGACCGCGGCTCAAATTACGAAGTCTGTCGCTAACAGCCCACGTTACTTCTCAGTGCGATGTTGTGAAACAATCACAACGATTTTATCAATAAAAATTCAATGCTGAAAGTTGCTTTTTACGAAGTTTATGTCGTCCTGAAATAATTAAAGTAGAAATTCCCTCTTACTGATTAATGCTCCAAAAACATTTTGTCAAATAATTTAAATTATTCATTGCACAACGAGGACAGTCAAAATACATGGCAAAAGTACTAACTAAATAGCCTATTGGTAGACAGGTGTATGTACGCTGTACCTATCTAAATTTAGTAATGAATATGCTGGAGGAATTCCAGTGATGATGATAACAATTTAATAAGAAAATCCTTTTGCGTATTTTAATTTGTCAGAACCAGGAGCGTGAGAAATTTTACTTAGGGTAGGGGGTATCCCACTTTAATTCACATCTCGAAATTGATTTTAATGTTTATTTTCAAAATCAAAAGCATGTTTTTGTAGAACGTGTGATTTCGAATATAAATTTTTTCTGAAAATTTTTAAAAAGTTTTAAAATTTTACTCTACAGCAATCTTTAAAGGAGTGGTTACAATTCCCATTCATCATCTTCGTCGCTACGCCATTGGTCAAATCTACGATCTACAATATTTTCCAATACCTATTCTAATTAAACGGATAATTCAATTACCTCCAAAAGCTTTTAACTGCGTAAGTACTGTTTCCACCTTGAATTTCTTGCGGAAATCTACGTTTTCACCATCAATCAATGACTGGCAATTTTTCAAATTTTTAAACACTCTATGACGCACTTATCTGACTGAGACCTAACCCAAACTGTTTCTGACTATTTTCCAGCTAACTGCCATTTAATCTACTGCTATACAAAAAAAAATCGTTTGCTGTTAACTCTAAACCAGACGTAACTTTCTTTTTTGGAACTAATTGCTCTGGAAGGATATCACTTCCACTACAAAAATAAGAACAGTTCGTTATTTTAAAGCTATAGTTAATACGTATTTAATGCGTCAAAGTGAATCAAAACACAGAATTAGAAGGTACCTTATATAGCAAATATGTATCAAAAGAAAGTTGTGTTTATTTATAGTAAGCTGAAATGATATAATTTATACATAAGAATGAAAATACATCATTAAAAGTCTAAAATGCAAGAGAAAAGTTATAAATACATTTGTAATTATCTTAATAAGGAAAAAAAAAAGATAATATTTATCAATCAAAACGAAGCATATTATTTCAAGTTTAAAATTAGGAAAGTAAGGTTATTTTCATTAAAAAATTATGATGAGTAAATATTTATATTTTAAAGTTTTTTCTCTGGCAAGAAAAATGTAGATCATTAAATCTGCTAATCACTTGAATGATTTAGTAATTCATAAGGAAGAGAGAGAAAAAAAAAACAATCTACGCTTGAATAAAATTTATGAATGAAAATAAACTGGTGATATTTCTTTTATTTTAACTTCACCGCTGAACATTAATTACATCTTCTAAGCTCTTGATCTATACATAATTTGATGTATTTTAGAACAATCCTTTTGAAGATTTTAAGCTTATTATGCTAAGCTTATACTTAGAGTGTTTTTTTTTAAATCTCTGTGGCATATTACGATAGATCAAGGATTTTCGATTTCTGATAAACAGTAGAATTAGTTGATTCGGTACCTCTTCTTCGCTGATTGCACGCATGACCCGAACTGGGCACTTGAAATATAAAATAAGGACAAGAAAAGGAAACCTAGGCGAAATTTTCTTAAATCATTCAATAATTAAAAGAAATGATAATTTTGGAAAAAGGAATTTCTTACTTAGAAAGGAATTGGAGGGTTCGTATAAGAGAGGCTTTTAAAAAGCATCGGTATATTAAAAATTGAAAATGGGGCATTAGAAATGAGATAACTCACTGCAGTATTTTTTCATTGATCATGTTTTTTCTGAAAAGTCCATGAGTATAATCCCCATCCCATCCCAAAAAATCGTCACCATTACTTTTATGGCCGATGAGACCATCTTCGCCTTCTTTGGGTCAGCCTCACAGGAAGCAATCCATTGCTACAATTGTTGCTCGTTTTCCGGAGAATGACGATGAACATGGGTCTTTTCGATGATGAAACCTCGAAGCAAAATGGCGTGCCCAAGCAATTAAATTAATCTATGAATTAGTGTCATATTTCTTTCTCGACGTGTAACAGATGGCAGCACACAATGGACTTGCCTTGTCAATGCCACCTGCCTTCCTGAACCACCCAATATTTTATCAGGGAATTTATTAAATAAGCGATTCGTGTTTGTTTTTATGCTATTCTTTCAAGGAAGGCGTAACAGAATGCTTTATTTTAAGTATCTGTCTGAGTACGTGTGAAGACGATCCCTTGCTTTTTCGGTCATGTGACCCAGCAGCAAACCTTAAATTTCAAAATACATGTATATCTTAGTATAGAAGGTTTTATCTTAAAAAACGACAACTATAATTTATTACGATCTATTTCCTCGTCACATTTATGGTTGTAGTAGATGAGTGGTCATGGTCACAAGCTCATGATCAACGGTGCTTCCGTCTTCCGTCTAGTCCTGGGTTCGAGTTCTGATGCCATTAACGCCCCTTCGTGTAAAGGCACTAATGCGTGCCACATCTGTCGAGGCTCGAATTCCCCACTTGACCCGTGTGGTGACCGGGAATGACAGAATAGTCACACTGTAGCTCATGCATGTCGTAAGAGGCGACTCAAATGGGTACCCAGCGTCTGGGGGTATAGCCGGGCACCCTGCCCCTGGGGATTATATCAGGGGACCTCAGGGACTTGCCTTCTTCAGGTAAGTACGGGCATCATGACCCCGAGGCACCTTAGTGATCTTTTTCTTTCCTATGGGGTTTACTGTCTTTGGTAAACACGGGTGACGTGCCCCCAGGATACCCTAGCGATCCTTCTCTATTTTCGACCCTCCTTCTTGTCAACCAATTTGTGTCTTTTCTTCCATTTTTTTTTCACGTCTAGACCACAGTTAAATCATTTTTGGCGCAACAGTGCCATATCTGGCTCTTGCGCCAATAAACTTTACCTGCTCACTTGACACTTTTTGTCGACTATTCTATTTCCGTAGCTTTAAAGTCTAGATCATAGATTTACCTTGTTTGGCGCAGTATGGCCACATCTGGCTCTTGCGCCAATAAACTTCACTATCACTCACTCACTGTAGCTTCTAGTTTAGTTTAGTTTTTATTAGCGTCACGCTAGAAGAAACACGAGGGTTATTGGCGATGGACCTCGTAATTTTGAACCGCGGTTAAGTGAAGACGACGACACCTGAGTTGGCCTCCTCTCTCCTAACTTGCACACCGCGCCAACGACCAAGGTTCACACCTGCGGAGGTAATAAATAAATACCAAGTTCGGAGGGGAAATTAACTGAGGCTGGCCACCCGGCGTTCACACTAGCTACTTATTAGTGCCCTAGGACCAAAGGCTATAGGAATGGTGTTGGGCACCTCCTGATGGAACTTCTCAGGCTTTAATTGACTAACTCATTATTTGGTATTATGTATTATACGAATTGGAGTTTTAATTATTCCTGTAGAAGTTCTTAATGTTACATTTCTTACCTTTAAATATCGTCGCTTTTCAATTTCTAAAACTTTACCTGATCTCACCGTAAAAAAATTAAAAACAAAATGCCTCAATCGGCTGTAAGAACTGCAAGTTGAAAGCGTGTTCTACCTTTTGTTGCTCCCGACTTTACCGCAGTTCATTAATTATCCCAATTGTACAGTTGCGCCCCCACTTATTCTACGACTCATGTATTTGTCATTCCCTCCAACCTCATTTAATTACCGTAACATGGTCAGTGCAGTGTAATTTATCATTGAACACGTAAAGATTTATCGTCTGTTACTTGTACATATAGCAAAAACATTTTCCTGTGAATGTAGAACCAAAACATTTCAATACGGAAGATAAAAGCAAATGGTGCGAATGGCAAAAATTTCCTGAATATTTATCCACAATATTCAGGAAATAACGATACACGTGTAAGAAAAACTTATACAGATTAGCGACTCATCAGGAACAAATACGGCATTTGTACAGATCAACAACACAAACAGATTCATAATAGCACTTGTAATAACAGTGATGTCATTTCCAATAACTTTCAGCTCACCAGCTTATTAATTCACACCGCAGCCAAATCTGCAAAGTAATACTTTGCATTTCCAAATGCAGACTCCGGCAGCATCCAACAGCCCCGGCAGATACAGGCCGCTTCCTTTCAGATTTACTCAGACTTCGCATGTCTCTATAATTGTAGCTGTTCCATCCAGGTGAAATGTAACAGGGAAAATTCAGGAAAAATCCATAACTTTTCTTCTAATCGAGACACAGACAGAATTCCAACAATTTCGAGGAACTTCGTTTTGTCACCAAAGTTGCCAAGATGTCTGTCAAATCACCAAACTGGTCGCCCGATTCGTTACCAAGGTCGGGCAAGTATCATTGCTTAAGCTTTCCTTAGTACCTGGCCAATATTTTTTTTGTATCTATTCATTTATAACAATAATTTTGCAGAAAAGCACCGTTGCATGTTCATAACAGTATGTATCTGTTCATGTGTATGTGTAAGCTCACTTTTTCAGTTAAACTTTTTATTCATTTATTTATTTTGTAAAACATATTTATTAGGTATCATTGAGTAAAATTATAGAATAATGCGATGTGTTTAATAGGCTTTTGCTTAATACTCTCTATCCTCCGACGTTCTGACTGCCAGTTTATGTCGGATAAGCGAGACTCTCTACTATAATGTATAACACTATTTCTTTAAAATTATTCTTTTTGAGGAAAGGAAATTGTTGTAAGGAAATGGTATTGCATCTTAATTTGATAGCTCCAACTTTGAAACTAGATTTCAAATATTTGTCTTAAGTTAAACATGTGGAAACGTTTTGATATGCTTAAAAGGAAACTAATACGAATAACGATTTTGGTAAGTAGAAAACATGTTCAGCGTTCGATCGTGGTTTCACATTTAAATTTATTATAGTTCTTTAATGTTATTATTTTTACTTTGCTAAAAATATTGGGGGCCGCGGTAGCCTAGTGGTCAAGGTCGTGGATAGCGGCTGGCGGTTTTCGTTCAGTCGCGGGTTCGATCCTTGGCCACCAAAGACCCGCCGTGTAGCCGGGGCTGATGCACGTTAAATCTGTTCGGGGCCCAAAGTCCTCCCGTTGGCGTGGTGTGGATGTTAGGAGAGGGGGGTGCCAGCTCAGGTGTCGTCCTCGTCACTTGACCGTGGTTCAAAATTACGAGGTCCGTCGCCAATAGCCCTCGTGTTGCTTCTAGTGCGACGTTAATAAAAACTAAACTAAACTAAATTGCTAAAAATATTCCTGGGAAAGATGATGAAATGTTTTATGGTCTTTTTGTATCAAATGTATTTTTACATTTTAGTTTTGATCATTGTTACACATCATGTTAACTCTCTTGAAACAATGCAATAAATTTTTTTTAAAAAAATATTAATTATATTTTTTATTTTATTTTGTACTTCGAGGGCCAATTTAAACTGACAATATAAAGTCAAGATTTATTGTGAAGAGAAATACGATAGAAAATAATTATGGCCTTTATACATGGCGTTATTCACAAATTTGTGCTGAAGAGCTGAGGAAAAATTTAAACCAAAACAAAATCTAGAAACATAATTATCATTAGTACATCAAAAGTGGTTTTTTTTTCTTGCTTTTCAACCAAGCATATATGAAAAAAAATTAGAATTCAATTTTAAAATAAACTTCACATAAAGAAATATATTAATTTTTAATTAACAATCAAAAAATTCATCGAGAAAAATTTTTTAGAACGATTTAGATAATCATTTTCACTCATTTTAATAGTTTTAATAAACATTTTTATGACAATAAATAGCATATTGTGTGAAAATTCAAATGTATTGATTTTTTTTTAGTTGTCAGAGTTTAATATCATTTTAGGTCGAAATTCACGCCGAGTATTTGGTTGTTGAACGTTTTCCAGTTGTCTATTTCTGCCTGACTCAAAGGTCGCTTAATACATCCAGCACGCCTCATAATTTTGAACCAAGGACTGATGACGAGGTCGACACTTGAGTTATCACCCATTCACAGAACGCCAATGTAAAATCCCGACATATTTAATGGATATCAGACTCTTATACATGAAATCGCATCTAATCTGTAACGAATCCGTTACTTTTCCAATCAAACTACCATATCTCTCATGCATTGAAAAATATTTTCATTACAAATTAATTACGCATTAAAAGAATTTTACATATTCTTACTCAAATAAATGTCTTCCTAACACAAATAATTTGGGCCACACTTAAAAATCAAAAGATGAAGTTCAGTGATTGATTGATTGGTTTTATTAACATCGCACACGAGGGCTATTGGCGACGGACCTCGTAATTTTGAACCTCGGTCAAGTAACGAGGATGACACCAAAATGAAGTTTAAGGTGGAATTTCATTTTTCGAACTTCTAAGTAAATTGTATGAAAAGTCTTTGAAATCATTTAAGCTTAAGCCGAATAATCAGTGTTATCCACACTGTGAAAAAATATTCTATATTTTGAATAAGAAAAAATATATTCAATCGAATTTTGTTAAAATAGGGCTTTAATGCATTTCATAAGTTGAGAAATAACATGTTGAACAATTAGAGCTCTACAAGCATTATTAATTTTTGTTCTATGTCTTTACAAACTTTAAATGTGTTTTCCTCAGAAGATGTATTTTCCATTCCCTAAGGAATTTTTTTCTGTTCAGGATAGAGTCTTGAAATTTTTGTAAATATTTTCATATGGACGTAACATAAAATTTAGTATATATATTTAAGTCTTAGAATTAAGGCTATTTCTTAAATAATATCAAAGGAATGATTTTAAAAATTCTCACATTTTTTTTTTCTGATTTAATAACAAAACAATTTATCAAAATTCAACAAAGAGTCAAATTTTCAATTTCCCTCCAACTTTTGTTCTCATTAATCCAAGAAATATAAATCACTTGAAATAACTAAAAAAAAATTTAAAAATTTGGTATTTTGTAAGAATTTAAGGAACTTCAAAATTTTTAAAATTTTAAACTAACTGCTTATCAAGCTGACTTTTTTTCAGAATCTATGCAATCTGAAAACAAATACTTAATTATTTTAAATATAACTGTCTCTAAAAAAAAATTATTGAAAAAAGTTACCGTTAAAGTTAAACATATATTATCCGTTAAAGTTAAACATGTATTATCCTTGTACCATGCTAGAAAATGTACTTCAGCGTTAGTCGAAATTAGTTAATAGTTGTGGAACGAGTGTAACTAAACGTTCTCATGTAATCATGACAGCGGTAGCCGAGTTGTCACAGTCTCAAGCTAAAGCCAAGTATTACTTCAGTCAAGCTGTGGGTTCGAGTCCTGATGCTGTTAAAGACCAGTCGTATAGCGGAGTTGATGCACTTTAAATCTATCAGATCTCAAAATCCTTACGTTTGCACGGTATGGAAGTTTGTGATATGGGTGACCGACTCAGATGTTTCCTTCGTCACTTGACTGAGACTCAAAATTACCAGGTTCGTTACCAGTATTTCTTGTGTTGCCTCTAAAAGTGACATTAATGAACAATCAATTACCAAAACTCAGGTAATTTAAACTGGTTTTCTTATCAATCTAATTTTTGAAGTCGTTTATCGGATAGGTGCTCCTTTGCTGTTTAATATCCCTTACTAACCAATCAATCAATGAAATCTTTTATTATGATACTAAAGGGCAGTTGATTAGAAAAAAGGATAAGAATCCAAAAAAATGGTGAATTAAAATAAGATATCCATTAGACCACTATTTGTGCAATCTATCAGCAGAAGGCAAAAAGAAGAAAAAAAAAACCCTACTTCATATAATAGTGCAATGTCTTTCCGTCGCTGAATGTAAAAAGAATCATATAAATGGAATATTATCCTTTATCCCACTTTCCTCTTATAAATACTCTTGACTGTAATGTTATCTATTTTTTTTAGATCACTCATTCAATTAAGAATCATCACAACTGTAAAGTAATGATGAGTATCCTTAAATATTGACACTAAATGACCAATAACTTGTATGAAATATAACCAGCGAATTATTAAGTTTGCATTGTTAGTTAAAAATAAAAATGTCATGCTCTTTGATATTAGAAGTTGTTTCTTTCGTTTATATTTTTAATTTTATTAACCTGATTGTAATGAAAGTGATATATTTGTTGAAAATGCAAAAAGTATATTAATAGTTTTAATTTATATGTATTATATTATCATAAATTATATTCACACATTAGCCGTGGTTTTACTATACTAATCAGAAAGCATATTAATTACTATTAATATGTATGAATTAAAACGATTCATTTTTACATGTAGCAAGTTTTTCGTGTAACCTATTATGAAAATGTGATTTTGTAATATATATATATATATATATATATATAAATTTAAGAAATAAGACCAACGTAATTTCTGAGAAACCGCTCTTTCGGGTGCACTTTTTTGCATTCAAAGAGAAGAAATATCTGAGGACGGTTACAGAAATTCTCATGGGATTAATTAACATTCAGTTCAGGAAATCAAAATGGTCGATAGACGGGAGTCCTTCGACGGAGTTATCAATCAGTCCTAATCAAGTTAATTTAATGATGATTGCCTGCAAGACATTACAATTTTAAAGACGACATGTCTACGAGACGCGGAAGCTTTGATGGAGTCTGCGATAATTCCTCTTTGGCAGACGCGTTGCTTAATTGGAGTTATTTATAAACTATTACGCCAATGTTCGGAGAACCAAACGCAAGAAAGTTCAGTGCGCTTTGATGCTAAATACCCCACGCGTACCGATAAACAGAATCTACTCCGAAAGCTATTAATTGAGATGTTGCATTTGTCAAGACGACATGGATTTATGAACTAATTGTCTTGTTTGATGCAATTAGAAAACAGACGTTAGGAAACGTTGTGTTTACTCGATATTTTTTTATCGGAAGAACGCATACTTCCGTTGCTTTTTTTCCAAAGAAATGATGACGCATCTTTTTGTGGTTGTGATTTCTACTTAATAATGATTTATGCTAATTATTAATGTTATTGTGATCAAGTTTAAGATAATTGAAACCCCTTCGAGAAGGAAAAACAAGCCAATTTTAAGTGCAATATGTTATGCCGAGTTTAAATAATTGTCACCATTTTTTAAAAATATTAAAAGCAATCAAAGTCATATAATTGAGGTATCTGTATATTTGTGTACATGTTTATGCAAAAAATAATAATTTATCTACACTTAATAATTATGAGTAATTATTAATAAATATCTGTATTTGCGGGCATTTGGAAGTTATGTACTTATATTTAGGTACATCACGTATAAACTTTTCTGCATTGATAACTTTAAACGTTCGCAGAGTACTCATAAACATAACATTCTATGCACTGAATATAAAAAAACAGCCAAAATCAAATTTCATACACTTAAAATTTTATGATTCCGATTTTCCATAGTTTTATGCAAATATTGTTTACCATTTGAAACTTATCAGTGTTAATTAGGAAAAAATTATGCTCACGGCATGGAAAATAACCTCGTATCATAATGTGCAAAATATCAGCGCATTGAATAAAGTAGAATTTTTGAAGAAAGTACACCAGATTATCCTAAGAATCATATTCGTTTGCGTGGTATGGAGGTTAGGAAAGGGAATGCCAGCTCAAGTGTCGTCCTCGTAGGTTGAAAATTACGAGACATTCACCTAGAGCCCTCGAGTTGCTTACAGTGCGACGTTAATAAATCTAACCAAACCAAGCTAAAAATCATACTTTGAGGGGGGGAAGCAAATGCATATATTTTTACTCTAAGTAACGCGTGACCTTACAAATTTAAAATTTAATTTTCGAGTGTTCTATTTAAAAAATTCTCATCATTTTAAATCTATAAAATCAGCGAAGCGCACTTTTTTAACAGAAAATAAAATTAGTCATTTTAATTTTTCAGTTATCTTACTATTCAAACAATACTAATAAACGGTATTGGTTTGGTTTCAGTAAAGTTAGAGCACGAATTAGAAACTTTTACGCAACGGTTAGCCTCATTCGTATTGTAATTATGGTTACCCTTACCAAAGTCATAAGGTTGGTGAGTCTTGAATTTATATACCGTCGTGCTACAGGGGCATTAGCAATCACGTACTTCGATTGACCGATCTGTTCCTGTAAATGTGAGGAATTATATTATTAAATTATTACGTATAATGTTATTTGTCAACGACGCATTAGAATAAGAAATATATCACCACGATCCTCTTATTTCATAATTGATTGATTGAATGATCATTTATTTATATTCCATTTGGAAGCAACACCAGAGTTAATGTCAGTGGACTTCGTTATTTTGTACTTCAGTCAAGTGACGAAGACGACATCTAAACTGACAACCCCGCACCACGCCAACGAAAGAACTTGGAGTCTTGTGAGATTTAACGTGTATCAGCCACGTTATACGAAAAGTCTAAAATGATGCCATGACTTCAACTCACGACGAGTGAAACCATACCGCCCATGAACTTGATGCTATGAACATTCGGCTACAAGAGCCACTTCGTAATTTCGAAACCGGTATAGAGACGAGAATGACATCTGAAATGGTATCTCTTTTTCTTAATTTTCGCACAACATCACTGAAAACTAAAAAGTCCGATTCCCAGCGATTTGCATAATGTTATGTGACGGATCTTAAGGAAAAAAAAGGGCTCAAACATCCTGCTTGATTTGCACATGTATGGCACATTAGCTAGTGATCTTGAACATTAGTCTGTCGCGGTCTCATTCGAGATTTTTTTCAACAGATGCAATTTAAAACGTTTTAGAAAATTTCGAAATATTTCCTATTTCGACATCACCCAGCGAAGTCTCAATATTTGTGATTGATTGATTGATTGTTTATTAATCCCGCTCTTCGAAGCACTATGAGGTTAATTGTTGACTGGCGACGGACTTCGTAATTATGAGTCTCGGTCAACATCAGGTTCGAAAGTCGACAGACAGAAATAATGCCGACCACGAGATCAGCAAATTCCCGCCAATTCCCCCACCTACAAGGATGAGCAATCTTCCTTCTATAAAGTTGAATAGAAGTGTGCCCCCCCCCCTTTTTTTTTTTACCTCTTACAGGATAGAGGCGAAATTTAGTGAAACGTAATGATACCATAGCTACAACTTTTCTTTAAAAAAAAAAATATTCTATTATGATTTTTACAATTCTTGTCATACCGATAGCTGCATATGCTTTTGTGCAATCTGTTTGTTTCCTTCTTTCCCTGGTGCTGATGATGCGATGAGAACTGAAGACATTGGCGACTCCCATGGAGCCGAAGTCGAAGAGGTGAGATGTCATGGCACCCGACCCCTTTCAACTTAACCTCGTCTGAAGGAGAGAACCTGAAGGAGCGTCACTTTTGTTTCGAGGAAAGATGTGAAAGCTGTCATTAAAGCGTTTTTTCACCACCAGTCACTTGGATTCTTCTCTAACGGTTTTGCCCAACCAATGACAGGCTAGTAGAAATGGGTGAAAACGAAAGTTAAAAGAAGTTTATTTTTTAGTTTAAATATGAAATAATCCTTTTTTAAACTTCAGAAGGGGTCATGTTTTTAACTTTTATGTAAAAAGCTTCCAAGAATAAGTTTGCTTTTATACTCAATTCCCAGCCCTTTATCAAAATTATTTTTGAGCTGCGATGCATTCCTCGTATTCTTTCGATGCAATAATATTATATAAAACTCGCTTTAGTGTTTTCTTCGTAAGAGTTTTTATGTTATGATATAAAACCAGGAATCATGTTGGTGTCCAAACCAGTTTTGATCCAACGACAGCTAGATCTCAAGATTGGTTAGTATTGACAAAAAAAAAGCGTTGGCTTTTTGGTGGAATTTTTTTAAGAAATAATCTATAGAATTTTTTTAAGAAAAACATAAGTAAAAACATTTTAAATCAAACTTTTATCTAAAAATGGACTAAAGGGTATGATAATAATTTTTAATGTAAAATAACATATAATGTATAAGAGCATGAGGTGCTTAATTTAGATACCTAAGTAATTAACTATAAATTAAGTACCATAGCTTTTAACTTATAAATGTGATCAAATGCATATATATGAGTAGCAATGCCCCTCAAACTTTTACATATCATTTTACATAAAAAAAATATTTTATGCTTTTTAATCCATCATTAAATAAAAGCTTGATTTGAAACTGTTTTTGTTTACCTAAATTTATTTAACTCTTCTTAGTCTAGAAATTTAAAACTAAAAAGCAATTACGTAAGCTATACTCGTGTCCGAAATTCCAACTGAAATGAACGCTGTTAAGTATGCAGCCGGGTCCCCCAAACCCCTCTTTTTCCTAAGTCCATTACTTCTTGAACATACCAATTATACGAGTATACAAAATCTCAGCTCGATCGTTTGATAGGAAGTGGCTTAAAGTTCGAGTACACATTTTGAACAGGAAATACATGTTTCTTTATGCATTCATACATATTACAGACGCATGAGAGTAATAAGTTAAAGTTTGTAATATAGATGTTGATTCTTAACATCCTTTAGTACTTTATAATACAACATTATCTCGATTTCGACAGACAGAATTTAGAAATTTGTAATTTCCTAAACGAAAAGGTAAGCATAATTTAAAAAGATCTAGAGATTTACAGAAAGAATATTCAAAACGATAGCGCGTACTTATGTTTCATATCCAGTTGTGTAACATATTGATAAATATTTTATGTTTAAAGTTTCTGTTTGTGGCAGCAGTTTTTTAATCACACGCGTCTGAGAAAGTGTTGTTTGCGTTTTTGCGTTCCAAAGGAGAGAGAAAATATATATTACTTTTTGCTAATCAATTGTTAAGAGTCTTTCTTCGGATTTTGTGTTTCATATAACTTTATTTAGAGTTTTTTTCCATCTCTATTTAATGCACTAATGAATAAATACTCATCACTTTTGAGACATCGGAGTAAAAAAATTTTGAGCATTTGTTTCTGTCGTCGCTTAGCCTGCTTTCACCAATAATAAGCTTTGATTTTAAAAACTAGTTATAGCATAAAAAGATATTTATTTAAAAAATAAAACTCGCTTTAAAAAAGTGCTATTTAACTATAGTTTAACGTATAGGTTGCCAAAGTGGTCCAGGTGGACCCCCAGGGGTCCATAGGAGACCACACGGGGGTCCACGTAGACGTGAAACGAAAACAGGGGTTCACAAGTTGTAAGTGGGGATCCACGAAAAATTTTCTGGTTTTCATAATAAAGAACAAAAATTTTGGCTTGGATTTACCTATCAACGTAGGCATGTAGCATCATTCACTTGGTAGGTACTCAGAAATATTCGAGACTCAGTTCAAACACAGAATTGAATAGAACAATTGATAATAGTACAAGTGTACATCACATGTCGAGATTTGCAAAGTGGCGCCCGCTCGTCCGGGATGCTTGTTTAGACCTGCAAAGGGATGAAATGCGATTTGCGCTGTGCTTGCAATATGCATTAGTTTAAATACGGATGTCAAGAACAAAACGTTACTCATTTGTTTCCGGGATTTTGAACATAAAAGTGTGACTGTGAGTGAATCGATGTCAGTGTTTGCAGTGCCGGAAAAAGTAAGTATCTGCCTATTTGTTATACATATTTTTATTGCATATTGTAATTTATCAATCATATTATATTTGTTTTACTATTTGAGTGTAGTAGGTAGTTATGTAGTAAAAATTAAATACTAGAGATTATTCAAAACTTCTATAAAAGAACAAAAAGCCAGAGAAGATTAAACATTAGGTACCTAGGTACTTTTTTGCTTAAAAATATTTATTTACGCACATATAACCACAAGTATTATTTTAATAAATAGGACACAAGAAAATGTGCTACTTTTTTTTTTCTTCTTAACACCACCGATTTAGGATGATATTTTTTAGGAGTTTTGGAAATACAGTAGAGATGTAGCAGCAGGGGGTCTACCTAAATTAGTAAAACTTTGAAAGTGATCCACGAGAAAAAAAAGTTTGGGAACCTCTGGTTTAACGTATTATCTAACTTCAAATGTAATCGAAAGTCCAAGAAATGACTGAAAATGAAGTTTATAACGATTCAAAAAATTTTAAAGATAACTATGGGGCCGTCGTTTTCTTCTCGAGACGTGAAATTATTTCTTCTTAAATTCACTTTTTATTTGTATGTTTTGGGACCAAACGATTTTTACATTGTTTTAATGCCTTTCTGCATTTTTAGGCAAACAGGTCGACTTAATTCCTTTAATATCTCTAGCTATACATCACTTTTAACTCTTTCCTAACGAGGCTAAAGATTTTAGCAAACGCCGTGCCATTTCTGCATTTCTTTTATGTCTGCCATTATTTTCTCCGTTTCAAACAAAATATTTCGGTAACATAAATTTGCAGAAGGAATTACCATTTTGCGGTTTGACTTTTACGTCAAAATCTTATTTTTTTTTTTTGCAATGAGTAAATTTGATATTAACTTATATTTTAATTTGATTTCTAGGATTTAGATTTTAATCATACGTCCTCGTCCATGGAGGATCAGAATCTTGAGGTCCGTCGCCAAATATTTGATTTAAAAACATCCAACTTACCCCCAACACTGAGTTTTAGTAAGTAAGAAACTACTCCTTTAAATTTCCTTATCTTTGTAGTATACTATAAACACAAGGATAGTTAAAGTTTGTGAAAGAGATATATCTCTCATATATTTTTGCATATTACCTTTTTGTATGATATTGCAGAGTTCTCATATATTAATAACGGAAAAATGAACATATTAAAACATTTTTATATTCAAGTAATAGTTATTTATTATCCATAATATTCACAAAATTGAGTTGATAAAAACGTTCAACGATCTTAATCTTTTATAATCTTGAACCAATTCTACATTTAAAAAAAAATCAACGTATTCGATTTATTGAGAAACGATAAAATACTCAATTAGATAAAATATAAATGTTAAAAATACCAAAGCACATTTAAAAATAGTAAATGTTTAGAAAAAAGACAAGTATGCGAAATATCTAAAACAATAGTCATTATAAATATAATAAAAAATGTTCAATGAAATCAAGATAATCATTTTCCTTCCAAGTTGTAATCTTATCCGTAGAATCTACAGTTATTCTTGAAACACGTTTTCTGTAAAAGGATATGACAGGAATTCAAATATAGGAGGAAATAAGGTCAGGATTTCCATTTATATGTAAATTACCGAGATTCCCAGATCAGTAATTTGGCAGCTCTCCAAAGAATTTAATTGAGATTACTGGAGAAGATAAACTTTTCTCTTATGATGTTCCAGTTAACTAGTTGGAAAAGCATGATGGAAATGCTGTCTTCTTTCTCGTATTACAACTATTTTCTACCTGCGTTCCAGTTTGATATTGAATCTCAATCCTGAGCGGAAAGGATTAAATCAAGACGATAAATTAGTGTGTTAGAATTACTAAAACAGGTGATTTGTGATATAAAATGAAGTGAACAAGTCAAAATTGCTTAAATACGTGTTAAATGTTGTTTGAGACGCCTTTGATAAGGAAGATTGAGCTTATATTATGTAAAATTTAAATAATCCTTATTTTCGAGAGTACCAGGACATGGTGAGGAAAATAAAATATCGAATTTAAGACTCTTTCTTTTTGTGACATTTATACTTTAAAATTTATTAATACAGCTTAGGAATTTGTGTACCGAATAACGATATTTTAATCATTTTATCGAACTGTAAGAATATTTTTTAATTTAAAAGTTTTTCTGTCTCGTTGAGTTGAATATGAACATGATTTTTCTCAGATATGTTTGCAATCAGGTACCATTTTTAAAATTTATGTTCCATAAATATATAAAATATTTGTATATAACATTCCTCGTAAAAATAAATATATAAAATATTCCTCGTATAAAACATTGCACAAAATGTTGTGAACCAACTTTTTCAATGATATTACTGTATATTTTCTTTGAAAAAAATGATAGAACTTCATAATTTTGGAAAATTAATTATTTTTTTTTCCTTTTTCATGTACAAAATTTTATTTCTTAAGAATTAGGTATTATTTAGAGAAAAAATATTTTAGATTCACTATATACATAAGTACCTTATGTAGAAAAATAAAAAATATGGGACCATATTGTGTAATAGTTTTCTTTAAAATGGTATCTAAATGTAAATATATCTCGCAAAACATTTCCAAATTCAAATGTGAAGGAAAAAATATTTTTGAGAAAAAATTAATTTTATAGTTCGATAAAAAGATAAAAAATATCATAATTAGGCACACATAAAAATCTAAGCTCTTCTAATAATTTGAAAAAATATATATCACAAAAACAAGGAGTCATCGATATGACATTCCAGAATTCCTCGTATGTTCTGGTACTCTTAAATTAAACGTAATGGAATTCAAATTTTAGCACTGAAATATCTAAATATTTATGTATCTGTTAATGTTAAATATCACATTTAATTTTATAAATAGTTATGTATTAGTAATTAATAATCATCAGCTGTATTTATATTTGTAAGTCATGTACTTACTTTCAGATGCAACACACAAAATCTCTGTTTCATTTATAATTTTAGAAATTTATTGAGTACTTTTACATATAACATATTCTATGCACTGAACTTAATTATAATATCAAAAATAACCTTTAATAAATTTAAGGGAATTTTTAGATTTTATGATTCCAATTTATCAAAACTTTATACAAATATTGTGCATTTTTATAAAATTTATGTAAATAAATTAGAAAAAAATTAAGCTAGCTGTGTAGGAAACTACCCCATTCTATAATGTGGGAAATATCAGCACTATAAATGAAGTATATTTTGAGGAATGTGTGCTAGAAATATCCTAAAAAACTACGAATACATTTTGAGAAAAAAGCAAACACAAAACTTTTTCTCTTTTTGCTTACTATTTTAAAATTTAATTTTCTAGCGTTCTACTTATCAAATTCTCCTAAATCATACATCTTTTATATCAGTGAAGTGTCCTATGTTTTTAATAGCAAAATAAAAAAAAAATTGCAAAATTTTAAGCATTTTATGTGTCAGTTACCTTAAACGACTTGTAATCGCGGTAGCATAGATGTCATGGTCGCGAATTCGCGGTCGGCATTGTTCTGTCAAGTCGTGGGTTCAAGCTCATGTACCACTGAAGACCCGTCGTGTAGCGAGGCTGATGCACGACAAATCTGTCAAGATTTTAAGTCCTTCCGTTGGCGTGGCGTGTAAATTTGAAGATCAAGGTGCCAGCGCAGGTATCACTCTCGTCACTTGACCGAAGTTTAAAATTATGAGGTTCGTAGCCAATAGCCATCGCGTTGCTTCTAAGTGTGGCATTAATTAAACAATCAGTCAATCAACTTTAAAAACTTTATCATTACTCCTCATGTTTGCTACATTTTATTTTTTAGTCTCCGAACGAGTGTGAAATTTAATTAGTAGAATAAAGGAACAGCATATATTTACTCATAAAACTAAACACAATAATATTAGTACAATAAAATGCTTTCGCTATTTGAATATTGTTCATGCCAACTAAAGTTCTAGGAATAACTGTGAATTTCTCAGCTAATTTAAGTAGAAATATATTTTTTAAATTTTCGCTAAACTTATGTAAAGATTTCTTTAGACTTACGTACCACTCTGATAATCAACATTATTCTTAGAGTATTCAAATTATAAATCATAAAATCAGTGTAAACTATAAAAAAATGTTGTAGACATGTTTTGCTAACACTTCTAAACTATGGATACATATATTGCAAAAATTTTATTCTTTTATGGGTTATTGTTACTTCAATAAGTTATTAATTAATGAAAAAATTATTACAAAAGGGGGAAATGTAAAGGGTACAGGGACATGTGAGAAATATCTTTTGAAATTATTAGTAAAACTTAGATTCTTTTTATATTCCTTCTAATGATATTTTGATCTTACTAATAGAACTATAAAAGTAATTTTTTATTTAAAAAGTATTTCTTAACTCTTAGTTAAATATGGAGATTTTTTTTAAGTCTTAATTACATTTAGAAACCATTTTAAAAATCTATTATACGATACGATTCCAAATTTTTTATGCTTCTAGAAGGATATTTATTCATATAATGAATGAAAAAATGTTTTTTTGCTAAGTAATACAAAAATTTTAAAGAATAATTTTTATGGAAAAAAAATTTAATTTCTAAAATTGTTAAGTTGTATAATTTGCTGAAAAATATACAGTGATATAATCAAAAATGTTGGCTCACTATTTCTTAAGCGTTGTTTTATATATACGGGGAGTAAACTATTTTGTAAATATAAAAATGTTTTTATAATAATTCTATAGTGTGATTAAAATATCATTATTAAGTACAGAAAAATATCAGTTCTATAACTAAATTTAAAACATATAACTCACAAAAATAAGGAGTCTTAAATTCAATATTTTACTATTCCCCCTCAAGTCTTGGTCTCCATAAATGACATGAATGTAACATGTAGAAAGTAAATTCTATTAAACCATTATAATACTTTTTTGTTCTCGAATTCAAAAAAATTTCGAAGCATGTCTTTGGTTTTGTTGTTTGTATGGCATAAAATACCGTTCTCTTTGAATATCTTTTTCTTTGTTTGATCATTCCTTAACTGTTTTCTGTTGAGATATGTAAAGAACAAAATTTATGAAAATGATCTTCAAACGGTAGATAATCTGAAAGTTTCCTATATTACTCAAAGTATACAAGAGGTCACTCCATGATCTTGAAATGCGTTTTTCAAAATAAAAGCGTGGCTATTAAATAACAAGACAGTGAGAGACAAACGCCAGCGACCGACAGCTGTTTAGCATGAAACTTTCTCTTTCGAATGCAGTACCTCTCGTTTCAGTAAGTAAATCCATATAACCGTATATTTCATTCACATTAATTTTTTTTTCGCCGAAAAAACGATAAATGAGCAACGAATTGTTGAGAAATTTCACATGAAACTTGACAAAACCGCTACTGAAACATAATTTATTGAAAGAAGTGCATGGCAATGAATGTTTATCGTGTGCTCGTATTTTTGAGTGGTTCAAGCAATTTCAAGGTGACTGAGAAAACGCTGAAGATAAATCTCGCCCGTGTCGACCTTCCACGTCAAAAACGGATGATAATATCGAAAAAGTTGGTAATCTGGTTTCATCTGACCATCGATTAAGCATTCGTGTGATTGTTCAGACTGTAGGAATTGACAAAGAATCTATATGTCAAAATTTTACTCCATTATAATGCGCCGGCGCATTCCATATTGTCTGTTAAGAGGTTTCTAGCCAAGTGCAGCATCCTAGTGTTGGACCACCCGCCTTATTCTCCGGATCTTGAACCTTGAGACTTATATTTGTTTCCTTAAGTGAAGTCTGCATTTAAAGGAACAAGATTTGAGTTCGCTGAAGCTGTGAAAGAAAAACGGCACGCCTCCTGAAGGAGCAGACAGAAGAAGACTTCCAGCACTGTTTCGAACAGCTGAAAGATTCGCATCTAGCGTTGTATGCATAGAGGAGGGGTGTGTATTGAAGGTGATAATAAGTAAATATATATGACAACAAAATAAAAAGTTTTACTGCTTCAGTTTTGTTGTTTAATAGCCACACCTAGTCGAACACAAGCGAGTTCAGTTTCGCCTTCTAGAAAGGGAGCCGACATTTGGAGCATTTGTTGTTAATATAGGTTCAATCTTTTTCATTAGAAATGCTTTTCAACCTTCAAGTAAAAATAATAGTTTTAAAGGTCTTTGTTTATCTTTAACAAGTTAGAGAATCATCCGTGCAGGATCATTTCGGATATCCGACAGTAAACTTAGCTCAAAAAAAGTATTACACATATAAATAATGATTATTTTTTTTTACGAGATCATGTTTTTTCTCATTAATTTTTCCATTTTTTAACATATGTAAGTTATCATTTGTAAATAAAGTCTGAGAAAATATTGAATCAATGCAACACGAAATCAAAGATGACGTATAAGTTTCGATTGAATAATTTTTTAGTAAAATACCGATTGCACTAACTACAGTTTTAAATGTTTTGTATACTACACAATCACGAGAATAAAAAAAGATCGGGAAAGGGATTTTACTTTATTTCTCAAGTTAATAAAACAAAACAAAAAATAAGAATGAAACTAAAAACGCGCAGATTAATTAGATTATTAGTTAACACATAGAATATTAAAATTTAATCAAAAAGAACACGAGCGACTCTATGTTATTCTAAAAAATATGCATACTCACATTTCCCTTTGTAAAACACGTTTGAAAAACAGGGAAAATTACTTTCTAACATAGACAGGGTTACTTAATACCATTTGAAAGATTAAAAAATTTCCTAGAAATCTCAGACATATTCATGATAACAAGAGCAGGAAAAACACGGGACAGACACTCTAATACGTTCTAATCTATAATAATCCAATACCTCAAGCCTTTATAATAAAATTAAAATAAATAAAAAAAAATTATGTCTTACATCTTCAAGGTTGCTGAAACCTTATGCTTCAACCTGCATTTTTTTCGATTTTGCAGATAAAAATTAGAGTGCGTCGTTGCTTATATATATATATATATATATATATATAAGAGAGAGAGAGAGAGAGTGCGTGTGTGTTACTAATGAGAATTTTATAAATTAATCGCGCTAGACAATTGAATCTCAAAATTGTTAAAAATATGCCACGTCGTTGGAAAAAATTGCATCTGCTGTTTCCTGAAATGTGGTTTTGTAGGATTCTGTTACATTTTCTTCAATCTAGTGGCTGCGATAGCCTAGCGGTCGTAAATCAGTCCAATAAATTAAAAAATAATAACGAGTTTAAACTGAAATGCAGGATTACCATATATGAGATATCCGAGAAAATGACTAAACTAGTATAAATGTAAAACATCAAATTATTTTCACTTAAGGGAAAGAAACTTTTTTATTACTTTTTTTCTGTTCAAAACGAAAAACGACAAAAATTTAATTAATATTATATATTTATATTAAAAAATACAATATAAAATTTTAATAACTTTAGTTGTATTAATTTTAATGCTAAATTTGTGTTCAAATTATAAAAAGAAGCTGTGCTTAAATTACTGGGATTTTATTTTTATTAAATATAATCATCTGATCTAAAGAAATACGAGAACACCAAAAAATAACTGTGTTTCTAATAATTAATCGTCTAGATTCATAAAAGCCATTTCCACAGTCATAAAGAAAATCTTTCGTCTAGAATCATTTTTAAGCAAATTATCAACTGCTAAAAATTAAAAAAAAAAAAAAAAGAAAATGATTATCATTTAAAACTAAAATAAATTTCTTTATTCTAATCAGGAAATAATTCATAATGCAACAAAAAAACGAAAGAAAAAAAAATCGAAATATCTGCAAAAACACGAAACTTTTCAACTACTGCAATGATGAAGAAACACGTGAATGCGAGAACATTTCCCCGCTTCCCGTAAAGCGCTTTATGCTTGAATGCCACCTTCAGTAAAGATCCAGTGAGAACCGGTTCCGGGCAGACTGAACCGCGTATGATCTAGATGGCATCGACCTCTTTTCGTGTTTAGGATAGAAAGAAGGCATGGTGCCAGTTAATCAGGAGGTGGAAAGGTAACATTTCGGGATAAAATTCTAAGAAATCTAAAGGAGTGATCTCCTGGAAATATACGAGAACACACCTGAGACAACCATTTAAAAAGAGATTTTTCTAGAAAGATAAAGTGATAAAACTATATTTAAACACCCCAATATATCATTTAATATATAGTGATTTAGATATACTTAAATAAATGCAACATAATTTATCTAAATGTTATTTTTTAAAGAATGAATATTCATAAATACTTTTCTGTATTGGTTATATATATTTGTATGCCTCTGTAATTCTTCCTGCAGTAAAACACATCAAATTTTTTTAAAATTATTTTTTCCCATGGTTATTTAATGATATCGTTATCTAGTATGAAAAATGTTTTAATATCTCATTACAATGTTGTGAGATATTAAACGTTTCTGTCCTATAATAACGTAAAAAGAGTAAATATTTTCCCTTTATGTTTTTCTTATTCATGCATTTCATTGTTTAATCTTTACTTTGATCTAAAATAATAATTTTTAAATTCAAGTGAAATGTTAGAAAGGATTTTAGCAGCAAAGACTTAAGCCCCAGATTTTTATTTATTAATTTGAAACCCCCAATGCTTATTTTATTCAATTATTTTGATAAGATTCCGCCAATTTTATATATAAAAAAAAATATCCATGCATACAGAAGTCCGGAAGTTTTATTAAAAATATGTAAAACATCTCTCTCTGAAGCAATTGTATCATATAGAATTACTTTACATTTTCAAAACAAAATCGATTTATTTCCTTTTAAATAAATACTTGTTTGATAAATTTAAAAAACTCATCACTAAAATAACTAAGAATATATACGCTTAATAATTGTCATTTAATTATTTGTATAAAATCACAATTTTTTCAGTATAAAAAAAATGTAATGCACTAAGAAGGGCAAAAGTTTTTTGAAACACGAATGTAAGAAATCGCAAAAACTGCAATCAGAAATCTACTTTATACTTTCAATATAAAATCCATTTCAATCGATTTGACTAATACATTTTAATAATTATGTAACTGGATTTAAAGAGTATATTCAGTTGATAATTATCTTTCAATTATTCTGTTAACTTGTTCAACATTTTCTGAAACATATGAAAACAAAAACAAAAAATCACAATATGATAAATAATTCCATAAATTTTCTTTAAGAAATATGTTTGATATTGTTGGAAATACAGATATAGAACTATTTTGCGTTTTCAATATAAAATCAATCTGCTGGAGATATTTTTTTTTTTTTTTTTTTGTTGTTGTTAAATGCTTTTAATAAAATTGATCGCTATAAGCTAAAAAGTTTTCAGAGATAAAACTCATTAAAAAAAACTTAAGCAGTTCATCATTGTTTCCAAATCAATGCACATTTTACAAAAATTCTAAATACCATCTTTTTAAAGAGATTATTCAAATATACGGAAGCTAACTACGTCATTCGAAATAAAACGCCGCAATGCGTTATAAACGTATTTCCCTTTGTTTATGATTTGCAGATTTAATGCTGACGCAGCAACAAGTCTCTCCAGTAAAGCTTTTAATCTCTGTGAAACTAGTTTTCTTGCACGACTGATCGCCAGTCAGTGAAGGTCATTTTAGGGGAACATATGGAGGAAAAATGACGAAACGATCTCCTCAGATCGTAAAGATGAGGCCAGTGTTTCATGAATTAAGGAAAGGTTTATATACATATATATAAAGTTTAATTCATTGTTGTTTGGAGTAACTATTTTTGAAATTTATATGATGAGGATTATTATTGATATTTTTGAAAAATCACGTAATTCTTTTTTTTACTAGGAAAACTGTAACACCCGCTGGTTATTATCTTCGCTTATCGTTACTGATCTTAATTAGAAAGAGTAACAACTAGGCCTTTTTAAAGAAGGAGAGCACGATAATAATACTAATTCAGTTTATTTTGCTTCACTTTCTCGAATGTTAAAGTACGATAGTTAATGCTGGTTCAAAAACGTTCCTCTCTATGATTCGCTACCAATATCACTAATTCTACGGATTGTAGGTTCGAGCCCTGATGTCAAAAAAGACCCACCGTATCGCGGGATCAGACGCAATTAAATCTAATAGATATTCCAATTCTTAAGGTTGACGTAGTGTGGAAGCTTGGTGAGAAGGGTGCTCAGGTGTCGTCCTAGTTACTTCACCATGGTTCAAAATTATGAGGTCCAATGACCTTCATGTTGCTTTTAAGTGCGACTTAGTAAAAAAAAATCAATCAACTAGCTGTTAATTTCACAACTCTGTGACCATGATTTTGCACTTTTAATTAGTAAAACGGTTTTTTACTCGTATTACACAAGTTAATGATATGTTTTTGTAATTAATAAATAAACTTTAAAAATATCCAAATTGAAAATATTTTATGAAAGTACTGTATTTACAAATGCCTAACGAAATTGTTTAAAAAAAAAAAAAAAAACTCTTGCTGTAGAAAAATTTGTATTTGTTCACAAAAATTTTTTGGAAAAAAAAGAGTGTAAAAAAATATCCGATACCTTCCAGAAAAAAAGGGGGAAATAAGACATTGAAAATGTTTGAATGCATGCGAACGTATTTTTATTTAAAATTGCAACATTTACATATTTTATCAACATTCCATTAATCCATTCATTCAAATTTATCGGAAAAATATTTCATCTTTCAATTTCAAATTTCTTTTTCATTCTGACATAACGAGAACATCAATAACCCACAACTTGCGTGTGGAAAAAATCCTTTAAGTATTCTACCTGGAATTACGCTATGAATTCTTAAAATAAACTGTTGCCAGAAAAAGGTAGTTGCTATGATACAATTTGTAATTGGAGTATCTACTAGAAGTGCCCCAATTTATGCTGCAGCATCCCCATTCATTCAACTTCATTCATGCAGGTGCAACGAAAATAACCCTTCAACTGCGGTCGTGGTCCCGATTGTTGCGTCATTGCTATTGCCAGGTGCACAATTCAAAAAGCAGGTGACATCATTCGAAGCCCTATTACATAACGAGAAGCTCAAACTCTCATAAAAAGAATTAATCATTGTTCTCACGGATCGATGGACAATGGAACTGGCGGAAAAAATAAACTTGTCAAAACTGTGGGTAGATAACGCTTTTTTTGCGACTAGTCATATGCATGATTCAATCGCAACTGTTCCTAGAAGCATCGGGATTCAATTTTGAAAAACTGGGTAGAATAAGTTTTTATTTATATGTATTGTAATTAATTTTACTTATTTAACAGTTTCGTTTTGTTTTATTTTCGAATTAATTCCGTTTTATTTTATTTCCGAACTCATTTCATTTTGTTTAATTTATGAATTATATTCCTTTTTTTTTATTTTCGAATTGATTTAATTTTACTTTTAATTAACTAAGTTTATTTTATACTTCCCGATTCAATACTTACTTAATTATGAATTTGGAAAAGCATTGAAGTGGTACGTAGGAATATTTAGATTGATTTACAATTTCGACAACAAACAATTGCCATGCTCTTTACGGAATTACTTCTGCTTTTAATTTTTTATACAAAAATATTTAAAATACGATCCATTCTGAATAATCAAATTATATACATTTTCAATAAACTTATCAAATGTTGTGACGTTGAGCTATTCGGAATTTTCTCTTCATTAAACTCTGGGTTATTTGATAATGTGAATGTCATAAAATGACAATCTCTTCCCAACAATTCTTTGGTAGTTAATAAATTGTTTTGTCCTGCTCTTACGTATCTTCAGTTATAATTATATTTGGTTTGATTTTATTAATGTCGTACCAGAAGCAACACGAGAGCTATTGGTGACGGACCTCGTAATTTTTAACTTCGGTCAAGTGACGAGGACGACACCTGGGCTAGCACCTTCCTCTCCTAACTTCCACACCACGCCTTGGGAGGACTTTAGATCCCGACAGGTTTAAAATATTTGTACATGAAATTACGTGTATTGTACTGTGAAAGGTACATGAATTGTACTTTTTAAATTCTTATAAAACATTTACAAAATCATTCGTTATATAAACAACTTTAAACCTATTAATACATGTCTCCGCAACGAAGCCTTTCGAAAGTTAAGGGTTTAATTAACAGTAGTAAAATACCACAATGTTTAACTTTTCTTATTCGATTTTAAAAATGGATTTTGAAACAGTGGTTTCAAATTTAGATGTATGCCTTATATAATAACTACCTTATATAATGTATGCCTTATATAATAATTATTTAACTCTACAAAGGATCAGATTCATATAAATCCAAGCTAAACTAACTCGATAAACTGTAAATATGGAGATATTGAATTTTACGCATCACTATAATAAGTCAGGAACAGAAATGAGTTATTAAATCCTTTGACAAGTTGGATAACTTTTCAGTAGAGGAATTACACAACACGAATTTTTCTTGAAAAGTTTTTTGAAAAGTAATTTTATACTGTATTTTTTCGTCATTTTAGAAATACTGAGAGTGTTTATACATTTTTAGAACGATTTCAATAAATTATTTTAAAAATACAAATATTTTTCAATAAATGATTTTAAAAATGCAAATATTTTTTTTATTTCAATTAATAAACTGGTATCAGTTTATTAATTAAAATTAAAATTATCGCCTGATTCTTTCGAATTTATTCTTCTTTCAAAACGGCGAGTGTTCACATGATATAGATCGAAGAGTTTATTTTTGCGCTTTCCGAAAAGAAATGTTCTTATTCCGTGATAAAAGAACATTCTTAAAACGCAATTTTTTAAGAATTTCTGAGTGCAAAATAAGTAACCTCGTAAACCTTATTTTGAGAGGTAAAAAAATTGTTGATCAATACTTTTACAAGAAAAGAAGACCTGAAATGAATATCCGGAAATGTTACGTGCAGTTTCGAGTATCTGTAAAGTGAATTCAATTGTAACGAACAAGAACAAATCCAACAACGTAGAAATCATTTGTATCAATAGTTAACAAAATAATGAATCAAGTGTGTGCGTGTGTTGCTTAAAAAAATCTGAAAAACATAAAGTTTACTATATTCTTCCAAAGCATGTGCTCCCGGGATACCCTAGCGATCCTTCTCTATTTTCGACCCTCCTTCTTGTCAACCATTTTTACCTTTTTTTTCAACTTCACGTCTAGACCACAGTTTAATCTTGTTTGGAGCAGCATAGCTATATCTGGCTCTTGCGCCAATAAACTTTACATTCACTCACTCACTCACTCACACTCCAAAGTATGTGACTTAAAGAAGGGTATTCTGTAGAGACCTATGTAAAAACCATTTATCAGGAAATAAATGGAAACAAAATGTTACCCCTGATTAATCATGGGTTTATCTAAATAATTGGAAAAAAAAAAAGATCTACATACTATCGAAGTGTGAAGAAAACTATGTCGAAACCCGGTTTTCAGAACACAAAGTGTCTATAAAGGCTTTATGATTTTCGCAGGTTTTTTCCCTTTCAGTGGGAATTAAAAAGTAAGGAATGTTTGGAAGTCGATGAAAAAATCAACTCATCTCATATTTTTAAGGGATCGTTTTACAACCGATATGTATTCAGAAGAAACTCAATTTCTTTATTCCAACACCTTTCGAAGAGGGAAAATACATCAAGACGAAGTCACACTACTCATAATTCAAAAAAAACCATTGTTTTCCTTGACAAAATCAAAGCTGACGCGAATATTCCTTTTCAAAATTCTTGCAAAGTCCTTGACACTTCATCTATGGACTACTGTAATTTTGGTTTGCTGAAGAGATATCTTTCTAAGCTCAAACCAACCACGATTGATGGATTCCGAAATTAGTGAAAAATCAATGGTAAGCAATATCCCTAGAAATTTTATAAAAGGACCTTTCATCTTGTAAAACATGATGCATTCTTATAGTCTAGAAATATACTTATAAATTCGAACATTTAAGCTATGAGTCTTTACATTTTAACATTAAAAAATGGCTCCGAAATCTTTATCAAAATGTGTAAACATCTTCTCTACAAGCCTGATTCGGTGTTATTCACAAATTCAAACACTCCTTTCAGTAGAATGTTTTTACAACTTTTTCACCAGCACCCTCAAAAAAAAAAAAACAATTTTTTAAACAAATGAATGAAGTTTATTAAAATCTTAAATTGAGAAATATATTGATGTAAAATGAAAAACATTCATGAAAAGAACATTTAAAAATGAAATTCAAATAAAATAATTACAGTATAATCTTGACTATAATACGCATGCTTGAATTGGCACTAAATTTCATAAAAAAATTAAAGTTCGAATATAATACGCACCCATAACTTTTTAGTATTTTATTTGAAAATTACACAAGTACATAATATTCAAGTATTGACATAATTGAAATTTTTAATAAAAAGAAACGTAAACGTCAAACAATGTAGGAAAAACTTAAATTTTATTGCAAAACAAACAATACTGTCAAATTATCGGTCTTAATCACTTTCACTAGAACACAACTCATCTATTATTGTTGTGTCCAAGTCACAATTATTGGCGCCGTCGTAATATACGGTGGGTGAGTGAATGTAAATTTTATTGGCGCAAGAGCCAGATATGGCTATGCTGCGCCAAACAAGATTAAACTGTGGTCTAGACGTGAAGTTGAAAAAAAAGGTAAAAATGGTTGACAAGAAGGAGAGTCGAAAATAGAGAAGGATTGCTAAGGTAACCCGGGAGTGTGTTACCCGTGTTTACCAAAGACAGTAAACCCCATGGGAAAGAAAAAAGATCACTACGGTGCCTCGGGGTCATGATGCCCGTACTTACCTGAAGAAGGCAAGTCCCTGAGGTCCCCTGATATAATCTCCAGGGGTCACGTCTAGACCACAGTTTAATCTTGTTTGGCGCAGCATAGCCATATCTGGCTCTTGCGCCAATAAACTTTACATTCACTCACTCACATAATCCCCAGGGGCAGGGTGCCCGGCTATACCCCCAGACGCTGGGTACCCATTTTAGTCGCCTTTTACGACATGCATGAGCTACAGTGAGACTATTCTGTCATCCCCGGTCACCACACGGATCCGTCGTAATATACGACATGTACTGTAAATTCTCGTTTGTGTGAAAGAATACCTGTGCAACACGCGTGTTATAGCAATCACTTACAGCTGCAGACCGTTCGTTGTTCGATGCTTAAAAACCTTTTTCTATTTTTTACACGAGTATAATACGCACTCTCATTTTTACGGACCAAAATGTGGAAAAAAAGTGCGTATTTTAGTCATTTTACGGTAGATTAAATATGAAACGAGATTAAAACGAATAGATTTAAAGTGAAATGAAATTAAAATGAATGAATGAGGTGAAAATATTTAGGAATTAAAAAATATAATTAATTGTTGCGATAAATATGAAAATTCTGTTGAAAATCAGAAAAGTAAAAGAGAAATTAAAAAATCAAAGTATCTGAAATGAAAAAAAAAATTAACTTACATAATTTTTATCCGAAATTTTTGAAAGAGAACATGAGGTAAAATGCAAAGTATATTTATATAAAAAAAACGATAATTCTAAAAGCTCTATATAGTGAAGAGATATTTTTATTTTTAAATATTTCTTTGTTTAAATGCAGATGTTAACGCATCAACTTATAGTTTGTGACTTAGCATGTTCCTTCTATGTATTGTTTTGAAACGTTATATAATCAATACATTTAAAAATTAATATTTGTAAGGTTTAAAAAAAAAAGCTGTTTTGAAAGTGCTCGTGTATCAACGTATCTTATATTGACAAGAAAAAAAAATGATCATTCTTTATATGAAAATGTGTTATTTTATTTCCGAAAATGTTTATAGGTTGAGTTGGGTCGTCGCTGAAACGAACAATTTGATGTTTGTAAACTTTGCACCTGGCTAACTGAAAAGTACTGAACGTGCGCTTGAAATAACATAAATACTGCGCAATAAGAATAACAACGGAAAAGGAATATCACTTAAATATTCTTACATCTTGGATGTTTTGAATACAACTTTTGCGCAAAACAAATATTAAAAAGTTACATGAATTCTTCATTGTTTTTTTTTTTTTTTTTTCTTTTTCATTTTGTCGTTTCGTTATGGCCACACAGAAACATTAATTTTAATCAACGTTTTATATTTGAAAATTTAGTCTCAAAATAAGCAACTCATTCTCTTAACACATCGATCAATAACTCCCGAGTCTAACATTGAAAACAACATTTTTTTTGCAAATTTTTTTTTTTATTCATCAACATAACACCTTTTGTTAATCACCTTTTAGGGTGATACAATCGTTCCAACGCTTTTCCAAATCTTTTTTTTCGCAAGAAATCTTTTTTGTTGCGAGTAAATAGCGATAAACTGCTTTCTGAATCATCGACTCGTTGCTGTTTTTGTTCCATCGAAAGCAATCGCGGCACCCACTTGGAAAAAACCTTTTTCACTTCACTTCAAAAAACCTTTTTCAGTAAATACACTTCCATATGATATCTGTGTCATCTCAGCAATCTCACGGAGCTTCACTTTACGATCTTTCATTATAATTTTTGTCACTTCACTCACATTTTCCGGTGTAACGGCTTCCACAGGTCTACCCGAGCGTTCCGCGTCATTTGTGTCGGTACGACCACGTTTAAACTTGGCAAACCACCGACAAATCGTTGCTTTTGATGGACAAGAGTCCGGGTAACATTTTTCAATCCATTGTTTCGCTTGCACGGTGTTTTTACCCATTAAAAAACAATGTTTTATCAGAACACGAAACTCGGGTTTTTTCCATTTTTTAAACAAACTACAAAACGACTTTACTCCAACCTCGATAACTCAGCTGTTTCTGGTCCGATCGACTTAAAATTTTGACACGTTTTAAGCAAAGGTTCGTACTCTAGAAAGACCTGGTTACTGGTTTACTACGAGCGCCATCTCTGGGTTAGTCTCGGGAGTTATTGATTGATGTGTTAAGGTATTTCCATTTTATTCAGTTAAGCAATTTATTATTAAGTAGATGGGATACATCTCCATCGCATGTATGAGTTGAAAAATATAAAGTTTCAGTTCGAAGCGTAAAAATTTTTTAATGGGGATCAACTTAAAAATAATATTTTGAATAATTTCTAAGTGATTCGTAAGAGTTGACCAAAATATTTTTTTAAAATAGGGCCAAGTGTTCTCATTCCGAAATACAATTTAATTTGTATCGAGACATTTCAGGATGTAACGATTAAAATTTATTAAAAAAAAAACCATAAATCGACGCTTTTTAACACCATTTTCAAAAATTCACCAAAAATAGGCTAATTAATTTACATTCTCTCAAATGATGCAAGAATCGAAATTTTGCAACGTTTCGTTCTATAGCTACCCCTCAAATCATGCAAAAAAATATCGCTTCAACATCACTTAGAAAAATCTTAAAAATACGGAATAAAATTCAAAATAATAATAAATTAATTAAAAGTCAATCACACATTTTTAATTAAATCGATATTGCTGATATCTGACGGTTATGAAAAAGGGAGTTTTCGGAAAAAATTAACCATAAAAATAAATTTGAATTTTATTTATTTATTTCAGAAGTTTTGGTTTATGTTTACAGCTCCTTCTAAACAACAGCGGAGTTCCCTAACAAATTTTGGAGCGACATGATCGACGTTTTGAATTTTCATAACGGACAAACACACATTTAAGTTTATATATAAGATATTCATTTCAATTCCAGTAGAATTGATAAAACTCGATGGATCGCTCAGAATTTATCCACAACTATGATTTTTCCGAGATTTGCATTTATAAAGATAGAACTGTATTTTGTCATCTATTAAAAATAATTGAATTACAGTGATAAGGGTTATGAGAAAAACTAAGAGAATTCACCTTGCTGTTTTTGCTTTTTAATTCAAAACATATGGAGGATATTTTTTAAAAAAATTTGATGGTAAAAATAGATGAAATAAAAATTTATATATATACACATTTAAAAATAAGATGGTTGAAGAGTTTGCGTACTGGCCAGATGTGTGTAAACGGAGAGAGTGATTGTTTATTGACGTCGTACTGAGAAACAGCATGAGAACTATTTGCGATGGACCTTGTAATTTTGAACCTCTTTCGAGTGACGAGGATGACCCCAGAGCTTGCACATCCCACACAAACTTCCACAACACGCCGGCGGGAGGACTTGGGACCTCAACCAGATTTAATTTGCATCAGCCTCGCTACACGGTGGGTCGAAAAAAGAGGAAAAAGGCTCGAATCCACGACTTGACGAAAACAAGTGGTCGCGGTACTCTAATGATCACGGCCACGGACTCGCGGTTTTCGTCCAGGATTCGAGCCTTGATGTCGCTCAAGACCCGCTGTGTAGTTGGGGCTGATGTATGTTAAAATTTCGTCAACATCTGAATTATCGTTTGAGCGACGACTCAACGAACCAGAAATATAAATACTTCCGAATAAAAAACATATTTTCATAAAAAGAAAGAATCTCTATTTCATTTAGAATTATTCTCTTCATAAACTTTAGATAAACAAATTGAAAATATAAAAAGATATTTGGCGATTTATCGCTTGCGCGTGGCTTATAGAAAAGTACCCAAGAATTGCGAAATGGTGGATCCGTACATAAGTCGATCCCCCTATTTTAGCTTAGAAAAAGTTCCAAAAATTCTCAGATTATATATAGAAATATACGATAATAGTACAGTTATTCCTACCAATACAAATGCGAAAGATGATGGTGAATTTTTTAATGATGCAAGAGCCAAATATATGGCTATTCTGCGCCAAGCAAAATGTAGCTGTAATGTAGATGTTTAATAAAAAGATTCAAATGGATTGAAATAGAAGAGTCGAAAATGCAGATTGATGACTAAGGAATCAAGGGGGGGGGCGTCACTTGTGTTTACCAAAGACAATAAAAGTCACATGGGAAAGGCAAAAGCCAACAAGGGTGCTACGAGTAAGTGATGCCCATACTTGCCTGAAGAAAGTAAGCCAAAGAGGGGATAAGTTTGAAAAAACAATGATGCACAAAAAAATAATAATAATAGTGAATTCATATTTTAAGATATATGCTGCATTTGATACAATTTTGTTTCAATGTTTGCTTTCATCGCACTCACAAGCAAAACGAGGGCTATGGGCAGAATACCCAAAAGGATTTAGAGCAACAAAACGCTTTCTCGGGAGACAATCATCCCGCACTCAGCATTTATTGGCAAGGGTGCACTTTCAACAATAAAGGATAAGATAACAGCAGTACATGTCGGATCAAATAGCATAAGATATTACATAATTGACGACGCTAATAATAAATAAAATTATATAAATAGCTAGTGGCGACGGACCTCATTATTTTGAGCTTCGGTCGAGTGACGAGGAGGACACCTGAGCTGGTACCTCCCTCTCCAAACTTGCACACAACGCCAGAGGGAGTAACTTGGACCATCGACAGATTTAAAGTGCATCAGCCCCACCTCGGCTGCGACCATGACCACTAGACAATCGCGACCACAGTGCAATTTCGGAATACATTTTAAATTGAAAATAGCAGAGAAATATTTAGTTTATAGAACTATATATTTCAAAATCCATATGATAAAAACTTAGTTGAAAAAACAAATTATATCTAAAAGATTCAAAATAAAATCTTTATTTTAACAGCAAAAGCATACATATTTCATTATACATTCCTCAGAAATATACCCAGATAAATCTCTGAACACTTTTTTTTTCTTAACGAAATATGTACATAAAAAATAATAAACAGCAATACATAAGCATACGACGTGTCAAAGAAATACTGATATTTAAACCTACATAACAAAATAAATAACATATTTATTTATAAAGGACTAGAAAGAATTATAATCTATCAGTAAAATAAAGTTAATAATTGATGTAATACTGAAAATATACAAATAACACACACAATGTAACAATTACAGATTCAAAATAAAACATTCTACCATTCAAAATACATACTTCTTTGAGACATTCAAAAACATACAAATCACTTTTTAAATATATATTTGTCCAAAATATTCTTAGAAACAATAATTCACATATAATCACAGGCTTCAGGCATTTGGAAGAATATTATATCTTATGAAACAGCATATTAAGTAAAAAGTAATAAGTACTATACACATGAAAGACAAGATATAAATCTATTTTGAAAAATATATAATTTGCTGACAATATATATTCAAAAACATAAGAATTCTTTAAATCTTAGAATTTTCAGAATACTGTAAAAAAATTTTGAATTTATTCTAACAGAAAAATGATCCATCACACAGTCAAATATAACAAAAAGTATTTTAGAACTCAACAAAGAAAATATTTATTACTTCACTTTTAATAAAATAGTTTTTATTCCCAATTTGTTTAAATTTTGATTGTATGAGGCAAAACAATCCAATAAAACTTTTATTAATAGTGAGGGTGGAAAAATTCATCTGTAGCAGAAGTCTTATTTTCCTTTTCTAAGAAGTCTGAAAACGCATGAAATTTTTTTTAGTGCAAAATATTTTGGGTCATGGGTTCATGAACATAGTACATTACAAATTATACTTATAATTTTCATCAAAAAGTTATAATGCAAAAAAGGGGCCAGGAAGGTGAATTCAACTGTATGAAATAATTATTCATTAACATTCTCCTGAAACTATAAATAATACCAAAACATCATATAGAGATATTGTAAATAAAATTGATAAATTGGTACAGGATGACTGGACTTAAATTTTGTAGTTTCTAACATCTCAAAGGGGAAAATGTGGTAAGAACTGAGCAATTACATATGATACATGCCTCATCAAATATATAAACAAAACAAATATTTTTTTAAAAGACATTTTACGTAGATTGAATAAATTATATTAGGAAGTTGCATATTTTCAATATAAAGTAAATTTTTATCTCATTACACCTCTCTTTATACAAACTCCTCCTTCCCCAGTAATATAAAAACAATAATTGATATAAGACTAAATAAAAAAAAAATTAAGATTTTAGCCATGATTCCCAGATTTAAATAAAATAATTGTCTATCGGTTAATTTTTATCTTTTAGTTAAAATAAAAATTCAAACTCGATGATTTATTAAACAAAATTTTTAACTAATATGTGTAAGGATATTAATAAAAACAATCCAATTCAGTAACTCGTATATCTGACAATATATCATAATTAATTAAGAATGATTCTTAAAAATTAATGTTCAAAATATAAATTGCTTTTGAAAATTCCAAGATATTTAAGTATTTTCAAAAATAATGAAATATTAGATGCTTTTTACAAAGTATAAAAGATGGACGAATTTCAAAATATTATTTAAAAAAATTAAAACATTCCAAGGAAAAAAATTAAAGCTAACACAACTCATTTTCGGATGTAAATATTATAAATATTTTATCAAAAAAAAAAAAAAAAAAAAAAAAAAAAAAAAGGCTTTATAATTTTTTTTGTTTGCTTAATAAAAATTCTTAGTATATATATTAATAATTCTTTAATGATAAAATGACAATACATACGTAATTGTGCAGTCTTAAAATATCTGCCAAAACAAACAAAAAAAGAATATAAAGTAGTAATCCAATTTATAATGAACTACATATATTTCAAAATGAGTAACATTTTTCAACAAGTTTTGAAAAAATATGACCAAGGAATTTTTATTGATACAATAGATTTACGTCTAATAATTTTTTTTTCTCCCTACAAAGAGTTTTTAAAATTTAGTATCAAAGTTGGTACTTTCATCAAACACTTTTATGAAAATTACAACTTTCAGTAACTTAACCAATATCCTTCTCAAAAATATATAACAATGATTCTTCCAAAATTGCTTCACTCACCAACTCGTAAGAATATTCCAATAGTTCAATTATAAAATAGTCAAAAACACTTCTGTAGTTTTACTATTCTTTTCATTCGTTTTCAAAGTGGAAAAAACTCGCAACTCTTGCATCAGTATTCAAAGCATAAAATTTTTGTCAAACGCTTATGAATCCGAAAAATTTTATACATATCTATTTCATTTTTATGATCTCTTCTCCCCTTTCACATATTTGTAATAAAGTGAATTCAGACACAAAACAAAAAAAATCAGAAAAGCATACACTGAAAATGCAACTTTAGAGTATTTTGTTAGTTTAAAAAAATCCTTCTGGATTTACTAACATTTTTTCCTACTTTGTACTTATTTAAATTGAAACAATAAAAATTGTACATTGTTTTGAAATATTTCTTTATTTTTGAAGCAATTAAAATGCACTAAAACTCGGAGGGTTGTTTTAGAATGCTGGAAATTTCAAAATTAAAGAAACAGTTCAAAATATCCAATGTTATGAATATTTATATATAAAATTTAAATATCTTTTTACATAAGTTTAAAGCAAAACTTTGAGTAAAAGAAGTAAGATGAAGTATTAACTGTTGAGTTTTATTGTAAAAGTTTCAATGTGCAGAAATGCATATAAATCTGTTATTTTGAATTGAAAGTCTATCAATTAGAAATAATTCTTGCTTATCTTATAAAATCATCCTCAGTTTCTCTTTATTACTGATAGCAAGGTTAATTCTACACTTTTTAATAGTATATCCTTTTTTATTTCAAGTATCAAGTAATATAATATAGAATATTAAGCCTTCAATTCAGTTTCATATATGTCAAATAAATCCCATGAAATTGCCTATACCAATTGTTAACCCTATTCTTCCTAAGGAAATTGCAATAAATATATATATATATATATTGAAAAACTTGATTTGATTTAATAAATTAAAATATTTTATTTTTTTACAAATTATTAGGAATTATTTAAAAAATGAAAAAGTTTATACACTGATTATAACATTAAGTAAATCTAAGTACTTCAATGCTCTTTTTATATCAATTTTAAATATCATTAGATATTACCTAAACAAAAGCAATAATACTACAGTTCAACAATACATGGCATGGTAATTGCTAAGATTGCAGAAAATTCTGCAATTACTTCTTAAGAGAAAAAGTGCAGAACAATATTGATGTTAAAAAGAGGTTGATGTAGACAATAAGAAAAGATAGGCTTAGATTATTTGATGTTATTAAATAAATACAAAACTACTGGTTTATATTCGCCATATTAAAGTGCATTATTTAACCACAAGTTTCCAATTGATTGCAGTTTTTGCATTGTATAAGATTTTTAAGAATTATGGTTATACATTTAAATTATCTTTTAATCTAGATATTTGAATTGTTCAACATTAAAATTAAAACACATCTCGTTCGATTTTTTTATTATTCTTTTTTCGCAATTTCCTATGAATATATGACTTCAAATATTTTTTTGAATACTGGTGTCCATGTATGCTTATGTTATTTAAAGAATTTATTAGTTTTTATAGATTCAATATGATCCAAATTTAACTTCATTTTAAATCATGTAACATGAAATATCTAAGAAAACCCATCGTACTTATAGTATTAGAGATATAAAATAAGTAATGAAACACAGAGTTACATGAAACTTCCACGCACAAGCACTATAAAAATCATATTTGATACTTATTAAATATATGGATAAAATACATAAGCTACATTTTTAGAAAATATAAGAATGAAATATCTTTTAATTTATAATCCTATAATTATAATTATGCCCTAAGAAACGAGTACATAATTCAAGGCACTAAAATTCAAGAGAATTGACAATCACGAATGACACATGAAAACATTAATGAATAAGCCATATTAAGAGATTTTTATATGCTAATAATTGTAATGCTTCATGTTTGAAAAATTCACAATATGGCACTTTTTTAAAGACTTTGTTTTTAAGAACTACAGAATGAAAGAGAACAAAGAAATAAAGGGATTCTTAAAATGGGAAAATGGAAAAACTGACATCTCAAAAAGCAAGCTCAAAATTATTTATAAAATTTCTTTCTGTATTGAACAGTCAAATTAAATCTATTTTCATACATAAGTCAAATTTCATTTAAGATGTTTAACGAAAGTTGATAAAAGTAATAAAATGCATGTAAATAATACTGTTAATGAAGAACAAATTTAAGAATTAAATTTGTTAATGAAGAACAAAACAAATATTTAACATATAAAGGCTAAGAACAAAATGCATAAAATAATATAACAAGATATGAATTAATATATATTGGCTAAACATAGCCATTATATAATCATAAACAAACAGTGTTTTGTAAATCTGATACTAAATGTAAATTAACACTACATATTCATTTATTAATGCATGAGTGAAAAAATTATTTTCCAACTGCAATACAAACATTTATAATCAGGTACTTTAAAAAAAATCAATAAAATACTGAAATATATATAGATCAAAATGGTAAGTTTCTCACCAACACAGAAAATTACGTATGACATCATTAAATACTGAGATGTGAACTTCGAACAATGAAGTATGAATATCACATTTATTTTGAATAAGCTACATTTCAGTAATTGAATATTTACAAGACTAGAAAAAAATTCTCTAATTTTTAACACTGCAACTGAATGAAATCTATAGAATGGATATGGCTAGTAAAATTAAGAAAAAAATCAACAAAAAAAAAATTAAATAAAAACAATACTGCTAACTATTCAATTATAACTATTAAAAAAAAAGTCAAATATATTGAATGTATTTCTTTAGATTTATTCAATATAATAATTTCTTCAATTGAGATTTAAATATTTTAAATTAGTTAATAAATATGTTAAAATAATCCAGGAAATAAACATTTTATTATCTTTTCATGTGCACTCTCTAACATTTCTAAAAATTATATTTCTTTTCAACATATTGGCATTTCAAAAATAAATAAAAATATGCACCCACCCAAATCCTTTTATATTAGAAAAATATTAAGAAGTAATCAGATAATCCATAAGTTTTATAATTGAAATTATAAAAGAAAAAAAAAATCAAAAAGAGGCAATAAAAATCGAATTCATTAATCTTTAACTGAGCCATAAAAGAAAATCTTTTTGCATATAGATTAAAAGAATAATTGTGCTTTAATATATGAAAATATCATTTTGCTATAAAATAATTCTTTCACTAATGTAATAACATGACAAAAACAATTATATTCTACATGACATAACACAATATAACATTTCTATATGACAAAACACTATATAACATTTCTACATGACAAAACACTATATAACATTTCTACATGACAAAACACTACATAACATTTATATATGACGAAACACAATTATAAATTAGATTTTCTACTTCAAATATTTATCTGAAAAATTGACTGATTTCCTTTCTTATATAAAATACATTATATATTTGTCACTTCCTCTACCACACACACACATTTTGGTCAGTAATTTTAAAAAAAAATTCTAATTTGGAGAAAGTGAAAGAAAGAACACAAAAAAATTTGAACAAAAATTTAAACAATTTTTTCAAAAATTATTTCTAGTAACAATAAGCAAACAAAATAGTTAATTAACATTTCTATTTTGTCAAAAATAAAATTAAAAAAAATTCTGCCTTCATATACATTTTCATAGAAAAAAAAAACATCTATATTTTCATTTTAACAATAAATATTTCAGTAAATTGCAACAAAAACTTATAGTAATAATAATGTACTACAAAATTTATACTTATAAACATGCAACAAAACATATATATAACATATAAAAATATAATTTTTTTTTTTTTTTTTTTTTTTGCAGTTTTGTGTTACCAAACACATTAAAATATTATATAAGTAGAGTAGTTAAACAATATTATTCAAATTACATGAATATCACATGTTTAAGTTTAAAAGTAGGAAATAACATTCCACTAATTCCCTTTAAACTTTAAAAAAAAAAATTATGATACAGAATTTAATGTTATTTTTATACATTTTTAAATATTCAATAATCAAATTCAACTTTTTAAACAATTAATTTTATATCAGTTAACAAATATTCAATAATTATCACCTCCCATGCTTGAAATCAAGAGATATTTGTTTTGTTTTCCTTCATGATAAAGTAACTTCATATTTCTTCAAAGCACTAATTTTCAAACAATCGTGATATTCAAAAGATTGTTTTACAAAATGTGTCAGTTCTTAGAACCTTATTTAGATTTATTAAATACATCCTCAGAGATTAAAGAAATATCAAATATTTTTTAACTAAAAAATAATTCAATTACTTATTAATACTGTACAAATATTTTTAATATCTGTATAATGAAGAAATAACCTGTTGAAAGTAATTAAAAAAATTAATAAGAGTTTTACAAAATATAAAGTTAGATTAACTAAAGGGAAAATATAGGTAAAAATAGATATATCATACTTCGACTTAAAAAACTTCTAAAACAATCAAAAATTGTTTATATTCTCAAAAAGCAATAAAATAACAAACAGTGACCCCACATTTGTTTTCAGACACTTGCATGTTTTGAATTTATTCACTGAAACTTTTTATTAAACTTTAAATTTTTAGTTATCAAGAAATCTAGAAAATTACTTATGACATTTTGTCTACATCATATTAAATAATGACTTGTCTTTCAGTAACAATGTGAAAATTGACAAATTAATAAAAATTTGATATGATTGGATCCAATGGACAAATGACTATAGAGATAAAGACCTAGAAAAGAACTGAAATTAAGTAGCATTTATTGGTCATTATTAAAATATGATTTATAACTATAATGATTTGGGGATCCTCCAACATAGGTAATTTAATTTCTATAAGAATACAACTGTTCATTGCAAACACGTACATACTTTTAATGTAATTTGGAAATATCTGGCTAAAATACTAAATTTTCTTTTATGACTATTTTATGTTAGTCCCGATATTATAAAAATTCCTTTACAAACTTCACATTTATGTCTTATTCAACGTATGAGAAAATAACTGTTATAATAAAAAGAATGTGAGTTATCGCTAAAAATTTGAATCGAAAATTGTTTGGATAGAATAATGGAACAATCTTACAAAAATAAACTGCATGAATCTACATGAAAACATAAGAAAGTGAAATTTTAATTTAAGTATTTCTAAGTATTTTGTTATTTATATATTTCTACAAACATTCACTGTGAGCTGAAGTCTCCAAATATTTATTCAAATTTATTTGATTCGATATTTTTTTTAAAAATAAAATCTTTCAGACAGAAATAAATTATTGGATTTATAGAAAAAATTTTACTTTTATAAATTACTATTGTAATTTCCTTTTAAAGCAGATTAATAATAATTTCTACAAAAAATAATACAGTCAATCATTTAACACATATATTTTCAAATAAAAGTCAAAAATGCAAGTGTCTGATAACAAATGTCTGATCATATAGTATATACATAAACATATATATTATATATATATTTATATAAATGAATATTTTATTCTATAACTTTTTTTCAGAATATTTCTTAAAGGCATTATGTTAAATCAGAGTGGCATAAGATTTAACAATATACTTATTTTTTTCATAAATGCAACATAATTTTACAAAATATTTTTCAGTTTTATCAAAGATATTACAGTCAAAAAATAGATGAGATTCATTAATAACAATCACAATAAATAAATTATAAAATATAAACTATTACTTTAGGTTTGAGCAGTCTAAGCTATGAGCAATGCATAAGCTCTAATATATTAGTTAAGTAAAATGTAAATTTTAATTAATCTACATTTTATGGAGAAACTTGATTTCAAGTGAGATTCAAGAATTACAGTGAATACATAATTCTAATAATGACAGTGAGGAAAACTAAATACTTCAAGTGAAAAATATAGCTGAAAATGCAGGTGCATTTTAAAAGATGGTTGGAAGCATATTAAACATCTGAAGACTTTGAAGCAAGATTTTTTAAATTCTTTTGCTCAGTGAGATTCTGAGGTGAAGGAATTTCAGAATTATTCCTTAACTGCAATGTACTTGTAGATCTATTTTGTTTATCTTTACTGGACTTCCGGCCAAATAAACCTCTATGTGATGGAACCTTTGGGTTAAATGTTGGACCTTCACTACCTGTAGGACTGACTGGTTGACTCATAGTGCGAAAAAATTTATGGCTTTTGTGCCTATCAAAAAATTTCTGTAATCCAGACATGCTAGGAGAGTCACGGTCTTTATGATATTCATTAATATGCAGACTAACAGCTCTCTTAGGACGAAGCTTACTGAAGACGGTTTTTTGAGGAATAGAAATGTTGGTTGGTTTTGTAAGACATGGATTACTTTTAATATCTAATGAACTATCGTCCAGATTCAAATCAATGGTGTTGGTTGATTTTTTTCCATCCAAACTTGGTTTTCGCAAAGTACCTGATTTCTCTTCGGGTGAAAGCTGATCATCAAGAGGCGGTGTACCTTCTAAAGAGCCTTCAATAGGAACAAGTGTAGATGTACTTGATTCTCTATTAAGTTTACCAGAGGAAAGGTTATCAGGAGAATACTCAAACTCCTGTGGGAGACTATTTCTTGGCCTTCCAAAAGATATTGGTACACTGACTTTTGGGCTTCTTTGCTCGTCTAAAATAAAAAAAAACAAATGCATAACTGAAGGGAAATATATTTAAATATCATAATATGCAGTAAAATAAATACAAATACTCATTATAAAATTATACAGATTTTAAAAAATTAGTGAACTTTACATATATACTTATTCAAGGAACAAAAGTTTTCAAAAAAGATTTATATATATATAATGAGAATCAAAATAGAACATCATAAATTCATTTATACAACATACAATACTCATGTTTAAACTAAATTTTTTACCAATTATTTGCTCAATCACATTTTAATTTTATTTTGATAATTTCGAAAATATTTATTCTATCATATTCATCAAAAGAAAAAAATTGTAAAATCAGAAAGATAAGCTTTTATTGTTACACTTTTACAGAAAACATACTTATTTTTTCTCAACAATCTCTTTATATTGATTCAAAATGTCAAATGAACTGTATAAAAGTAAATTCTTTACACTCAAAACACACATAAAATAGTACAATAAATATTGTATTTCATACCAAAACTATAACTTTTTAAATTATTACTATACTCATCTTTAATACCTTAAAAATAGTAGTCGGACAATTACCCAATAGCATAAAAGTTGAACCTACCAATTTGAATAAAATAGGGAACGTTTAAAAATAAATCTACAGTACTGAATAACAGCTACATGTAAACTGTTTTATGTAGCTTTTAAGAGTGCATAAATCAAATACTGTCAAAATACAACAAAGTCTATATACAGCATTATTCAAAATCAATGCAATACTACAAAAATGTTAATGACAGCCTACTTCTCATTGCATTAAAAAGACTTATTTTTTTCAGCATTATATATATCCATCATTACAACCAGGATATTTTTTCACCATGTCTCAAAAAGAGAAATGTTTCAGACTGGATTATTTTTTTTGTAAGAGATTAGGAAGATTTTACAGTCTGTGGGTTCAGCTGTATGTTAAACCATTTTGTATTGGTCAAATTTTAGAAGTTATGAATATTTTTCTTGTTTAAATAATTTCCATAATAATCAAATAATGTCCAAGAAATGTAAACACGGGGGGAAAAAAGCTTTTAAAATCTAGGAAAAAACTATGTTATTGGGCCAATTCGAAAAAGGGAAGTCAAGCAAAAATTGAGAGATTTTGACCTACCTGAGTTTACGCTATGCGAATTGTTAAATAATAAGGATACATTTCATCAGTTAGTTGATAACATTGATATTAATGTAAAAATAGAATACATGACCATTAATTTATTTTCTCAAACTGACCAGTTACTCTCTTAATTTAACACAAATATTTGTTACGTAGTAAATTCATATTCACATTGGACCTCAAATTATCATTCAATTTATATTAATACAACAACTCATGGTTCACCTACAGGGCCAGCCATTTTAGGGGGTGCGGGGGATTGCCCCAACATGATCATGAACTAAAATAATGTACTCTTGTGCATGAAAACTTGACAATATTCCCATCATTGTCAGTATGAGATAAAATTCATTTTATTGTAAATATTATTATAATATAGATCTATGAATTTCAACAATATTCATATTAATTCTTGATGATGCGAATGGTTAGTTTTTGTTATTTGATTCGGGGAACTCTTGAGTGTCCCCACCTAAACTGAACTTTTTAGTCCAGCATATGTACAGAACGCTTAAATGTATTTGCTATATTAAGCATCAAAAAAGAAATTGCAAAAAATTGTAATTTTTCTCAAGTAATTAATGTATTGGCAAAAACAAAATCACACATAAAATAACCATGCACTAGTAATAAATGTTTGTGTTTGTTATTTTTTTTACTTCACAAAAATTTAGAGCCACAAATGGTTTCTTGCACCCATGCCTTTCTTTATAGAGAAGGTCAACTTTGTACACCTAACCCATGATTAAGTGACCATGGACCCTGACTGTTGTATGCTAGAGTCAAACTGTATATACATATATATGACAAAGTTTATCATGATTCAATGCAAAATAATTGTTTTAAAATTTGTTTTCTTTTAAATTTCTGTATCTTAATATGAACATATGGCGTAAATTTCTACCCATGCTATTAAAATATACCGTTATTCAAATTTAATACTAAAAAAAGGTATCGAGCATGAATGCAAACTAACTCTACATTAGGTTGTATTGCATCCAAGAGTGCTATGAAATCACAAATTGACAGGTGCAAGATAAGGATTACAATAAAATAGAGTTGGATTTGATTTTGCTGTCATGCTGCTTCATACTGATTCTAATGATAAAATTAATACTTTAACCGATTTAAAAAAATGAAAAAATAAACCCGGCATTATATTAAATCTACTTTTTTTCTAATGATACTACCAATTCACTAATACCAATACAGATTGTTGACTTACTTCTCAACTGAGTAGCATAAATAGGAAAAATTTTTATTAAATAATATTTGAATAAACAATTTTTTATAGATTTTAATATAATAACAGCTTTTCATACATCATATCAAATTAAATGCAATTCTTCAACCTTTATTCAATTCTTATTTCAATAGTTAGTTGGAAATTTGATTCTAACCCATTCAGATAGTTTCATATATTCCTAAAGCCTATGATATTCATATTATTAAAATTAAAAATTTACTTCTTTTAAAATTAAATGTTCCGATTTCTTCAGTTTTTCTTTGATACTAACAAAGAAACAGTACTGGAAAGACACTACAATTAATCATTTTATGTACCTTAAAATCTTGACTATAAATACACACCCATAAATTTTCAATATTTTATTTAAAATTGCACAAGTATTTATTAATACAGTAGAAATTATTAATAAAAAGAAACGAAAACGTCAAACTTGATAGAAAAAACTTAAATTTTAACACTAAATAAACAATACTGTCAAATTATTAGTCTTAATCACTTTCACTAGAACACAGCTGGTCTATTGTTGTTGCATCCAAGTCATAATTATTGGTGCTGTCGTAATATGCGACATGTACTGTAAATGCCTGTTTATGGAAAAGAACACCTACGCAGCACACATGTTACAACAATTTCATATAGCTGGTACATGTTCACTGTTTGATGTTTAAATACTTTCTTAAAATTTTTAAATACGAACTATTATTTTTATGGACCAAAATGTGGGGGGGAAAAGTGTATTGTAGTCAAGATTTTATGATACCTTAAGTTTTACAAAATAATCAATTAACTTTAAAATAATATGAGAATGAGGTGAGGATTAATCATAACCTTAATTCTGTATTCTTTTTAAATGATGCAAAGCATGGCTTAGAATAATTACATATTTTAAACAACAAGCCAGTTTCAAAGTATGTAGTTCTTTTTAATCCTGTGTAAATCATGTTTGTAATGGTATTATAAATACATTAATTATTTATAATTTTACACATTTTAAGTAAAACCATCAAATTAGTTTTTCAAAATAACAAGTTAATAGTCTCCTTTAACATCTGAAATTCGGTTTATTACTAAACACAACATTCAAGAGTAGTGTTCTCAAACCAAGCATTATTTTACATCCTGTATATATAATTTCAATAAGAAACAAAACATATTTTCGTATAAAAATGCAATAGCATTAATCCTATACAATATATATGTTCTATAAACAATCCAAGCAGGATTGTTCTTACAAGATTTTGGACATTACCTATATGACTGGTACTTTTAGTAAAGTTCTGGGGGTCATCATATGCTTCCCTAACAGTAATATCTTCTTCAGAATTTGTTAGAGAATTTTTGTCATCTTGATTCATCTCAGGCTTGTCAGTAACATTGTCTTCATCCTAAAAAAAAAAATTCTAATAAACCTACAATAATTATTCTACAAGATGTAGCTAAAAAAATCAGGAAGTTAAAATGCTTCATATGAGTTTGTTCTTCTGTTAGTTTTAGAGTAGTATAATTTGTCACTAAAAGAAATGCATTATAACTTCAAATACAAAAATTATTTGAAAATTTTATAGAAGTAATCAAAAGAAATTTACAGATAGTTAAATAAAAGAAAATGGTTAGTTGTTTTAGTGTTTGTAAGGGATAATATCAAAGTCATGAACCCCGTACATATCTAAAGGGGGGGGGGACTGAAAACTTTTCAAATAATCAATTGATTTAAAAATGCTATAAAAAATTGGATTAAAACAGACATTATCGAAAACAAAAGCACTATAAAAAGAAAAACACATATTTACAAATTTAGGGTTACAAAAAGTCTACATTTCCCTATTTTAGATTTTATTATAAGAAAACATATACAACTATATGTTTATTAAATATAGTTTGCCTTCAAATAATCTCTGATGTAGCTTAATTATCCCACTTATCATAAGAAATATATGCAAAACTTTCCATAAAATAAGGTTGACTACAGAAAGAAAAAATTCTTTGAATAATAATCTGATAAAAGTTTTCCAACTCTGCAAATTTTGATTACTTTATTTTAAAATTTATACATAATCCTTTCACACAGAGAGAAAAAAAAAAAAAAAATGCAAACCAGAAATTCTGTCTGCAATGAGTGTTAAGTATATGGTTATTAGTGAAAAAAATAATAAAAATCTAGTATTAACTATGGATCTTTTCAATGTATGATGATCTTTCTAGGAATATTGTTCTCCTTTTATTTTTGCACACTAAATCTGCAATTCAGGAATATTTTAACTCCTTACTATTTATCTCTCTTCATTATCTCAAAAAAAAGTGATCAATAAAAATTGTACAATTCCAAGTTATGTGTTTTAATGCAATGCTTTAAATACAGAATTCTATGATATTTTATATAAACATGCATTTCATAATATTGCTTATAATATTGCTTTAAAGTAAGAATAAGACCTTAACATGTAATATATAACTTTGTTTAAAAAAAGAATTAAATTATAATTTCACATAAAATTTGCAAAATGAAGTTAAATTAATTATTAAAATTTTGATGAATACTCACTCTACTATTATCAGTTTCCAAGGCTAACTTTGAACGGCCATGTATTGAACCAATGAGAGATTTTTGGGAACCTCGATACCTTCCAGAGCGAAAAAAGTGTTTTAAACTATTAGTACTTTTTTTGCGTATAACAGTAGGTATTCTCAAGGTATCCTCTGGAGCTTCACTCTTTGGAGTGTACACCTTAGACACAGATCTCTGAAGACCTTTATGGGATCGAATAGATCTTTTATGCCAAAAAATATCTTCCACTGGAATATTACTATAATAACCAGGACTTTGTGCACTTGTACTACCACCACTGGTAGCACGTGAATCAGCCAGAGATAAATCAGAGAGATGAAATATGTCATCCTGAAAGGCAAAAGAGTATTTAAATTATTACAACACATAATTTTGTGGCAGTAAATATTTAAATTTTCATAAAAAAATTTTAAGAAATTCATATGTTTGCAATTTTCTAGAAATTTAAATAAGCACCCAACATTAAACTAAGAACAAATATATAATTTTCAGAAAATAATTTTTTAAAGAAAATTTAATAAATTTACTATACACTATCATAAAATATGTTCATTAAATTTATATAAACAATATATGTGAATAATTTAATAGCTAAATTAGTTTGTAAATAATAATTTTCTAAAGCATTTTAAAATGAAATCAGTCATCCTGAACTACTCATAAATCTAAACACAATTATAAGATACCAAGTTATAAAATATCATAAAATATTACATACAGTGAATCCACCCCGATCCTTATATTCTTCAGGTGTAGGAGGACCTGAGGTCTCACAGGATGCAGATGGATCAATTGTACTGTCTTTGGAAGGAACCTTCCACAGTTTCTTCTTTCTAACTAAAAATATTCAAATTATATTTTAAAAGCTTTTTCAACTTAAAAATGCTAATGTTTTAAAATAATTACCTACATCAAAGATAATATATATATACTGCTGTTTGTAGAAAATGCAACACCATGAAAGAATCATCAGAATCAAATGAAATTTAATGCAGAAACGACTTGTACTGATACAAATAAATGATGAAATTTTCAAAACAAAAGACACAAATTAAGCGTCCGAAATCAGTATTTGGTGCAGCCACCATGCGCTGCAATAAGTGCTGCTATACGACGTGGCATGGAGTCAAACAGATGTTGAATATCTGCTTGAGGAAGAGAATTCCATATCGCTTGTATGCGCAACCAAAGTTCGTCTTTGGAAACTGCAGGACGCGGATCACGAGCGAGACGCCGACCAACCATATCCCACACGTGCTCAATAGGCGACATATCCGGTGAATAAGCAGGCCAAGGAAGAAGTTGCATGCGTTGTGCTGAACAGAAGTCTCGAACAGTCCGCGCAACATGTGGGCGTGCATTATCCTGCTGAAAGATAGCTCCAGGGATGCCTTGAAGGAAAGGAACGACTTCGGGCTGTAGCACTTCACGGACGTACCTGTTGCTATTGAGATTACCCTCAATTCGTATCAAATTGGATCGTCCATGATACGAAATCGCACCCCAGACCATAACTCCGGGTGTTCGACCACTATGTCGTTCAATAATACACTCAGGAAGGCAGCGTTGACCGGCATAACGTCTAACACGAACACGGCCATCATGGGTCCACAAATTGAAGCGTGATTCATCTGAAAAGACAACTTGGTGCCAATCAGCTCGCCTGTCTCTGTGCTCAAGAGCCCACTGCCGACGCAGCCGTCGATGATTCGCCGTGAGGGGAATCCTGTATAAAGGCACCCTTGCACGCAATCCACGGCGCAGCAGACGACGACGAATTGACGAAGCCGACAATTGTACACCTGTAGCAGTAGACCAACGTGCTGCCAGCTGCCTGGAGGAAGCTGTGCGATCATTCACCGCCATGCGGAGCAGGTGTCGATCAACGCGCTCTGACGTCACCTTCTGTCGTCCAGTGCCTGTTTTTTGAGTTGTTCGGTGCTCGTCGGTCCACTGCTTCCAAACTCGCATCACTGTGGAACTGTTCCGCTGCATACGAGCTGCTATTGCGCGATAGGAAAATCCTCCTTCTCGAAGGCCGATTATCCTCCCTCGTTCAAACTCCGTAAGTTGCTTGAATTTCTTATTCTTCCGTCGTGGAGGCATACTCAGGTCTCACTAAACGTTTGCCACTAACAAATAATCATAGACTTTTTTCAACGTCCCGCTACAGCACTTTATTTATACGCTTTCAGCATCAATTCAGAGGGCGCTGCGCGCGCCGCGCACGCGCGATGGCTCTGAAACTTTATTAATTTGCATAATATCCTATAATTGACATTTGCTGCGAATTTCATTTGATTCTGATGATTCCTTCATGGTGTTGCATTTTCTACAAACAGCAGTTTACATATAAGCTCAAAATTTTTTTCAAGTATTGATAAAATCAACAAAACAATTATTCTTTAAAATATTTAATATGTTGAAAGATTAAGTATTTCTTGTAAACTTAAAGTATCAGCCATGCAGGAGAATAAATTTTACACATTTATAAATTCTCTACCAAAATAGCATTTATACACAATTTACAAAATAAAATAAGATGCAAATGAGTCATATTTCATAAATAGGTAAATAATCTCATATTTTAACAGTTTTTTTTTATTCATTTATAACTTTTAATTTTTCAAACGGATACTTCTAAAAAAATCATCAATATTAAAATATGGCTTTAGCAATTAAAATGTTACAGAGTGATACAAACTAATCTTTTAATAAATTTAGAATTATGTTTTTTAATCTAAAGTCAATAAATGAAAGTATAAATCAAACCCTTTTCATAACATTTAAGAATTGTGCTTTTATCAAATACTTTATTAATCTTACTTTTAAAATGGTAAAAATTTAAATTTTACAATTACTCAACAGAAAATTAAGTTAATAAAATTGATCAAAGCATCATATTTAACAGTTTCTGTCAATGGATACAATAACAAAAACTAACTGAACTATGTCAATGAAAACAAATAATAAATAAAAGTATTTATTTATGAATTTAAATATCACTATAAAAAATTATAAAGTGATGTTCTTAAATAATACATGGATTAGAATGAAAGTTTCTGAATGCACAATTATTGAATTTGATAATAAATATGATAAAAAAAACAAAACAAAATTTCTTCATTTCATTATTTAAACTGCAGAATCAAATCATTTAAAAGAATAATGTGTATTTTATGCTGATATAACATTTTTTAAAAATAAATTACCAGATGATTCTCTACTTAAGAAATCTTGCATAAGATTCAAAATTCCTTTTCTTTCATAAGACATAGGATGAAATGATCGACCCAATTTTGAAATTCCACTGAAGGAACTCCCAGACAAATGATTACTCAATCGGTTCCTATTATTTGATGATTCACATGGTATTCCATTAACCTACAAATTATTTAAAAAACTGGATTGATGAAAACAGTACATCACTTTAAATAACTAATATGAAGAACTTATAATGGTATAAAAAATGTTAATATCTTCACATTATATATATATATAATAAATAGAATATTACAAATTTGTATTTTTTTTAAAAAAAAATATGAAAATAGTTAAAAATTTATTTTATATTAAAGATGAATTCTAATCCAAAAATTATATTTATAAAACAAATAGCATTTATGCAATAAATATTTTGAATGAAACAATTTTTATTATTTTAAAGTGTAGAAGACCAATGATCATTTCAAAAGGGATGGAATAAGAAAAGGAAAGATAACTCATGCTAATGCTTTAAATACCAGAAAAACTAGAAGAAAAATAAGCTGAACAGAAAATTATAAATTTTAAAAGTAGAATGCAAAGACACGTAATAATAATAATAAAAAAATTACATTTTTTAAATATAATAATTATATAACAGTTTTTTTTTTCCCCCCTCCTTTTCCAGCAATTTTTAAGAAAAATTTCAAAACCTCATTTACCAGGTAGCCTCCATATAACACAGTATTTCTATAGCAATTTGAAAATTGGGAACATCCACATCACTTTTATAGCAAAGATTTACTCTAACACATTTCAAGAATATTGGGAACATCCTCATATAAAATGGTGATTTTATAGAACAGAATCACTCTAACACTCATCCATCAGAGAAATAAAACTGAGAAATAAAATAGTTGTTGGGGGAAAAAATATGGTTGGAATCAATTGAAAGTGAAAATTTGATTGAGACAACAGAAAACAGAATGCAGTAATAATAATTGCATTGGTGAAGATAAAGAAATTACAAAGCATACTTTACAAAGTATAAAGAAAGGCCTAGGTTTAGCCAAACAAAGTGATATTTTTTAACTGAAGATCCATCAAATGAAAGGAGTAAAAGATTAAAAGAAGGGATTAGTAAGTGCTCAGCACTATTTAAGGAAATTTACTAAGACCCTTTCAACTTAAAGCGAGTAATCTAAAAAAAACATTTTTTTTTTTTTTTTGTCAAAGGTAGAACACAGATTTGAAGAAAATGCAGAAAAATACTCAGAGTATAAGGATATTTTGCCAAAAAGAAAATGTCCTTGGTTAATAGTGCTTAGTAATGACAAAGAAAACATTGTTTATTTCAAATTAATAAAAATTACTTCTTAAGGAAATTTGAATAAAAATATTTATCTTAATTATAAAAATATAGCAGCATGGGTTTTTTTTTTAATTTTTAGAACATAATCCACTTTTTGTACAAGTTCTTCATTTCATATGATAACGATTTGCATGATGCAGAAAATTTTTAGAACTTAACTCCTGTGTTATATGGGGATTATACCTGTATTTATAAGTTATAATTACTCATGAATCATAACTGTTTTCTTTAAAAAATGTTATATGAAGGATTTTAATATAAGATTATGCAGAAAAACTGAGATTGCAATTTGGAATCTTAAGCATGAGAGTTTCTTTTGAAAATAACATTAGCACACATTTTTCTAGCTGAGCACAAGCTCTTTTCAAACAAATGAAATAGAGACAATATAAGACAGCCTATCAGACAATTTTCATTTCATATTCATTTTAACATCTTAAATCTATCCAAATGATAAATTAGATTTAGCAATTAGATTTTCCTAAAGCTCCATATTTTGCCATACCACTATGCAATAAATATTTCATTTCAACTTTATTAGAGAGAAGGGATAGCTACATAAGTTAATTTTTCTTACATTTAACATAATATAGGATTTCATTTGGAGCAACAATCACAAAACTGCTTTCAGAAAATTGATGCAATGCTGTCACTTCATTGAAATTTTGAAAAAGCATTTATGCTTTAAAATCTGCAATACAAAATACCATTGAGTATTTTTTTTTTTTCCCCATTTAATTTTTCATAATTATTTTTGATAGGGATACTATAATATTCAGCAATTCTTATATGCAATAAACTTGTAAAAATGTTAACAAAAATCAATAATAGCTTTATGCACAAAATATATTTATATTATTTATTTCTTTTGATACTGATAATTTTCAAAAAATCATGCATAACAACTGTTATTATAAAAAACACTATCATTATTTTCTCTTCCTCATTATGGTTGATGATACAAAAATCTATGATACAAAAATGTATTTCTTTTGTCACATGAGCAAGAGACAGTTCTATGGTGCAAGAGCCAAATACATGTCTTTTGCCAAATATATTTTCTAATTATGAAACATTTTTGAAACAAAATTTTACCTTAACATCTTGTAAATCATTATCATTTTCATTTTCTTCTAATGTTTCTAAAGGAACAAATTCAGCTTCATGAGGAGGGATTCTGAAAGGAAAAGAAAAACAATATTTACATGTTTAAACAGTTAATATTTTCAAGTTACATCTTTCATACTTATTAAATTATAAAAGAATATCAACAAGGTTTTAAAATTCCCTAATTGTGCATAACTGAACAAAAAATATAGTTCCTTTTCCATAACTTGACACAGATTATTTAATTATTGATATTTCAATAGCATTACTTAAAAATTCTACCACAATTTTAGCACTTAAAAAAATTAATGTAATAGCACACATTAATAACAGTATCATAAGAAAATAACTTTAGTTGCACATAGTGCTTCCATAACACAAAATATTGATATATTTTATGAAATTGGTCATTTTTAATCAAACCCCTGAAATGAATAACACTACCATTAAAGATTAATGAAAAATTATATGCATTTATTTTCTCCAACAAAAACTAAAATTAAAAATTATTCTCACAGAATTAATAGATAATATAGTCAAATAAGAAAATTTTAAGCAATATGAATGATTTTACAATTTAAGCAACCAAATAATTTTTAAATTAAGTTTGGAAAATTCACAGAATACAAATATATACAAAGATATTAAATTTTTAAAATAATTATAAAATTTGAACTCTTAGAAATACAATGAATCAATCAAAACAGTGATGTATCCAAAAAATAATTTTGGGGGATGCATATTGTCGTTTGCATGACAGAAGCAATTGTTCAGTTTAGAACTACCACTTGATAAAAAGTAAATAATACACTGCATCAATCTTATTTCACCTATTTAAAACCAGGTAAGTATTGATATAATTTTATCAAGTTATAAAAATTTAAAAAGTAAAGATGATTTAAGAAAAAATAAATAAAAGATCCAATGAGAAAAAAATTTACATTTTTGGAGGGTGCATTTTTTTTTAGGAATACATACCCCTCTTCAACTACAAATACTGAGCTAGAGGCACTCCTTCAAAGATTCCAAGACTACAAAGATTATCTATTATTTTCTTACGAATCAGCTTAGTTTAAATCCTTTTTTCACTTTGTGAAGGAAAAAAAAAATTTAAGCATAAGGAGAAAAGAAAAGTTCTTATGGTGCAAGATGCAATCTATGTTTAAAATTTAGAATATCTATAATAGCATAATAAAAGAATTATTCTGAAATATTCCAGTTTTAATAAAAATTTTGGTGGTGCATATGTTCCATTGCACCTGACCCACCTCCTGTATACACCACTGATTCAAAAACACAATGCAAACCTTTAACAAAGTTTTGAATCTTGACTTTAGAAAATGAGCATCGAACTTTCAGCATTTTAAAAATACTATTTAATGTAAGTTCTTTTAAAAGGATATGCGATTAACATTATACTTAATACATTCAACTTCACAAATTATACAATACCCCTCCCTTTTAAGTAAAAAAAATGAAGTTACATTAAATTAGCAGCTGAGCCCATTGGAGGTTCAGTGTAAAATGGCATTGCAGCAGCTGTATATGGGAGATCAGGCATGATATCATCCCAATACTGATCTTTAATCAGCTCTGGGTGCTCTTGATGCATTTCATCCACAATTAAATATGATACCTATTAAAATAAAATACTATTAAGAGACAGATAAGAAAGAATTTGTGTTTCAGTCCCATACTCGAATGTAATTCTAAAGCTTCAATTATATATATATATATATATATATATATATATATATATATATATATATAAAAGAAAATCATTTCAATTTGATACTTTTAAATGCAAATATATTAAATAAAAAAGAATATAAAATAAATATTTTTATTTGCAATCAAATTTGTACATGCATTGCAAAGCAAGAAAAAAGAAAATTAGTTAATTATTATACATAAAAGCAATTAAGAAATACTTAACAGCCAAAATAAATATGTGGCAAGAACACACATTATCTTATCTATTTTATAGGAGCAATTGCTGATTCTTTACAATAAAAATTTGAATTTTAGAGAAAAATAAGACGTAAAAAATCAGCCAAAGCTAATTCATGAAAATCAAGATGCAAAATTCAAATGTATCGAAAAAATTATAATGATATAATATTTAAAAAAAAAAAAAAAAGATGACTAAGCTAAATTTTAAAAAGATTATGGAAAGTTAAATATCAATGAAAATGGGAAAACAAAGTAAGTTATCACATTTCCTTACACCTATTACATCTTACATAGTTGAAATAAAAAGGAAAATTAAAATATTTTTTGTCTATTCTGCAACATATTAATATATTGCTAACAGAAACCTTTTTATATATATATATATATAGAAGTTAATTTTTAAAAGGAAAACAAGATAATATAAATTGTATCAGGGATCATCATAAATACTTAGATTTTTACAAATCAGGATTGACAAATCCAATATGAAAAAGAAAAAAAAAAAAAAAAAAAAAATAAAGAAAAAAAAAAAAATGGAATATTAATCTCACAAAAGTTAACACATCATGAGTTAATTTTTTTTTTTTTACAAAAGTTACTTTTTTCTCAGAAAGTATAAATTTTTTTTTGCTATATTCGAAAATACTGCTTTTCTCATTTGAGTTTTACAAACATAGTCCCATCAGGTGTAGGCATTTCAAATTCTGTTGAAAAGGATTTTAAAGATATAAAATATAGTATGATAAATATAAATATGAAAAAAATTAAATCTCATAATTTTATTTTTTAATATATTTTGCAATTAAGATGAATTTCTTTCAATAGATAACATTAATATGCACCTGTAATCATACTTTTAACATAATCCTTATGCCCTGGGCAATTAACATGGGCATAGTGCCAAGCAAACTAACAATTTAATAATGCTTTCTAAAACAAAAAAAAATTTAATATAAATTCAGCATGAATGCAGATATTATCTTTAGTTATTTACCTGTATATCCCGATCTATAACCCAATTTACTTCAAAATCATCATCATCTTCCCCAAATGGGTTAACTAAAGTTTCTGCCACCTAGAAAATTACACCATATTATTTCAATAATAGTGAACATAAAGCAGATCATTAAGAAATTTTAAATAATTATATACAGCAAGTCAATTCCATTTTTTATTAGAACTTCTCTCTCTTTCCTCCATTTTCAAAGCTTTTCGAAATGCACTTTCAAATATCAACTTAACAAAATAAGTTCCAGATAATCATAATGTATAAAAAAAAACATATTTAATAGATCATGAATTTTATTTTTAGAGGAAAGATTATATAAAACTTACTTTTAACCATCCCATGTAAAAGAAAAACTGTAGAAAGTTGAATATAGGAACATACAAATCCACATCATAACCTGGGTGACCTTGTTCAGGATCAAGGTATTGCCTACCCATAAGAGTAGCCAAAAAGAAAGTATACACTACTAATGTGACAACCTGAAAAATAAAAAATAAAAAGTCAAAAATACTTTTTCTAACTAAAATATTTAAAATGACATTTTATAATTCATAAATTCTGTAAAATTTAAAACTTAAGAATCCTATAAAAATGTGAAAATATAAAAAATAATTACTTCGATTCACATGAATTGTTAGTCATAGATATTATGATAATTTATAAAATAAACTTGACAGAAAATAAAGCATTTATTAAAAAAAAAAAAAAAACTTATAAAAGAAAAGGGTTAGTTAACAGTTAATTATTTATGTGAAATGACTGTAAATTTTAATCTTGGAGGATTTAAAAATAGACAAATAAATCACAATTATTAGATTTTAATAGAATTAAATTAGGCAGAACAAACAAGCAGAAGATAGGAGGTACATTCATGCATAATTGAAACTTTGAAAAATTATTGAATTGTACAAATGAATGCACTATTGGGCAAGATTAGAAGAACTTATGAAATTCAATAAGAAAACATGAATGTTTTTAAAAATTAAATGCTATTTTAAGCAATATTCCAAACAATATTTTTCAAAAATTATAATAATAATAAAACCCTCAAGTTTTAAATTAAAATAGATAACACAATATTATACATTGAGTATTACATTTCTTAAAACTGATATTGCTTTTCAATTGACATTTTTATTACTTCATTAAATTAAAACCTCTATAATCAATTATGAATTAAGTATATGTCTATTTATATATTAAGTCTGAGATCATCAATAAAAATATAATTGAATACTTATTAATTTCTCACATGTTTAAATTTGAATAAAACAGATTTTAATATCAGAAAATTTGACTTAAATACATTTATAAAATCTACATAAACACTCAGCATTTTTATGGTGTTAAAATCATGAATATTAAATCAGTCTCATTTATGGGGAAATTTTTCCAATAGTGCAAAATAAAATTTAACATTAATAAATAGATATTTCTGAAGACATTGAGATATTTGACCAATAAATATTAGGGAAAAGTGTATTGGAAGGGCGATGTTTTTGGAAGTTTAATTTTCAATAAAAAAATAATTCGAAAAAATATGACAGGGCATTCTTTTGTAATTAGTATTCTCTAGAAAATGTTAAAAAAATAAATTTTAACAATTGAAAAATTAATGTGTTTGAAATACATGCACACACACACATGTATTTGTATTAAACAAGTTTCACAAATGATAATTAATTCACTACTCACAAAATAGTCAGAAATTTAATTTTCAAAAGCATGAATTAAATGCACCCTTTTGTTGAATAAATGATCTTATGAAAAATAATAAGGCTGTAGAAATTGGTATTGTGATACATTCTTAGTGCATTTTTGTTATGATATAAAAATTCTATTTAAAAAAATTTACAATTTTTTATTTATACCTGAGTATATACCAATGGTATGCTTATCCAGTCATAATTGTACAATCCACCACAGAGAGAACGATATTTAGCAATTGCCTAAAAAGTTAACAGAAAAGAAATTTTACATCACGAAAATTTTATTGGAAGTTAATGAAAATAGATGCACAGCACAAATTTGTCAAAATGTTATATGTGTGGTGTTATCATTTGAGAATTAAAACTACACAAAAACTTACAGTTTCAACACATAGTAATATAGAATAGTTAACAGATAAGCAGCTATTCTAACTGATTTATAAAAAGTCAAAAGGAAAAACAAATTATTTTTTCCTTGAAAAAAAAAAAAAAAAAAAAAAAAAAAAAATTAAAATTTATTTTTTTTTTTTTTTTTTTTTTTTTTTTTTTAAAAAAAAAAGGAGAGAATTACTTAAGGGGAAGTTTTTTTTGAAAATACTTTTGAATTCAAAGATGTATTAATCAATACTATATGCCTTTGATCCATATTGAATTTATAAAAATATCAAAGGCATGCATCAAACATAAAATGGTTTGATGTTTTGATAATTTGGTGTTAAACAATGCGAGAATCAAATCATTAAAATGAAAATCAAACATTGCTTCAAATATATTTCTTCCAATATTCATGGCACAGTTATTGAGATTGATGAAAATATACTCTGTGCAAATAAAATATATTATTGTTCATTCTAAAATTCACAAAAGAGTTTCTGAAACCTATTTTTGGATCTCAAAGTAACAATAAGCAATGACATAAATTTACAAGGCACCTAATTTAATATTTTAAATTTAATCTTCTCATAATTAAGTAGAAATTAATCACTAATTTAAGAAAGTTCCAGAATTTATTAATTAGAAATCAAAATTTATTTGGGATCTGGAAGCAAATGTCACCAGTGTAGGATTAGAAACCACCAGAGTAAAATTAAGAAATTTCCAATGCTCCGACATGCCATATTAAGATTGGATGCTCCATGCAAAGTGCCGAATTTTCATTATCTAGCAGAAGGAGTTGGAATTAGCTAGGGACAGGGTTTAAAGAATGTATAAAAATAGCAAAAATCTGTATACTTTTATAATTCCATATAAAATATTTAAATATGAACAATTAACTATAAAATTCTTTAAGCATTAAAAATATTAATAAAATTGATATAAACTATTCATCTTAGACCTTCCTCCTCAAAATTTGATTTTCAGAACAAAAAATCATTGCTTATCATTCTATGAAATAGTGTTTATTTACTAATGATGAATTTATATATAAATAAACACACTCACAATAGTGTTATTATTTTAAATTTATAATGAATGCCACAAAAACATGTACTGAAGAAAAATATGTTTATAATATAGAATAACTTCATAAAATTTCTAATCCTAAATGTAATCTACAAGAATAAATTTGAAAACAGAAAAATAATTTCATATGTTGATTTTAAAATCAAACATAACAGAAAAAAAAAAAAAAAAAAAAGATAAGAGATCAACTTATAAACATATATACACTGCATAAATAATAATCTATTTTAAACATTTTATTACAAAACAGCAACAGATAAAATATCAAAACTGAATTTTTTTTAAATATATATATAAAAAAAAAAAAAACTTATAGTATTCAAGGAATTTACTTGACAACAAATACAAATCTTATCATCCTAAAAATAACATCAATTATAAGAGAACATTTATTAATGAAATGGTCAATTTATTTTTACAACAGCGTATCAACAAACATTTTGAACCTACATAATATACTTATTTTTAAATTTAATTCAAAAACGAATTTAATCTAACATTGATATAATTTGACACATACAATAAAATAGAAAATGTCTTATACATATTATATCTAACGCCCACCTAACCATTATGTAATATTTGTATGCTTTACAAGCTCATACGTAAAAAACATACTGTAAGTAGAAAATAATAAGTATAAAATAGTTTATAATTAAATTTATTATTATTTTTAAATTGAAACATAATATATTTTATCAATAAAATTGTAATAATTCAGTAGGTAAATTCTTATGAATTTGAATCTCATTGAGAATGTTTAAATAATGAAAAATAAGAAATCAGCAACTGCATATTACAACCTATGGGCAGGTGTGCTTTGATAATTTATATTGGATCATTTCAGGATTATCATATATCCTATACAGTATGTTAAATATTTTTACTATTTTATTAACATATAGATGTTTTCCAAATAAATTAAAAGTAATTTCTTACATCAACTAATGTATTCAGAGCAAAATCATCTCTCACACGTCCTTCTTTACGTGCTCTACTGGCAATGCTGGATGCCCAAACTAAGGGCATCCAATATGTGGAATGCGTTGTTTTAAGCTGTTCCATGACTTTTTTTTCATTTGGTAAAAGTATACCTACAATATAGATAAAAAAAAAACATTTTGAAAAATAAAAGTAAGAAAGAATTTTAGGGAGAAAAATGTGGCCTGTTTTAAATAAATTAAATGAATTTGAAAAACCCCTTAAATATAAGAAATTATTAACTTAATAAATATTCTTGTATTTTTTTTCTAAATAGTATATTTATATGAAGAATGACTAATTATATAAGCATTTAATTTAAACGCATTTAAGTTCTAAAGATCAATATCTCATGGTTAAGACTGAATTTTTTTATTTCAGCATAACTTGGTTAGTGAATATCATTTACCTATAATCCCAAGAATATCAATTAGAGAAATTCAACTGCATAATTTTCAAAATTCTTTTAAGTTTCAGTAATAAATTCATTAGCACAATAAATACATACATACACTTTTAAAATAAAAGAACATTTTTTAGAAAATGTTTATAGAGAAAGACAAGCTAATTCTTACCTGCATCAACTAAATGATCCATGGTGGGAAAACGTTTCTTTACACAAGGACTAATGCAAGTCAGAGTTATCACAAAAGCAAGATTTGCATATCGCATTATTGATCTACGCATCAAACGTCCTCTGTCATCCTAAATGATAAAATGCATGGTTTACTAATATCACCTCCACTAGATTCAGAAAATATCTTACTTACAGCTTTTCAAAAAATTAAATAATTTAGGAATAAAATTATTATTTAAGTCATACATCAAAAAATTTAACAGTAACACTAATACTTTACCTGGCCATGAATATAAGCACTGACAAAAAAAGCCAAGGTGTCTGGCCAAGGAATGCAATTGAAAGAGTCCCACCATCTTTTCACCACAATGGATACATAAAAACCCAAAATAAAGGAGACAGGAATAAGATCTCCATATGTTTTGCAATACAATGAAACTTTTTCAAAGTACCTACATAGAAAAAAAATTAGCATTCAATTATTTCATGAAAGAAAACACAAATAATTCAATGGACTTCAATTTGTTTCTAATGTTTTTAATTCAGCTGATAAAAGCTTAATAATTCAGCTTTTATTTTAAAAAGTGAGTAATATGAAAAATAACTGCAAAACCAAATGTTTACAAGGCATTTACAGCTTTTTAAACACTAGATATATTTAAAAATATAAAAACTGAAAAAAACATTAAAATCGTTTAATTTTTTATGGATGTACAGACTACATGGAATTTGTATAATTACTAATTTTATTAGTTGTAAATATAATCAGAACATATTTCCAAATGCAACTGCATTATTTTTTTAAATTTCAGCTTTCTGTCATTTTTTTTTTTTTTTTAATAATTTACAAAAAGTTTTCCTCATTTTAATTTTGATAATAATACGAAGAAAAGGATATATAACAAAGATAAAAGGAAAGGAACCATATACATTAGTTTACTTTACTTATATGATTAATTGTAAAACAATAGGATGATCAATTTTAAAACTCATTTTTAATGAAATTTCAATCTCTACCTCAAGCAGGGGGGGGGGGCTCAACAATTACAGATATACTTCACTAAATTGTAATAATTCGAAAAGTATTAACGATAATTTGGTTATCTTTTCCCTGAATGGATTATCAGTAATTTTATTATTTCTTCTTATTCTTTCAAAGAAAATGACTTCAAAAAGTGCATTACTTTATTTTAAATTAATTCTTATAAATTTTAAGTAAGCAAAAGTAGCTGAATGTATTTTTATAATTATGAAAATAAATACATATATGTATTTTTTAATAATTATTGCACATAATTTATTTGCATGCGTTTAATTCAATGATTAAATGCAGAGCAAAAAATTAAAATGTTGAATAAAAAATATTAACAATCATTTCAAAATGTTACACTTCCATTTGAACAAAATATGCAAGATTGTAAACGTTATTTGAAACATCACAGTAATTAAATTTTCTATATTGCGATGTTAGGCTATTCATGGTTTTCTCTTCTCTAACCTTGGGAACATTTTGTAATTTGAATTGTATAAAATTAGAGCTCCTTGCCAACCAAATGAAACATGATTAAGCAAATTAGATGAAGATAAGAAGTATAACCTATTGAATTAAGGATAATGATATACAAGTTAAATAGAACTGAAAGGAAAGAAAAGGGAGACAGAGGATAATGACAAGTTGATAGATGTTTATAAATTGGAGTCAGAAAGGAAGTTATTGTAATTAATATTGGTGGTCAATTGGTGGAAAGTGGCTCCACATTAGAATTTAAAAAAAGTTGAATCTGAAGTATCTCAATTGCTGCAAGTGAATTGGTTTGCTAAGAATTTATAGTTTGATTATAAGCTAAGATTGAAGTAAGTGAATAGGGATTCAAAAACGAGAATGATATAACACACTTTGTGCAGATAATTAGAAAAATCATGTTGCCTTTTTTTTTTTTTTTTTTTACTTCAATTGAAGTTGTGAACTTATTTTACTATGTTTTTGTAAATTGGTAATATTTGCAATAGTTTAAACATTCATTAATTTTAATTTTGGTTTTATTAGATATGCTTTGTTATTTATATACATATAAAAAATTACGTCTAATTAACATAATTTTAATCATATAATACATAAGTCAAATTTTAATCATATGTATATACATATATTCAAATGTTCAATTTCTTTATGTCTTCAATTAATATTTTTAATAGATATCATAATAATTTTTTGTTTAATTTAGTTGCTTCTGAAATTTATCTAGGTATATCTGATGCAATCATTCAAATGATGCAAAATTATATTTTTAAGAAAATTAATTTTATTTCTAGTATATATATATTTAATGTTAGGCATCAATTTATTTAAAATAATGCTTCTGATTTATAATTTGTAGAATTATAGAGATTACCAATTGTAGGATCTCAATTCAACCACTCTATTGGTTCTACAATAATTTTGGGTAAATACGTGGCAGCTTATACACCTTTAAAAATTTAACTTCTGTAACACATCTGTTGAGGTGATGTATCTGAAGAAATTTTATTTCTTCTCTGTCTTTAGAACTTCTCTAGATTAAATTATAAGTTATACACAAATGGAACAATTAATGTAGAATTTGCTGCAACATTTTTGCCTGATGCAAGCCTCAGATTGCATTAAGGGGGTGTAATAAGTTTAAACTTACTTGTGAAAATTACCTGACTATGGTTGGGTGGATTCAGTGTAAAGACACTGTAATGGATATAAAGACACTGAAATCATTCAAAAAGAATATGAAAATCTATATTGAAAGAAGTAATTTAGAAAAGAGTAATGAAAGTGATATTAATGGTCATTTGGTAAGATTATTTTGATGAGTCAGATTTAGAAGTTTTGTATAAATAAATGTAGTTTATTTCAATTACAAAACTTTTTGATTATACCTAAATTATGCATTCTTTTTCATATGGTAATTCATGGTGACAAATTTTATTGAACCTGTAAAAATAATGCCTATCAGAAATTAGTATTTTGTTTAGGGCATGTTCAAGGTAAAATGCTTGTTTATTTATTTATATATTACCACTTATAGTTATGTTATAAATGTTATCAATGATGATTACATCAATATGGAAGAAATTACCAAATAAATAACTGGCTATGTTTTGGAATGCTTTGGTATAGTTTATCCGACGAATTGTCATTTTTATAAAGTCAATTATTATTTAAGAAATATATTTGACAGGCTAGTTTATCTACCTGAAATTATGGTACATACTAGCTTTGCATTAGTCTCACTTTAACTATTAGTCAATAAGAGTCTTTCATTATGAGAAATTTTACTTACTCTCAAAGCACTCTTATTTTATTACTCAGTAGTTATGCGTTGAGGTGCAGATATTTCTCCATGGAAAAAAACCAAGATAAAAATGCATATCTGGCAGACAGATCACTTGCAAAGATATATAGTGGAAATTTCAGGTGTTTCCAAATCAATTAACAAAATATATACTAATTTGGATAAAAATAAGACACTTTCTCCAAAATAAAAAGAGAGTTGTAACGGGAAAAGGATAACAATGCTCCAGTATGACAGAATAATCTGGAATATTTGTTAAGAAAAAAGTACAACAAGACTAGTTCAATGGATTCTAGAAACTGGACTTGCTATTTCGAAAAAAGAAGGGAAAAAAATATCCAAAGACAGCCAGCAGAAAAAGAAGTCAGATCATTGTTGTCAAAAAAAAAAAAAAAAACTTACAGAGGTAAAGAAAATAAAATGCATTGTCTGGACTCAAGTACATTACTATACGATAATTGAGGACTGAAAGTAAATTATTAGGATTAATTGGTATTTTTATTTGTCTTTTGAGAATCAACAATTTTATATCAAATTTTAATTGTGTTTCCCAGATGCATCCATGTTTGAAATTTGGCAGTGCCCTGGGGAAAACTTTCATCCTGATTACAATGTGGAAAGAGTAAAGTATTCCATCAAAATTATGGTGTGGTTTGCAGTCTGTTCCAAGGGAGATGGATGCCTTCACATCACACAAAGAAATATTGGACAAGACAAATACAGACTTGAATTGCAAACTCTCCAGCTCTTCTTAATACTCTTATGATCTTCTTAATACACAATAATATCACAGTTTTACTCAGGCCATATATTTCTCTGGATATGAATCCGAAGGAAAATTTTTGGGAAATCACAAAACATGAAATTGCCTAAGAAACAATAACAACTAAATAACAGTGATTAGAAAATCTAAAGTGTGGGATCACAATCCCCAGAATAAAGAATGCGCAAAACAGTGCTTATAAAGCATAAGCAAGCATATTGAATCTTTAATGGAGGCTAAAGGAAATGTGACCAAATATTAATGTAGTACTGTATAATTTTTTATTACGTTGTCTTAGATTTTTTATTATTTATTTGATTGTATTTCCTAAGCTGAATGTATCTTAGCCATAATTAAAGAGAATTATGCAGAATTAAAAAAGACTATTTTATAAAATTTAAAACTAATATATATAATCATAAATTTTTATGAATGTTCACATTAATACGGCAACCTATTGTATACATATAACATTCCATTTTCCATAATTTTAAAATGATTATAAAAGATTCTTACCTTCGTTGACCTTCATTTAAAGTAAATCTATATATAATGCTTAGGAAATAGTAGAATGCCAAATATAAGCTTAAATCCGGCCAGAGCAATTTATAAATGCTTCCTCTCCATCTAAAATACAAGGAAAAAATCTCATACTAAATTAAGACAAATAAGAAAATTTATTACAATAATGTTATATAATATTTACATTCCTTCCCTAAAAATAAAATAGAAAACATAGCTGAAAAATATTTTATTGACTTATGAGTATACAAATATTATAAAATGCTGCTGGCAGTTTCTGTTTGAAAAATTAACTTCTTTTTACTTTATGAAATGAGTTTTACAATCATTAAGAGAAGTTTAACAAAAGATTAAGCAATCAATAAGAGAAGTTTAACAAAA
>BMAW01128110.1:1033504-1067440 GCA_019974015.1 Nephila pilipes | reverse complement strand
GAAGTTTAACAAAAGATTAAGCAATCAATAAGAGAAGTTTAACAAAATATTAAGCAATCAATAAGAGAAGTTTAACAAAAGATTAAGCAATCTCATCTTTTTGTCGATATCAGAATTGGGCATGTTCATGATCAATGAAAGGCACACTTTGATTTTTCATATATTTTTAACAGACACATCATAGTTTGGCATTAAATACAGAAATTCAAATTTAATATAATTTCATTCATCTGGTTACATATTATACTCTAGTTCCTAGAATTATAAAAAGTACACATATGAAAGAAAATAAAAAACAATTATTTCAAAATTTTAAAAATAAAACAAAATACAATGAAAAGTGCACTAATAAAAAAAAAATATTATTTAAAAAAATTGGTCAAAATTTTTGAAATTTGGTTTATAATTTGATACAACCATTTGCAGCAATTCTGTGAAAAGATGAATGATTAACTGTGAATGATATTTTCAGGAACTTCATTGAAGAATACCAAGTTTCAAAGTAACAAGCAGTACCAAAAATTGGAATCAGACAGCAAGTAGCTTTCTTTAAGTGTGAAAGTTACATGTGTTTTAAAGAAAAAGATTTGAAAAAAATGTTAAACTTTTTTTAAATGAAAACTGTTCTTAATTCTACAAAGAGCCATATGCAGCTCTGCGAACCACATTATTCATCCTTGGCTATAATTCCATTTAAATTTTATTATAATCATCTAAAGAGAAAAGAAACAAATTTTTGTGAACATTGCAGTTTAACATATTAATTCAAAAATTGTTATTCCTGCAGATATGCGATATTAAAGCAAATATTTTAGAAATTCTAAGCAAACTCATTAAAAAAACTGACAGAAAATTTTTTTATAGTTATATTATATTCGCAAGATATAAAATTTAAGGATGATACAAAAATGCCTGAAATTTAAGGACCTATATTACACTTCAAAAATTATATATATATATATATATATATATATATATATACACACACACACACACATATATATGAATTAGCTTGTTTCAAATTCCTTTATCAGCCTCACAAGTTGATTATGGTTTTGATTGTAAATACAATGAATGTTCTACCTATAAATATGTCAACCTCCAAAACAGTAATGTCACTGAATTCAGCAAAGTTGACTGTAATCATCAAAATTTATTTCCTTCCCTATAATTACAGCAAAACACACAAAACTAAGGTAATGTAGATATAAAATAACTTGACAACTAAAAAAATTTTGATCACACGTATTCTTTTCAATGAATTATTCATCTGTCATTATATACATGTCAATTTTTTTACAGCAAGTCGTTTTGTGTATAAAACAATGAATGGAAATATTACAAAAGAAAAAGAAATAGTTCTTGTTTTAAATGTGTAAGAAGTAGAAAGTATTTATACGAGAAGAAAACACTTTAAATTAAGTATTGAAGAGCAACTTTTCATAACCATGAAATATATTTAATTCATCATATATATAACTATAAATATTTCCATAATTTTTATACACAGTGTTTACTAAAGCAAATTTCTAATTGCCAAAGAAAAAAAATATTAACTGGAAAAAAAATTGTATATTAATTCAAATATTTAACAAATTACCTGAATAATAATTTCCAGAAGCACCCAAACCCTCTGCTAGTAGCAACTTCTGCACTGTAGGTTACTGTCATAACTACAAGGTTTTAAAATACAACCTGTCACCTAATTCTAAAAATATATTTCAAGACTTTAAAAAAAATTTGACATTAGCAAAAATTATTACAATATTGTCAAATTCTTGCATTGTTCACATACTAAAAATTTGTCAACAGTTATTTTGGACTATTTTAAATAAAATTTTATTTTATTAGAAACAAAAGTTTAACAAATATTGCAATACAGCAATATTTATAAAATATTATGTGAAATAAAAATTAATTCCCCCCCCCCCCCCAAAAAAAAAAAAAAAAAAAAAACATCTTCAGGACATTGAGTTTAAAAATTTAGGTAGTATATGAAGTTCATATTACATAATTCCTTCCTATGAATCACAATAATAGTAATTATTTAGTAGATACAGTAATTAACAATAGTAGAAGATAATTTTAATTAATGGAATTTGACTTTTGAATAACATTGAATTCTTACAATCAGCACATTGACTTTATAGTGTAATTTCACATAATTTTATAATTGCTAAATTGAATAAAATAAATCTATTATCTTATAGAAAAATATTTCTAATAAATTTAAAAATCATACTTCAAATAATTTTATTTCATAATGCTTTTTATATGCAACTGAAACTTCTCATATTTACATTCAAATTCAAGAGAATACATGTCTTTGATTTGATTCTAGTATTAAACAATACAACAATAATAAACAATGATTAACTTGCACAACCATTAGATACCATTTTCAAATAAATAAGATTTTTACACCTTGCAATTAAATTTGATATCTAAATATGGCAATACATCTTGCCAACACATACATCAACAGAGAATTTGGAGATGTTCCATGGCTTGGATAGTTTAAAAAGCCAAATAGGAATCTTTGTTCTCGGAAAATTATTTTGGATGTAAGCCACTTGTGCAACCAAGTGTAAACTAAATTAATGGAAACAATCCCAAAATAAAAGATTAAAATAAAACAGTTTCTCTAGTAAAAAAATTGGTGGAAATTCAGTATGCAATAGTTCTTTGAATACTTTTTAATGTGCAGAATTAAATTTTTGTTCAAATTTTTATAATTTTCTAAAATAGTTACAGAAATGTGAACTTTGTTTAGTAAAATTAATTTAAAATTGTGTATGATGACCAATTCTATGTAAATTCATCCTTGTTATAATGTTGCTTTCTTTTTTTAATTACAAATCTTCATATGGAGAATAATGAATAATAAGTTTTATATGTTTATTGCAATGCACATACTTTAATCAAGTACAATCACTCTCCAAGGAGATCAGAAAAAATTATAGGGTAAAAAATATTGAATTTACTTACAAAGGATATTTTTGATTCCTCCAATAAATTGAATAAATAGTTCCACTTGTAATAACTCCTAAAAAGAAATTGTGCCCCATTAATTTTCATATACATTATCGAATAAATTCATACTATTTAATTATAAAGATCTTTTGTTTAAATTAGAGGAACCTTAAGTAAATAAACCGTTTTATTTCTGCATTGAACATTTTATGTTCACTATAATTTTAAAACATTTATATACAAAAGAAAAAAAAATTTCTAAATGGAAAAACCTTTATAACAGAAAAAAATGAGAAATACTGGAAAACAAATTAATTTTTTTTTTAATTTTAGAAATTTTAAGGTAATTACTAAAAAATTTATTTAGTGGTAGTATGTCCAAAAGCTAACTGAATGTGGCATTTACACTTAAATTTAATAAGTCTATGCATTTAAAATTAATTTTACATCTTATAAAAGACATTACAGAAAACCTGTAAATTATACTAACTTTTGTACATCATACCTTTTCACAGTTAATTCTGGTTTCTTTAACCCTACAATAACACTCAATACACATTAAACAATGTGTTGTGTCATTTATAATTATACTTCATTTCATTCATACTATATAATACAGATTTACAGCACTTCTAAATTACAATAAAATAACTGAGAAAGTAAATGATCCAAACCCAGATAAGATCTTGTACATAAAAATATTAAATAAAAATAGGCATAGCAATTCTAAAATTTAAGTAATTGATACTTCATATTTTAAAATTAATGAATTGCAAAATAAGGTTGAAATAATCGTTAAAGACTTGTGTAACACAAACATGATTGAAAATCAAAATTGCGAAACAATGTAACTTGCAACTTAGTAACAAGTATTTTCTTTTGCAAAATCCTTACATTAAAAAATAAAATTTCAGAAAAAAACTTATACTTTGAAACACAAAATTTTCAAATAAGAACCAATACTCATTCAAAAAAAATAGAAGTTTTTTTTTTAAAAAGTGAGACCTAATTACTTATTACGCAAATACACATTTCTACAAGTAAAAATTTATAAAGTTAGCATGTAAAAAAGAAAGTAGGCGAAAGGAGAAAAATTGTTTATATAGTGACATTTCTATCAATAAGCTTTTTAACAAATCAATATAAATTTTTTTTTTTTTTTTGCTCTAGCTCAGTAATATACAATCTATAATTTTTTCTACTCCACTATTAAAACAGAAAGAATTTCACAAATACAATTTTAAAAATATCAATTTAATTGCAAGTCAGATTTATAAAAGTAAAAGGAAACAATTTTAGCTAAGAGAATTTTAATAGAAGCGAATAACTTCAAAAATTAACAATTTGTGTAACTTTTGATTTTAAGACTTTTTCAATATATGTCAAGCAAAAATTGTTGCCTCCTACTTCGCATCACTTACGAAATGAAGAAAAATGATAGCCTATCAAAAGCGTCATAATAAATCTTAAAGGTTAAAATCAACATCTTAAAAAGGATATTTCTGCAGAATAATTTAAGGAATGTCAAATATTACTTGTCATGTTTGTAGAAACAAAACAAAGCTTTAAATACAAGTTACAACAATGTTTGCATTACGGCTGTCAAAACGTCAATAACAGCGGTGACATTACGTAACTGTTGCCGAATGCAAGCTACTTTTTTGTAAGCAATTGGTCAGTAAAGTATTACTTCCAGTAGAAGTAAATAAAAAAAATATTGAGCTGTATTAAATGTTTTTTCAATATCAATCAGATAGTAGCGAGTGCCAGTACGGTTGACTCAGTATCATATAGAAGACTTGAATTTTTTTAATAATAAAACAAACAATTTAAAAATGTGTTTTAATGCACATATGAATTTATTTATTTATATGAGAGTATTATTTTATATGATTAATTTTTTAGAATGTTCATTATTATTATTGTAAAATTACAATAGTAATAAATACAATATTGTTTAAACTTTTTTTGTTGTTGTTGGTATGAAAGCAGAAGAAGGAAGGGAAAGGTAAAAATGGTTCTTGTTTGGCTGGGTGTACTGCAATGGTCAGCAAACTAATTCGAGAGAGGGGAGGTAGGGATGGCAATTTTTGATTTTAAGACTTTTTCAACTGAATAAATGAAGATAAAGGTCTTGGAGGGAGATACTCACCTTCAAACTTCATATCCAATCAATAATTGACAAATGCTGAGTCGAAATCCTTAACTGTATATCTTTAATTGGCAAAAATTCAGTACTAACTCTTGCTAACAAAGTCCCTTCTCAATCAAAAAGTAATCCGCCCTATCCTACTTTGTGGCCCTGCTGCCTCTATCCACATTAAAAAAAAATATAGGTCCTTCAAAATGAAATCCTCCGAATGATTACTAACTCTCCTTGGCATGTCAGAAATTCTGTCATTTACAAGGATCTCAATATCCCTCCTATTAATAAACACATCAACTATCTCTCTAAAAAATTATATAATAGACTAACAAATCATAGTAACCCATTAATAAGGGCCCAGCTAATTTTTATTCACAAGAATGGAACCTATGGCCTACTCTACCAATTATTTCCATCTAATTCCCTCATAGCGCTTTGCATTCCAACTCAGAGCCTTTTAATTAATTCTCTTATCACTCCTCCAATAGCCTCTTTCTCAGTCAACCATCTAACTCCAAGACCTATATTATCATCTAGTCAGCTTATCATCAGCTGTTTAATACCCTGTCACCACCCTTACCTCTCCTCTCTTGAACTAGTTTGCTGACCATTGCAGTACACCCAGCCAAACAAGAACCATTTTTACTTTTCCCTTCCTTCTTCTGCTTTCCTATAAACAAAAAAAAAGTTTAAATAATAGTTTATTTATTACTATTATAATTTTGCAATAATAATAATAATAAAATTTTAAAAAATCGTATAAAATAATGCTCTCCTCTTGCTGAAGATTAGACATAATCAATCCGAAGCATTGAGGGGGTAAAAAATGATATTAAAAATTATATAAAAATTTTGTAATCTTATCTTACGATAAGATTAGGAAAAAAATTGAATCTCTTGAAATTCTCGTCCTCATTGTAAATAATTCATTCACTTTCCTGTCTTCTTTCATCTCCCTTTCCTTTTATTCACGTTTCTTAAATTCATATGTGCATTGAAGCACATTTTTAAAATGTTTGCTTTAATATTAAAAAAATTCAAGTCTTCTGTATGATACTGAGTAAAGAGTCCACCAGACTGGCACTCGCCACTATATGATTGTTGGAGTGAGATGGTTGACTGAAAGAGTCTATTGAAGGAGTGATGAATGATTTTATTAAAGGGGTCTGAGTTGGATTGCAAAGTGTAATGGGGGGAAATGTTTTTCAATAGCATCGCACAATAAATCCTCGTCCTATTCTTAAGTGATACATGACGACCTTTCTGAATTTTGCCAACAATTTTTTTTAGAATTGGCCCAGATCATCGAATTGCTTCTAAAGATAACTAGAATAAATCAAAATTTTTAAAAAAAAGTAATAAAAATCAATTCATTTTTAAACTATTAAATGCTGTCTAGAAACGAGAGACCTCAAGATAAAGTGAAGAAATAATTTTCTGTAGGTCTTCCCGTCACTGATTTCTAGAACAAGCTAACAATTATGAAAATGCGAAGAAATCCAAGAAAATTCATCCAATAATCCCTCAGTGTAACCAATAATTCCAAAATAATTGTTGAAGAGTTCCTTAATCTACCAACCTAAGTCATGCTGCACATGAATCTCTGAAAATGGAACCCTCATTGAACTTTACCAACACGATATCGAGTTCTCATAATGCCGTAAGTTGTCCAGCTATAACTGGTTTTAAAAAAATAGATTTCCTTTGAACACTCGAACTAGTCTCATGTAAACTCTATATCAAATATTTCTGCTAAGGCCTATTTCCCCCCTTTTTCCAAATAATACATATGAATCAAATCAAAGAAAATTACAAAATTTTCTTCCTAATTTTTCCATGCTCATAGACCCCCTTTAGCAATAATTGGAGACATAAAGTCTATCAAAACTGTGATGAAACATGTAAGAATCTAAAAATCATTGAGCATATAATTATGTTCGTTATGTTATTAAAAACATGTAGGATTGCTGCTAGTGCATAACATATACTTTCCATAGATATTCATTACACGTGAAAAAAAAATAATTATCATAGTACGTGTAATATTAATCAAATTTAAATACACTTATTCATCAAAAATGAAACAAAAATTAGGAAATTTATTACACCCCTTTCCTCCCAAATAATTACCAACACAAAACATATTCAAAAGCTATCCTTTCTACCAAAGGTTCATGAACCATCTATTATATTTCTTGAAGCTCCAATGAATATGAGAAAGGTTGCTGGAGAAGGTTACAGAGAATCCATAGAAAGCGACGAATTGTAATGGAGTAAGGAATTTCCAAAAATTAATAAAAAAGAATGCTCACAATAAAAATTCGGATTATTGCTTAGCTTTTATTTAATAGTTTTCCTTTACAAGACCTTACCCCAAACATTTTTGTTTACGAAGCTTTTCTATACTTTCATCAATGCGAGTCAACAGCCTAAATGTCGATGGAGAGAAATTTATTGAATGACAAAATATCGGTTGATTCATTCTTCATTCAGGCAACACTCACAAGCAATATGAGGAGTATTGGCGACGGGCCGCGTAATTTTGTATCTCTGTCAGGTGATGAGAAAGACATATGAGCTTGCGAATTTTGATTTCGCAAACGTAATGTTCCTCCTACTACGGAATTTTTACTTTACCACTCAGACCTAGACTGGTTTGTCTATTTGAATGTAAAAAAGTGCATCAGAAAGAACAAAAAATGCAGAAGGTTTCTGAAGAAATTCCATTTTCCCTTCTATTTTTAAAAATATTCTTACTCCTATTTTAATGATTCTTTTGTAGTTATTCTGGTCTATAAAAAATATTCTAAAATATTTTCGAAAATCGGAGAAAAAAAAATCTAATTATGCATAAGCCTTCATTATTTTTTCGTTCTTTCCGATGCGCTTTATCGCATTCAAATGGATTTAATAGTAAATATTTTAGGATGGTGGCAGAAATTCTATAGGATTAATACAATGTTTACGAAATCCAAATGGATAGTAGATGAGAGCTTTAAATATTTAAAAGCTTAGGAAGTATATTTTCTTCTTTTGTATATAATATAGCCATTTTCTTCTTTTGTATTTTGTATATTATATAGAAAATGTTTCTTTATTAATTATTCTTTTCAACGTACGAAGGATCAATTTCATTTAAATTATTACTACTTTCTTCATCTGGTATAACACTGATCTCACAAATCTTTCTGGTCTCTTCTGCGGTACTCGCAATGCGGTACTCTCCCTAAGAGCCATATTACACAATAAAATGATTTTGTTAATTGAATGTTTGAGTGCCCGTTATGTAAGGAAAACAGTCATAAAGTATTCTTATTTCAATAGTTTTTTTTTAATAATATTTAGCTAGATAAATAAAATAAGAGGTTCTAAATTTTAATTAATTTTAAAAACCGCAGTAGAGTATCAATATCCCCATTCAAACACGAAATGTTTTTCTGCATGATTAACCTTATCAAAAAATCTTTTTTAATCTTTCTTCAAAGAATTTTAACTTTTTAAAATTATCTCTCTCTCTTTTTTTTCCATTTCAATATTCAAATGATATTTACCAATGAAATTATCTTAAAATTTAAAAGGTAAGTTAAATTTGTTATTTCAAACTTTTCTTCTTAAACCAGCATTCAATTCATACTAGGACATATACAGGTGCTATTAAAAGTGAGTATATACCACTTACTTTCCTTCTTAAAGGCTAAAATCAATATTATTAAATAATTCATTAAGTTTAATAATTATAAGAACAATAAAATATGCATTACAAAATGTATCAGGTTAAGAAACAAAAATGAAGTTTCAATATAATTTTAATTACCATAATTTTTACGTTGAAGTTTCAAAGTCACAAGATAGAGTACATAACTAATATAATTACTTTTTTTTCCTTCAAAAAACATAAGTTAGTATTTCTGGGGACCTCGTTGCAAATCCTTTTACAATTAGAATACCTTCCAAACGATGTGGCTTCGTTGGAAATTTCCCCACATTTTTCTTGCAATAATGATTTTCAAGATATCTTGCTGAAGTAAATCGAAGACCATTTGATTTTGCTGAAGGAGAATCAGAACTAGTTTCAGGTTTTAATGTGGAATATATCGGAGGTTGATTTGCTTTAATTTAATTTAATTTTAATTTTTTGTAAACGATCTTAATATTATGGCTTTGAACATAGAGTTTTCAAATTCGGAACACAAGTTTTCTATCACAATGTGATCTAGAGATTGAGGTTGTATTGCAATTGCATTTTACAATTATACAAGTATAACTTAAAAATTTTAACTATAGGTCATTGTTCGTTATTTTGCTGAAACATACAATATGATCTTTAACTTAATTTCTGAAGAATAATTTAAAGTACTCAGTTTTAAGTTATTCTCCATTACATTCCATTTTACATTTTATCCATGACTCCAACTCTAAAAATTGATTTTCCTCATGTACAGGGTTTTATATCTGCATCTTTTGCAGTCATAAGCCCCTGTACATAGGCAAACCACCTATGTATTTGACAGTGAGAATTTTGTTTGGGGAAATAGCTCAAAGTTAGGATTCCGAAAAACTTACGATGCATTGAGCTTTTCTTGCAATATCACGCAGAAATTCATCCTCGGGCATTAAAATTACAATTTTGCGAATTAATATATTATTTTCAGTTCTGGCTTCCACTTTTACGTTTAAAATGTTTTCCCCTCTCTACAGTAAATCCTATATTAGTATTTTAAAGAAACAAAACTGTTTTACCAAATGTTTACAAAAATTAACAGTAGAAAAATAACAATTTTTATAAAGTGTATACTCAATTTTATGGACCTGAAATATGGAACTTTGACGTAAAACGTTTTTAATAAAAATATTATTAATTGTTCATTTTTTTGTTTTTCAATCAAATACATTTTATAATGTGCCTTTTATTGTCCTTATAAATATTGAATTTAAGTGAGTATTTAATCATGTTCCTTTAGATTCTTCAAAAACAGAGTGAGAGGTGTATACTCAATTTTGGGAGTCACTTTATATACAAGATTCATTTAAGAAGTTTGGTGAATTTATAGATATCTCAAAAAACAATGTGAGTTAAAAATGCCACCCCGCGCATGCTGAAGGAAAGACCAATGGAGAGGCAAGGATCACAAGAAAATGACGTAAATTAGTCTTCTGCGGGCAGTCCAAAGGCGTGTGTGTGTGAAACCTCCCTTCAAATTGAAATAGAGCAATGGATAAAAGTAAAGTCTTGTAATAAATTGGGAAAAGCGGCCTCAGAAACGCGAGCATTGTTGGTTAAGGTGTACGAAATAGAAAATGAAAAGTAAAGATGAGTACGACTGGTTTAAATGTTCTCGGGGGGGGGGGGAAGAGAAACCTTGGATCTTCAGCAAATGTGACGAACGACAACATCGAGTGGGTGCGACAAATTCTATTGCAAAATCATTGACTGTCTCTATGAAAGATATTGGAGGAATTGGGAATTAGCATGGGTAGTGCTAGCACCATCATTCATCAAGATTTGCCTAAGCGCAAAATCTGTTCCCGTTTGGGACCGCACTCATTGATCAACGCCAGGCGGAAACACGCGCTAACACTGCTGGATATATCATAAATAGTTGTGACCAATATCCAATCTTTCTGCAAACTATCGTCACAGTCAATGAGAGTGGTGCTACACGTGCGATCCGGAGTCGAAGCGGCAAATAATGGAATGATGTTCCCCCTCTCCCAAAAAGGAGCGGCTAACAATAGTTCAGATCCAAGACACTCTTGGTTATGTTTTTCGACAACAACAGTATGATACACCAAGAATTTATCCTGAAAGGGTATATAGGTCAAAGCCGAATTCTACGAAGTTGTTTTGAAACCCTTACTGCTGCGCATTCAATGTGTTCGTCCACAGATGCACAAACGTGGAAAGGAGAATATGTAGCTGGTTAATACCCGCCCGCATATTGCCTTCCGCTTACACAACTTGGGCCAACGTCGTGTAATTATTATCGCACATTCACTGAACTCGCCTGATCTGACACGTACCTTTTTACACGCACCTTGTATATCATTCTTATTAACTGATGAAATATGCAGAGAGAGTTTACACATTTTTGGAACGATTTCGATAAAGAATTTTAAAATTCAAATATTTTTGGAGAAAATTGCTAGTATCAATATATTATTTTAAATTAAAAATATCATCGGACATTTTCAAACTTTTTCTTTCAAAATGGTGAATATGAACCAGCTGTGAAAATAGGAAGATACATTTTTTTGCATTTTGAGTTGTAATGTTCTTACTTGATGATTAAACTACATGGTAAACCACATGGTACAAAAAAGTTCTGAATACAAAACAAGCAATACCAATAATGTAAAGGATAAAATCTTCAATCACTGTTTCCACAAAGAAAGGACTAAATGAATATTCTAAAAAATTGTGTTCTGTTTCGAATGTTTTTAAAGTGAAGGAAATGGTTAGAAGGAAAAATCCATTGAAGCAGAACTCACTTTTACAAAACAGTTTTAAGCATTTTTAGCAACAATAAACAAAAAAATAAATAAATAGATAGATAAACCAAGATTTACAGCTTAAAAATAGTTAAAAAAAATGGTTCGTTATCTTTTGCAGAGGAATGAGGCCAAACGCAAAGTACTTTGCAGAGACCAGTATGAAAAATGTTTTAGTAGGAGACTATACATATATATCCTACAAACTTATCTTAATATACTTCAAATAATATTCATTTCAATTCACAAAACTAGTGAGAGTATCAATCCAAATTATAAATCTTTGTCAGCAAGTCGTTATCTTCTACCTCCTTTCACTTTCCTTTCAATCTATTTCATTTACATATCATTACCTATAATTTACTTCACTTCTTTTCGCTTCTATCTCCATCTCATTTACCTAATCACGTTTCAAATTGATTGGGAAGAAATTGTTATTTTATGCAATTCAAAAATCATCATAAAGCCATAGTGAAGAGAAAATCGGTAATAGCCCAACGTCACAAAGCCAACATTCATACTTCAATATACATGACTGCATTTGTTGATTAAATGAAAACTGAAACAGGTATTGTTTTACAACATATTCCAGTAAAATGTCCAGACATTCCACTAGTGGACTATAATGCCTTTGGTAAGCTGAAAATAGACTTCTGCTAAGTACAAACCCACTACGATTTATGGACTATAGAAAATAGGGGAAGAGAAATGGTAAGCAATGTCCCTAAAAATTTTCCGAAGAGCCCTTCTATCTTGTAAAACACGATGCATACTTTTTGTGAAATAAACATGTTTATAAGTTCGAACATTTAAAAAAATTAATCTTTACATTTTAAACATTGAAAAAAGGACTTAGAAATTGTTCTAAAATTGTGTAAATATCCTTTGTATTTGGTATTTGGGTCATCCATTGTAACCGAGAGAGTTTATATATATATATATATATATATTTATAAAAACACGATAGCTGGCAACATGCCATATTCCATACCGTCTTATCAGGGGTGGCCCTAAATAAATATGTTTATTAACAAATGAGGCAATTTTCTGAGTAATTTTATTTTGACCAGATAGCCTGTATATTCGCTACCTCCTTCCAACCAATTATCTTCCCTGTTCTAAGGCCGCTTGTCGTACAACAAAACTACCGATATTTCATCCTCACAGAAATCTACCACCAGATGGGCTAACCACTACAGCTTGACTGATTTGACGTCATCGTCATGGAGTTGACCACCTGAATTCATTTTTTAAGAACAAGTGAGCCAGTCACTGAAACCGGATCAGGCTATAATGGCCAGTTGTTTCTTCTAAGCCACTTCGACGATGAGATCTAGGGTTCGACGAGCCATAGTGAAGGCTCATTGTCTAGCAGCAATTCAATCCTTTTTACTGAGAAGGCCATGTCTTTTACTTAGAATTGCAGTTTAGTATAGGGGTACAATACTTTTCAAATTTTTTTATGTCATCCCGAGGCAGAAACTCCACAAGAAACACTATCACTTAGGCTTTGAGTGCATAGATCTGCGTACAGAATTGTTAGTTTGAGGTTTCCATTTTCAGGTAAATATTGCTTGAATGCGCTTTTCGTTTCCACCTATAAATGTTTTCAACCGTTTTCTTCTCATTCCATCGCTCATAATGCTTTCTCCATTCACTTCATTCCTCAGCTGATAGAACCCACGGCGGGCACAACGCCTTTTCATGAAGGTGACATGACTACAGCGCATATTTCAGCGCAGCATTTCTCAATGCCAGGCCATTTTAACTGCATTAAAACAAAGGCAAACTAGCAGATGCGCTTTTGGCAAGACTCTGGCATTTACCAGCGGAATATAAGTTCAGATCACCACCTACGTAGGAGGCGTGGGTACGTACCTGTCATAATTATACACACACACTCCTTACATATGCCTCATATATATATATATATATATAAAACCACGTAATCAATAACTCCGAGTCTGGCATTTAAAACCTTTTCTTTTTTGCAAAATTTTTTTATTCATCAACACGCTAACACCTTTTATTAATCACCTTTTGAACGATACAAATCGTTCAACGCTTTACTTCCATTTTTTTTTTTTCATGAAATCTCTTTGTGCGATAAATAACGATAAACATCTCTGAATCATCGACTCATTTGCTGTTTTGGTGTTCCATCAACAATCGCGGCACCACGCCCGGAAAAACACTTTCGCTTCCAGACAGCGCACAGTGTCACTTCCGCTATGATATCTGGCGTCGACTCTCAGCAATCACGAACCACTTTACGATCTTTCATTGAATTTTTTGTCTTCACTCACATTTTCCGTTAATAACGGCTACAGTCTGAAGGCGTTCCGCGTCGAACGACATCGGTACGACCACGGTTTAAAACTTGGCAAACCACCGTGAAATCGTTGCTTTTGATGGACAAGGAGTCCGGGTAACATTTTCAATCATTGTTTTCGCTTGCACGATCTTTTACCCATTAAAAATAATGTTTTATCAAACACGAAACTCGGTTTTTCATTTTTCGACAAACTACAAAAACGACTTCTCCCACCGATGTCAGCTGTTTCTGGTCGATCATTGCAATTTGACGTACGTTTCCATGAGGTTAGTACTCTGAAGACCTGGTTTACTGGTTTACTATGCATCTACGGGTTAGTCATGGGTTATTAGTTGATGTGTTATATATATATATATATATATATATATATATATACTCATATATGCTCTTCATATATATATATATATATATATATATATATATATATATATTCTTTATGATATATGTATATATAATTATTATCATATATATATATATATATGAATATATATATATCACCTATATATATATATGATATGATATATATATATATATAGTATATATATATATATATATATATATATATATATATATACAACTTTCTAAGTAATATCTATACTACATGTGAAAGATGTTTCCACTCGTAGAAAACAACGAAGACAATTGTAAAATTTTGAAATTATTCCTTTATTACTTTATTAATGTAACACGAGAGAGATACATTTCCGATGAGATAGTGGTGGATGCAGTGTAGCCTACGTCCACTCGATTCCATGAATTATATGATGCAAGTTTGAAGAAACCGGATGCGTAGTTTTAGTCTTCGTGGCTTCAGAGGGAGAACATAAAATTTTCCTTGCTTGGAATTTAAATGCAAGGATTTCTTCAAGTCACGTGGTGGATGAAGGAATGTCTAGGTATTTATTTGCAGACAGAAAGTCTAGTAGGGATTATCCGTATGGGTTCGGATCTGTGGGATTGGCTGACATAACAGATTTTAAGAACGTGGATTATTTGAATAAAAAGTTAAATTGGAAAAGTATCAGGAATTAAAAATGAGCTCCTGACTATGATAATTAAAATACAGGAAATATTAAGAAATTAAATTAAAGTGAAATCATAACACACACGCACACATATATATCCCATTATATAATAATCAAATGTATAGAAATTAAAAAATCTATATATTAATTATTATTAATCTGTTTTATTAAATCTATATATTAATTAAGCTTATTATTATAGTTCCTTATAGTTTAAGTAAAAACTGAAAATTTGGTATTTTGAATATTTTTTTAAAAAGAAAGGCAATGATACTTCGTAAATAGTATGTTTCTTGTTACCTACCAAATTTCAAAAGTTCTGAAAGTTGAAAAAGAATAAACCAATTAATGCGCTGAAATCAGTTTTTTTTTTCAAATCCCGTATTAGAAAATTTAAATCAAAATGAATAGAATGTTTTATCTTGTTTCTACAGAGAAACAGTGCCTTATTCTAAAAAGAGTATTTATTCACAATAATCTCACTAAATCTTGACTTTGATACGTATGAAAATTTACACAATATTTAGCTTTCAGACAACATTGCATTGTATTTCCCCATTTGGGGTAAATCGTTCACAATCGCGTGCCGGCGTTCAGATATGAGTCAGTGACTGGATTGATTGCGCTGTGTTTAGCCAATCGATTTTGAAGCTTAAAAATGTTCAAAATGGATGAGAATAGGTATTACTAAGGTTTTCATCTACTAGCCATTTTGATTTTTTGAATGTAATTTTAATATCCAGTGGAATTTCCACTTTTCTTAAATCCAGATAATTACATGTATTTGAATGCAATAAAAAAAGCACCCGAAATTTTTTTTTTTTTAATGAAATACCACGGGGGTGTGTTAAATCTCTCTCCTTAATTCTCTTCCCCTTTTTGAAGGTATTATAATGTCCATTTTAATTATTAGCGATTCGTATGTCGGATTTTAGACTTAAAGAGGGGAAAAAAAACGTTCTAAAATCAGCCGAAAATCGCAACCAGACAAAAAACTTCATGTATTTAAATTCTTTTAGGCACCCTTTAAAACATTTAAATAAATACAATATTCTGGATTTCAGAAGGCAAATAGAAATTACTCAGTACAGTAAACACTTTTTAATCCGGCATTCGTTGATTTCATTCATTCTATTATCCGACATAAACAGAGCCGTTTATATTAGAGTTTTTCGTGGGGGCTCCTGAATTTATTGATTTTAACCACCAGGTCGCTACACATCCCTGCTCGCATTTTCGCCAGTGTTTCTCATCTGTTAGATGTCTTTTAAGTGTAATGTTTTCAAGCAGGTTACATATCCCGTCGCCACAATATTACAACTGTGTAACATCCGATTACCTCGGATGTTATCTTGTGCCATCACTAATATCTAATATTATACAATACGACACCAATAATTACAGAACCACCAAAACAACTTTCAACATTTATTAATAAATATCCACTAAGACAATACTAATATAGCTCTCCAGGTCAAGTTTATTAACTTTTTAATTCAACCCACCAATAATAATCTAACAGCTTCTTACCAACTGCAAGTATGAATCTGGAACAACTGCTGAAAACACTAGCACAATTCTCAATCCGAGTGGTTTACACTCGGATCTCAACTCTAATCCTTGAATCAGCCTTTCAATACTATAGCATTTAGATTCTACCTCCTCTCGTTACAACGCCTCTCTGATCCTCCTTCTCCTCTCTTTCTCTACTCCTTCAGATGGAGTTTATATACTTCTTAATTTAACCGCTTCACTTCATTCCTAACTGCTTTGCATATTACATTCTTCATCACGTTTCATTTTTGGTTGGGCAAAGGTTGTTTAGCGAAAGCAATCAATCTCAATTGAAAGTCCCCAAGGTTAGTGAAGAGAAACCGCGAATAGCCTAATGTCACAACTGTAACTACATGTACAGTGTACTTCTGTCCAGCAAAAAGTTTTCGAATCCCAAAAGGCGTTCTAGGACTAATAAAACTAGTTAATTTAAGCATGCGACCAGAGCACCACAACGAAACTTGTTATAACTATTTTTGTACCATATCAATTTTCTATCGAAATAATAAAGCTGGACAAAATTAGTGTTTAAGCTCAGTTTTGCATTCTTTTATCGACACAAGAATATTCAATAAAATTAATTTCAAAGTTTAAATTTAATATTACAGTTTCTAGAGGGACGAAATACTTTGTCTGATATTCATATAATCTACATAGGTTTAGAATGTGCTTAAACACATTAAACACATGTTTTAAATTTGGTATTTATATGTGGTATCCCTATTATACTTATATTGGCGCTCGAAAATCTAACAAAATCGCTAATCCGTCACGTCTGTGGTCCCAAACGTATCTGTTTAAAGAGGAACTACTGTTTTAAGGGTACCAGGACACATCTGAAGATTTCTGAAATATTAAATCTAAAATTTCTTGTTTTTGTGATTTTTATCTTTTCAAATTATTAGTAGAGCTTAGTTTTTTTTTTTTTTTTTGAAATTGTGTCTTATATTCACACAAAAACATCTGTCTACTCTTACATATACGTATCAATACAGCTCTCTTTTTTTACTTAAATAATACTAATACCTATTTCGTTTTTTTTTTTTTTTGGTGCCTAATAATAATATTTCAATATTTCTAACAGACTGTTTCTTTTAAATGGTACGAAATAGGTATTCGTTTTATTTAAGTAAGAAAAGAGAGCTGTATTGATACGTATATGTAAGAGTAGACAGATGTTTTTGTGTGAATATAAGACACAATTTCAAAAAAAAAAAAAAAATGTTTTAAGGATGCTGTATTCTATGTTTTTATTTAGATCGGTGTCGTTGAAGTAGTTTAAATCTATTTTATAATGTTCTTAGAAATAAAAAATTATTAAAATTATTCTTCTTAGTGTTAAATATTATTTTTTCATTGCCAAAAGATAATTATCTTGAAAATTACAATATCTATCTACAAAAAAAAAAAAAAAAAAAAAAAAAAAGCGTAAGTTAATATTGTATGTGAATGTGAAAAATTTGTTTTTTTATATGCATAAAATATAGCTATAAGGAGAAAGGTAACAACATGCAAAAAAATCGAATAAAAAGAACTAACTTCGCAAATATTTTCAATACATAATTTTGAGTTTCTCAGGAACTCTGATATGTTAACGTGTTTCAAATACGTTCACCGACTGTTGTGAAATATATCCATTAATTAAAGTGATATCTAAAATCGCATGGGGCCATATCAGGAGACTTAGGTGGCCAGCTGTGTAACGTCATGTCATCTGGTCCACTGCGACCGATCCAACTGAGAGGTAGCTCAACGAAAGTTTCTAAAGTCGTTTCCAAGAAATAACTTCACTAAGAATACATGAGGGACATCTATTGTTTACAATATAAAATTTCCACGCTTTTCCTTTGTATTTCGTATTTCTAATCATCCTGTGTTTTTTATTTTTGAAATTATGGAATTTTGAAATCGGATGAATCATTTTGAATAACGCTGTATGTTTTTAAAGAAAACAATTGTAAGCTGATGTAAAGCTTAACTTTTGTACCATAACATTGCCACATACCATTTTCATTTAATTTAGTCAATGAAAATGATATCCATTCATTAAATTATATTAATGCGTTAGAAATAATCATATAAAATGATAGCAAAATACAATAATTACCATGAAATAATATATACACTATTAAATTGAATATAGCTGTGATGTTCTTAAGCCTTAATGATAAACATTTTTTTTAAAAATAAGATTGCAGTTTCCGTCAAATAAAACATAGAAACTTGTGTGTGTATATGTATGTGATTCCGCACAAGCATCCATAGCTTTAATTCTTTATCCGTCACAAAATAAAAAAAACATTCAATTGACAAATCCAAGGTAAAACTATTTAACTATTTAAGAATTATTGAAAGTTAAGGATAATATTCTGTACAGATATTAAAATTGAAGCAAGCAATAAATTATTAAATGAAATACATCTTAAGAGAAAAGTAACTCCATAAAATAAGAAAATGAAATAATTTTTTTAAAAAAAGAAATTATGCCTTTGCTGATTTCGTTTTAACACGTGCTATAGTTTTTTCTTTTCTTCTTTTCTCTTCGTTAAGCTCTTATAAAATCAGAATTATTCAAAATGAATATCAATTAACATATTTCTGAACTCCAAGCTCCATAGAAGCAACTACTACCAAGAAAAGAAAATACTTTTTTTAAATTCCTAATACTTTTTTATTGTCACAAGCAAAACATTCTTAGGTAGAAAAACGTTGCCAATTTTAACAACAAAAAGGGAGAAAAACAGACTATTCTGCCATAAAAATTAATTATTGCATGAAATATTAAAATAGGAGCAAATGATAAAGTTATATATATATATATTAACAATGCAAATATACTTAAATAAACTAAGTATAATTATGATAATCATAATGTATTATATAGTCTATCTTTTGAACTTAACACTATATATCCTTTATTTTATGCTTACGCAATTTTGTTGAAGCCATTTTCTCAAAACGACAACATGAGAGTACATGTTGATAAATCTTTACTTATTAATAGATTCCCAACATCTACCCACCATAAGTTGTTTGAAGACTGCATAAGGCTCCCGTCTACCCGCCATTTTAATTTCGTGGACGTAATGAAATTTTATGGAATTTCGACTTTAATTCTCACATCTTTACTATTTGATTTATTTGAATGCAATAAAGTACATCTGAAGGAGCAAAAAATAGTGAATGTTTCTGTTGAATTACTTTTTTCCTCTGCTTTTAAAAATATTTTTAAATATTTTTCAAAGACCATAAAACTCACAAACGAATCATTACTATAACAGTAAAAATATTTTATAAATCGGAGGGAAAAAGTAATTCCACAGAATCATTCATTATTTTTCATTCTTTCAGATGCACTTTATTGCATTCAAATAGATCAAATAGTAAGGATAGGAGAATCAAAGTCGAAAATCCATAGGATTAACATTACATCCAAGAAATAAAGATGGCCGGTAGACAGGAGCATTAAGCCGATAATTTAGTTGAACTGAGACGTATTAAGAAGACTCCAACTGTATATGCAAATATTAATCACAAAACTAGTGAAAAAAGGAGTAAATTGTCCAAATTGATATGAAAATTTTACTATCTAATTTAATCTTAGATTATTTACTTCAAAGAGAACAATCACTATGTTTTTTGCAAATTTTAGACATGTTCTAATGCTAAAATATGATGCTCTGGAGAATATGTTATAATCTGCTTAATATTATCCGATATAATCTAATGTTTTGTTTTAGTTAATGCATATCAAGCAGCATAGCGTGAAAGTTTTTTTTTTTTTTTTTTTTTTTTTGTAATTTATTCCGAAATTCAAATTAGTCATTTTTATTTTCAAAGACCGTAAAACTCACAACGAAGATCTTATTTAGCAAACTTATCCATTGCGCAACTAGAGTTTTAAATACCCCAAAAAGGTACATTAGGTTCCATCTGTTCTTTTGAGTATAATTGAAAATATATCTGCTTATCTTTTTAAATTGGTATTTCAAATTGAAATTGTATTAAAAATGATATAAAATTCTCTTTTTCTTATCTCTCTTTCTAAAAACAATTAGATTTGGTAAACACCTGAATCCTAAGAGTGTTTTAAAAATTAAATTTCAGTTGCTGAAGATGATTAATCCCATAATAATTTCAAAAGACGCCGGAAATTTTTGATACCTACATACATTTTAACAATTTAGCTAAAACTTTTCACTTTACATACTGCATCATTCCCAAAAGAGAAATCTTTTCGATTCATCAACACCATGTTTCTTTTGAATAATTGCTCTTTTTTATTTGTAATATACGAGGATAGTTCAAAAATTACCCATGTCAGGAATGGAAAATGGGTAACTCATTGCAGTTTTTATCAATCTATCGTTTTCCTGGTCTTAATAAGTCTATAAGTTATGATGCCCTATGCAACCTAAAAATACGTCGTCAAAACGTTTCCGGTCCTCTTCTACTACTTTGGAGCAAATCCATCAGAAGCAACCCATTGTTTTGATTGTTGCTTGAGTTTTGGTATATAGCGATGAATCTATGTCTCACACATCGACGGTGACAACTGGACGCGGCACCAATCACATTTCGATTTGGCAGTCATTTGCTATCAATTCAAAAGTAACTTATGAATCAATGTCGAATATGTTTAGGCAGCGTTTAACAGTAGGTAGCACGCAATGACAACTCCAAATTTCTTTAAAAACACCTTTCTGTTGTCAAAAACACCACTGCAGTAGTTCTCTGTCCACTTTCGTAGTCTCTCAGTTTTTCAACCACGCCAGTAGTTCTTTGTCTGTATATATTCAAAACCTTTTTGTTATCAAAGAATATTTTCTGTAATCAATATGTTACAATGTTTTCTGAAACTTCATTTCTCAGTATTTCAGCGATTTTAAGTATTGACATTCAAAAGCTTTGGATAACTAAATATTGTAACTATACTAAATTTGTATCCATAATGTTTTTTTCAACAACATTCGTAGTAATTTGTTTCTACAAATCGTTCTTCAAAAATTGTATAATTATAAATGTCGGAGCCAAAGATTGTTATATTATAGTGACAGACATTCATAAAGAAATCAAGAAAGAGCTAATTCGCATTAAATACATCTCGAATAACAGACAACACATTGATAAAGAGTGGATATACATAGAGGTTTCCGACTCAAATGTCCACCTCGTCATCTGATCAGATTTTGAAATTGGGAGGCGTAATGGTAACTTTAAACAGACTTTTGAATCGGCAGAAATAAGAAGTGGCAAAACATTTTTTGACAATGATAATTAAGCTTTGCACAGAAATAATGAAAAGCAATGTTCATAAACTAGAAATTCTCAACAGATGTGAAAACAATCAAATTCGTACCTGAAAAATTGTTTCTCCCTTTGAAATATAGAGGGCTCCAGTTTATGTGTCGACCATGTAATTTGATTGCCGTTTATAGTTACAAGGTGAAATGGTTGTTTAAAGCAGAATTTGAGTTCAGCAGAAATAAGCAGCCTCAAAACATTTACTGATAATGATAACTAAGCATTTGCATCAAAATAGGGAAATAATATGCACATAAATGTGAAAAGTTAAGTAAATATAAGTGACTCAAAATATCGATGATCATAAGTTACAGTAAATCAATTTAACTTCCTAGTTGAACCAGAATTACTCCATATGTAACTACAACTCCAGCTGTAGTAAGTATAAATCCTCGATTGATCATAAATAGTCCCCAACCAGTGACACATACTTCACTAGCAAAATTATTTGCCAGTTGCAGAAGAGTTGCTATTAAGTTTGGACTGAAATCGAATCTCTTAGACGGCAGGGAATGAATGAGATTCTTTACTTCTACTGCTGATTCGTTAACAGCTGCAGCCCTGACGCTCAAGAAAATGAAACACGTCACGATTTCAATGAATGTTGCTGCTTGGGACGAGACTTTCGATGCATTGAGGGTTCCAGATCTTGTAATCATGTAACTTGTGATTGAGAACACACAACTGAGCATGTATCCATAAAGAAAGAATGATATAAGAGAAAATGTTTTCTCTACCTTTTCTACTGTATTTGTAATTCTGCCATACAGTTTGGTGTAATCAGAGAACAGCTTCGACGGCAAGTTCAAGTCCATACTCTTCTGAAGTTGAGAAAGAAAATTATGATTGATATCCCTGAGGCGGGTAAAGATATAAACGCACAAAATCATCGTCAGGAGAGGGAGACACCTATTTAACAATACGTTTATCACTTGGAGAAGTATAATAAGGAACTCCCATTCAGGTGATACACGATTCGGTATGTTGCTCGAGAAAAAGTAAAGAGCTCGATATTTTCTTGAACTATGGTGAAAATTACCAGAAATCATGCCAAATGTCATCATTGATACTGGAATTATAAGAGAAAGACCACATCCAAGCCACAGAAAACGCCGGCTGGATTTTGACTCAGGAGGCAGCAACATATCTCTGTTCAGCTTCGAAATAATTTCCGAGCATTTTTGAATACGAGCCCGTTTCTTTAAGACAATGAATCTTAAACACAGACCAATTAGAGTAGCAAAAGCTGATATAAAAGTATAGCCTGTTGCATGAGGTCGCTTGGTGGTGGAAAAGTATATAGATGCTGCCAAAAAGTATATGCTTAATAGACTAGTTGTAACATTAAAGCATGTTATGAATAATCCTTTTAAACTGAAGTATGTTTCGAACGAAGTGAATGCCACACCAGAAAACCAAAAGAACTTAGCAATTATTTCCAACTCTTGATCTTCAGAAATATCCGTATTGGAATCATCAGCAGAAACTCCGTCTCTTCGATTTCTAGAGAGCTTTCTTGACGTCATTTTAAAGAATATTCTTCACAGTCAATCGCTAATCAGTAAAATCTCTTGAAAATTACAAAACGAGTGATTATTATTTATATTTTCTTGAAGATTTTAAGAGAACATTAATATATATTACGTAGAATTAATATATATTTTGTTTTAGTAGGTTAAAAAACTCTTTTCTTTAAATAAATATCTGTCACTTTTACACTTACTCATTAAAAATATGCATATACATGAAATAAATACTGTTTTATATCAGATATTATAATATAGAATCCTTTGTGAAAACTGAGCTTTTAATATATGGTTTTTCTGGAAACATATAAACACTTCTTTTACTCGTAAAAGAGATGATTTTAGAAATTTACTATGTAAATAATTTAAAACGGCTAACTTTGTAACTTTGTAAACTAACGACAACAAAATTATACAACGGTTTTTAAATCAATACGAGTTAAGCGTCTTGATATAATTTTTCTTTAAAGTTGTTTTCAGATGATTTGAATAGTTATTCAATCTTAATTGCTGTAGAATTTGGACATACTATCAGAAGATAAGGAAGCTTCAAAATGATTTAATTATGTGTGGGTACAAGTACTACTTAGCGCTCTTATAAACAGGTGTTTTTGATGAATAAAACATCTGTTACATTCATCGATTAGGGAAATGAGTATACGTTCTTTTATTAATACAATTTAGTGTGAGAGTGGAATGAATAGACGAAGTCATTGGAGGCTTTTTTTCCCCAGAAAATTAATAAGCTACTTTATGTATAAAGGATATTTATGAGAATATAAAGCAACATGGTTATTTTCATTGCTTTCATCATAATAAAAGTTGCTTTCTTTCGTGGAACAAAACATGCCTCCAAATATTAACTTCACAAGATATCAACAAATAAAAATGAGGATAGAAAGGGGGAAAAAGGAAATGTGGAGAATGAAATGGGCTTTTGAAAAGGGATGTCAAGGTGACTGATGCGTTTTTGAATCAATGGAACTAATAATTATACTATTTAGTTATTCATTAAGAGGCCGCGGTTATAATTATTAACGAAACTAACACCAACTCAAACAGTTAATTTAAATTTTTATTTCTGAAAAGAAATTGCTAGTCGGAATGGATTTGGAAAAAGTTTTAATATTTAGGGATTCTTGAATTTTTCAAACTGCTTCTCTATTTACGAAAAATAACATTCAATAACGAAAAATAACGAAAAATTCAGGGAAAAACTTGTTCTCATTATTTGATATCTCACCTGTGCTTTAGTTAGATTCTTAAGAATTATAATTTTGTTGTACATACAGGATAAACCAAAAATCACTTTACAATTTAAATTGTGAATAAATTTTGTGAAAATAAATTTCATTAGTTTATAATCAGATTTTGAAAATCAAGGCTTGGGATTTTAACTTTGAAACAATGCGCAAGGCAACATGTGAAATAATCCAATATTATTTTGCAAATGAAGGTTGTTCTCCCAGAGAAGGTATATACTCGTTATTTTCATCTAAAAAGTCCTATGCTATTGGTCTCAGTTAAAATCTCATGACATAAGGGATTGTCAAGGTACTACTTGAAACGAAAAAAATTCAACTCGACTTGCAGATAAGTTAATCTTAAAAGCATTGAGAGAAACATTACTGAAATACGAGGAATATCCTTTCAACGTTGTTCTTTAGATCCATCCTTACTTTGTCCTGATGTCACATCACTAGGTGTTTTTTTTTCTCTCGGGGTAACTTAAAGATAGAACTTTCACCAATAATTCTTAAGATTCTTAATTCTTACTCAACTTAAGATCCATATTCGTCAAGGATATAACAAGGAATATTACAAACTGTTAAAAGAATCTGATGGATAGAGTATTTTTTTGAAAACTGGACAATAGTGGTCGTCTTAGTGATATTTTCCCTCTCACCTCGTTCAAAAACCTTTTCATACAATGTTTGGTGTCATACATTCTATAAAATAAGAAGAGACTCACCAAGAATTTATCTTAATAGAATAAAAATTGGTAGATATAGTGTACAGGTATTGAAAAGAAACGCTAACGGTATCCTAACATATGAAGGTTTTATTCAGGATATTCAGCTACAAAAAAAATTAAAAATTGGTCTTTTGTTGGCCATGACACAAGCTATTATTCGACTGAGCATTGATTCGTATAATTGGCGGGTGTTCTCCTGTTGGATTGCGTTCGAATTGGCGGGTTAGATCGGCGCGATCCAGGGACGATCGGAGATGTCTGCTCTTCAGAGTCTAAACGTGATCTATTTGGGAGAGATCTGGCGATCTCCCCAATCAGGAAAATGTTGGAGAAACACAAAGACAAGAAATGGAAAGGCGCGCCTTGTGCAACCGGGAATTATCGTGTTGAAACGTAAGTCCATGTGTCTGTGAAAAAAGAAGACAACAGTGTGGAGTGTAGAGTCTCATCGACGAAACGCCTTGCTGAGAGGGTGTCTCTGTGGCAATCAAAGAGGTCCGGTTATCTATGAAATGGTACTCCATACCATAATTCCTGGTTGTCGGACTATATGACAAAAGAGAGTCGGATAAATATCCTGTCACTATCCTGGACGTCTTCAAACACGTCACCGTTGGTTCTCGGGGCTCGAATCGAAGGAGAACTCATCTGTTAAAATATTTCTACTGCAGTCCTTGAGATTCCTGGTCGAATGCGCCCTTCAGCACTGCAAATACCCCTGGTAGTGTGTAATATTCGGAAGCAATAGGTACAATGGCCTCCGTAACCTCAGCCTCCATTCTATAGATAATCAATGCAATCATTGGTGTCCTAGTTACACGTCGGATCATTGATAAAGACGCGCCTGGAGCTGTGATTGCCAATCAAATGATATCTCTGTTTTCGCTTTTTGTCATCTCTCGGTCAATCGCTACCTTCTTGACGCTGTCTACGACTATGATTCACCTATTTCTTCCAATTTTGTCGAATGGTACCATAGGTCAAACCTAAATGTTGAATGATCCTGTGATTTGATCACCCTGCTTCCTTTAGTTTGATTGCAAGCCCTCTCTCAAAGGGTGGCATCTGATCATACTATACGCGAATCCGTCTGCGATATTTTGGAAAATTTCAAGTGGGTCGATGGAAAAACATTTTCACGGAAGTTCTGCTTTAGCACTGGAATGTCCTGCTAATCAGTCACTGGGCACCAAAAATTAATAATTCGTATATTCTGTCATAAGTAATATGCATAAGCTATTTCGCTCAATTCGGAAAAGTTTTTCTCGGGGAAGTCTCTTTTTATGCTAGAAAGTGTACATAAATAAATATATTCTGTTATAAAACATTACAAATTACATTCATTTAAAACTTTAAAATGACTTTCGGCCCACTCGGTATTTATCTTAATGGTAATGGTTTATATAGATAATTGAAAGTAACAGACTTCAGTGAGGAGGGGAAAAAAAACTGAATTTTATAAATATTTTTATTATTTAATTGCTCTGGTTTCTCAAAGTTAAGCAATTAACTGAAAACTGATGATAACTCAAAAAGTTTGCAAACAAATTGAACTAAATTTATACCATATGTTACTCAAAATACAAGAAAATGTTAAACATATTTTTTTTTTACAATTTATGATATCAACAGGAACATACAATGTCCTAGATTTTAACATACAAATTAAATACAATGAAATTTCTCAATAGTGAATTTGATCAACCCGAACAGCCATGAAGGTCTGACAGCGATGTCTCATGCTTTTTATGATGATGCCATTGAGTTGCATAAGTAGCAGTACCTACTGACCCCGTGTAGCAATTCTAAGGCTTTGAAGGGTTTGAGGAGGACGATAGAGCTATCTATATACCTCTCAACTGCGTCCTACAGATGAATAATTAGATCATTATCAGGAGAATGTATTGATCATTGTCTTACAGTTTTTTCTTCGAGAGATTGTACACGAGGCGAGCAGTATGAGAGAGAGCTTTTTGAAATAATGGTATAGCTTATTGCGCCAGCATACTTGAACAAAAGCTTATAGATATCGTCTTCACCCCATTGAACATTTAGAGTCCATGTGGCAAGAGATACAGGTTTGTGCTCCCACCTAAACTCGCCCTGTCACTTTTATGCTAGAGATGTAAGAGTCCTCTCTCTAGAATAGAAGAGCTTTCTCGTTAGTTAGACGGAAAGTTTTGAGTGTTTGCTGCTCACCATGTGTGAACACGTTTATAATCATTCTGTAAAGTAAAATGGGATTCATCAGTAAATAGAAAATATCTCTCTGCATTGATTTTTAGTTCTGTTTACATGACTTCCTGCTTAATTTAAACTTTCCCTCTTTAAAATTGTGCTTAAATTTGGAAACCGGTGTAATTGCTTTGATTGATTGATTGATTATTTATTAACCTCGCACTTAGAAACAACACGAGGGCTATTGAAGACGTACCTCGTAATTCTGAATTTCGGTCAACTGAAAAAGGACAGCAGCTGAGGTGGTAAACTTCTCTCTAAACTTCCACTTCACGCTTACGGGAGGAATTGGAGCTTCGACAGATCTAAAGCGCATCAGCTTCGCTGCACGGCTGTCCTTTCGCGATAACCAATGTATTTGAAGGGTCCACTTATATCTGATGACAAATAAATGCTTTCGAATAATTTCATCATCGTATCAATTTATTGAAATAGTTGTTATTATGTTTATTACAATATTTATTCCCTTATTTACACCAATAACTTTTACAAATAGGTCAACATCGGAAATACAATAATATGAAAATATTTATGTACACACACACAGTAGAATTATTCAGAAAATTATAGTCTTAGCAATAAGCTATATGAGCTCTTTTCTATGAAAAAACTATTAAACTTTCATGGATATTTGAAGCCTGCGCGTGCAAAGCATAAATTGTCCTTTTTATTTACAAGGCTTGTGATTGAAACGTAATACATATACCACCGAAATTTTTTTAAAAATTTGTGTAATCCTATTTTCTATATTCGTGTTTAAACTCAAAGCTATCAGCAAATTTTATGTAATGAATTTGTTACTTTTGTCTCTAAGTGCCAATGGTGAACCGAGAATTGAAGAAGATGGTGACTCTCCTGGAGATAAGTTAGAAGCAGATAGGTGTCATTGCACCTGACCTTGCGACCGTCTAATCTTCCAAAAGGGGAAAGAGCTCCTTAAATGAAACCATTTTTGCTCTGATGTCGAATTGAATTCTGTCATTAAAACACGATGTTGATAACAAATACTGGAATTTGTAATGATCTGGGATTACTTACTTTTCCTTCCATTATTATCACTATGTAAAGAGTCTCTAATCAAAGCCATCTTTAATGAATTAGAATCAGGCAAAAACTCTACTTGAGTTTATTAGATTATCAAAGTAATTAAAACTTACGAGGTAAATATTTATAAGGTCAGAGCACCTTCTTCCTACCTACGCCTGAATCTAACACTTAATATTATAACCAGATAACTATATGTGATAAACCAGTCGGATTAGAGTCCTCAATGGAACTTTACACGAGGGTTTGATTCACCGACTCTTTGTGAATCCTCTCTATGCGTTCGCTCCTATAACGCTATAGTTAGCGTAAGCATAATACCGTAGTCTTCGTAGATAACTTTATCCTAATTTTCTCTACCCATAACGATCGAATCAAACTCTTATTTGCTCATAAATACGTATCCTCAATTCTATTCACTACGTGTTCTAATGTATCGTACTTAATGAATTATACATATGCCATGAAATTAATGAGAGAGCAGGAAGCAGCATTGTTGTTTAAAACAGAACAATAATTTCTATGCAAATAATTTATGCTAATAAAACAATTATTTCATTATGGAGTGATGATTTATTGACTGTTTGTTGTAATGTGTATTACCGTCGCTTGGACCTCGGTCAAACAACGAAGATGACACCTGATCTGGCAACTCCCTCTCCAAACTTCCACACTGCACCAATGGGAAGACTGTGGACTTCGGCCAGATTTAAAATGCCTCGCGGGTCAACAGTGGCAGCAGGTCCACAATTCGAAGAAAAGTCGACCATGAGTTCTCGACCATGACCACTAAATTGCCACGGGCACTCGATAAGTATCATTTTATTTAATTAACGATTTATTAATTTTTAATAAATCGTTTATGTGTAATGAGTTAGCTTTTTTAAATGAAAGAAAATAAATAAATCAGCATTCATATTTTTCTAATCTCTGAAAGTATAAGCAAGCATTTTTAAAAAAAATTTATAATCTAATTACATTTCATTTATTTTTTGTAAAGACGTAGTCGTAAAACTTTTTAATGCCATTTTAATAATGTTTTTTTTTAAAAAATAAAAATATTTTTATTATAAGATGATCAAACAATTTAATACACTTTTTTTTCCTTAAGGAAAAAAAATAGCTTTTTAAGTATTACATTTTGAATAAGAATTTCGATTCAAAAGAGATTTTTAAAGATTAAATGTTATTTAAGTTTTCGATTAAAATACCCTTTTTTAATTTTATATAATTACTTTTTTAAATTAAATCATTGTAGATAGTGTGTTTAAAAGAAAAATATTATTCAAAAATTACCAAACAATATCCTATAAAAAAAGTTTTTCCAAATGTCAAAAAAATATATATTCATGTTAGAAATATTAATTTCCCATCTTCCCCAACGAATATAAAATAAGAACATTTAAGCCAACTATAACTAAATTCGATCTATCTCACGCTAATAAATCAAATTAACAGAACTTAAAAGTTTTGACTAGATAAAATTTGGTGGTTAATAAAAAAATCCATTTCAAAACCAATATTGAATCTGAAAGTTATTGAACTAGAAAATTTTCCCCATAAAAAAAATAACCGACCTTTCTGATTAATTTTCATTCTTTTTGAGGTATATGCACGCCTCAAAATACTTTCCCCTTATCTGATAATTCACATTAATCTATTATTGTAATCAAACGGTACTCCTATCATTTTTTATCATTCGCCATTGGTACCAAAAGTGATCAAAATGAATCTACAATAGAAAGATTCATTTAGTGAAGAGAATAGCTTATCAACCACAGAGATCCAAACAATGTAGTGCTTGTATGGGAAATTATCTTATCAGCTTAATAAGATAATTTACCATTAAAAATAAAGACAATATAATTTCACACTTTCAAGTGGGTCAGGTTACAAAGTCCCGGAATTTTTGCACGGTGGGAGGAACAGCGGATTAACAAAAATTAACCCAGTCCCAGTCTTGGAGGTTGGATGTTCCAGGACTACAGGATTTTTTTTCTCTAGGTAGTGAGAAGTTTTGACACGATCTCTGTTTTGAGGTAATAAGCAATTTTTTATTAACTTTGATACTTTATTAAGTAGTAACGGTTTAATTAATATTATTAAGCATCAGTGGAAAAACTATTATCTAGTAGTAACGGTAAAATTAATATGATAAAACAAAAGCGTTATAAAGGTGGATTTTATTCTCTTAGTCTCCATTTTTAGCTCCTTGGGTTTCAAAGATATGTTTGGATAGATTTGAAATACTTCAAAAGTGTTTCAACATTTTGATTTATTATTATTAATAAATTTCAGGTAAAAAAAACGTTCAAAAGGAATTTAAAAATTTATTGTATAATTAAGCCTTTTATAATGAAAGAGTAATAAGGGAATTTACTTGAATTAAATAACAATCTGATGAAAGAATAGTTAGAGTTAATTTATTGATTAACTGAAATGTGTGATTTCAATTATATTTGTTAGAACAGTGCAGAATTTTCAGACGTTTTGATACATTGTTTCCATTTACCAAGATAACAGATCAAGATGCTTTTTTGTAAATCAAACATTTACACGCTTAGTGATTAATGTATTTATAATTAATACTGTATAGCTATATTCTTTTCCTGTACTACGCACACAAGAAATTCAAAATTAAATGTTATAACATTTAATAAAATACAAATATACAGAAAAACACCAGGAAATTTCTTATATATACTTAGAAATTTCCTGGTGTTTTTTCCGTATTTTAACTGCATAATGTATTTGAGATTAAAACTCTATCTAATTTTATAATGTCACTGTTTTCAGTTTTAATTTATATTTCTTCTTTCTGGTTATAATTTGATATTAATGATTGTTTCTAATTGTAGTTTAAGAAATTTATAATATATGTAATGCTTATGCATTAAACATTTGAATCATATATATTTTGTCTTCAAATTGGGTACAATTTTTACTACTTTTGAATTACTCATTTATTTTTACAAAAGTAATCCAATATTTTATCTCTTAGTTGTTTTTATCATCTTTCCCCATTAAATTTCCCCGTCCTAAATCACGAATATTACAAGTAATATTACACAAATGCTTGATTATTTTTATGTTCAAAACAGTTTTTTTTTTAATTTCGATATATCATTAAAAAATTTTATACTTGAATTTTAGAGCACAACTCTTAATTTTGAGACAGAGCTCGATTAAGAATTTTTAATTTTGTAAACATTTCTAAACATTGACATCAGAAGTTGAATATAATGCGAAGTTATTTATTGTCTGCATATCATCAAGCTACATGCAATTCTAATTACATATTTAGTCTTATTTTATACTCTATAAATACAAAAGAATTAATGACGATGAATTTACATTCGAGAAATCTGAACTTCATTAAGTAGGAAATTTCAGTTATAATTCATTTTTGAGTTAATACATAATTTTAACGATTAAAATTTTTAGGCTGATATGGATACAAAAAAAATTTAAGTTAAAAAAATTCCCGAGAATGCAAGAAATTCTTAAAACTTTTTAGCATACAGATAAATTTTTCTTTTATTTGCAAATATTATTAATTTTATTTTGAGTTTGGAGGACCAACAGAATTTTTCCGAGTCCAACCTTTCACTAAAACTCTAAAATTCGTTTGATATAACTTTAAAACTATAGCAAACTTTATATTATGACATATTCTGCATAGCTAAAATCGCATCCATTTTGAAAAACAAAAACATAACAACTTAGTCTCAATGATAATAATTTAATGAATACCTGCGAAGAAATGTTAAGTAACAGTAAAGCATATATTTCCAGGTTACTATTTACTAATAAGTTGTGTGAAGGCCTTTACAAGTATAATTTTTAAAATTGTCTTAGAAAGGATATGTGGAATCAAATCAAATACTAGCCTACTTTTTTTTCTCGTTTTTGAAAACTCGGTTATTTTCAGTTATGAATTTATTTATTTGATGATAACGTTACAAGTACAAGTGAAAAAAGCAAAAAAAGCCTTTTCTTTGATGTTCAGTTAAAACAACAGATAAAAATGATTGATCCTCCCCTTTTTCACTGATAGTCTTGTTAAACATGTATCTGATATGAATGCAGAAAGCAAACTTTTATCTCACGTGTTCCGAGAAACTGTGATCGGTGTTTAAAATTATTAAAGGCATTAAATCGATTTTAAGTATGAGTCTATTTGTGGGGTTCGTTTATTAATACTAAAAATAACTGAGTTAAAAATTATAGTTTTTATATATTATTCAAAAGACTGCTCTTCAACGTCACCATCCAGAGTTATATATTTCTTCCAGAGTTTCATGACCTTTCAAAACTGGCCATAGTAGAACTCAGCAGATTAAACTCTATCTTCTTCTAACTGCGGATTACTTCAATCTACAGCTTCCTGAAATCAAACAAATCAACATGAATATTTGTAATATGCAACATTATGTACATAAGGAGCAATTAATATACAAAATAAATTTTATCCAGATGTCTTGTTTATTTCGTAGTAATAATGAAAAATTTACGATGCACACTTGTGTATATATATGTACGAAAAGCAGAACATAACCATAAATATAATGAAATAATAAAATAAACTATAAATAAATGAAAATAAAAGGAAATTAAAATTAACTAATTAAATAAAAAATTAAAACATATAAAAACATAATACTGAAACTTTGGATACTGAAAAACATCATTAATTTGAAAAATAAAATTTAGTATAATGAAGAAAGAAGTGACTCTAATACTATCGAGTGAAAATTCTAGCAATCTAAATAAAAATACATGTAAATTTAATTTTCAAAAAGAAAAGTAAGAAGTATTAATAGGTAAAAAGAGAAAAAAACTTTGCTACATTCACCTAATATTCAAAATGTAAGCAAATAAAACGAAATTTATAATAAAAGCCCCAAAAAGTAAAAAGATTAAAAAAATTGAAGCATCTAAAATTATCAGAACGTTATAAAAAAGAAATATAACATGATAAATACTGCAAAAGGCTTCAGACTGTTTAAATCGGATTATTCCAGAACTACGGGATCAACTGTCCCCTTCGGTATTATATTAAATAAAACGGTAATAAACCAAATAATCAATTGAACAAAGAACATAAGATATCAAAAGCAGAAAATAACTCTAGAAATACGTAAAAGATGAATAACATAAAACAAATTATGTACATATAATACGTGTATGTGTGTGTATTATAAGGAAAAAAAATAGGCAGCGATACCACAGAAATGAAACTAGATATTTCACTTAGAATCTAGAACCAAATTCTATATTTGTCGAAAATAGAATGAATATTATATATATATATATATATATATATA
>BMAW01128110.1:979738-1033404 GCA_019974015.1 Nephila pilipes | reverse complement strand
CTTTTTTTTTCTTTCGCAAGAAATCTTTTTTGTTGCGAGTAAATAGCGTTCTGAATCATCGACTCGTTGCTGTTTTTGTTCCATCGAAAGCAATCGCGGCACCCACTTGGAAAAAACCTTTTTCACTTCACTTCAAAAAACCTTTTTCCTGGTCCGATCGACTTAAAATTTTGACACGTTTCAAGCAAAGGATAGTACTCTAGAAAGACCTGGTTACTGGTTTACTACGAGCGCCATTTCTGGGTTAGTCTTGGGAGTTATTGATCGATGTGTTATATATAAAATTTTCGTAATAAATGTACAAACTTATGCATCATATAAAAATTAAATTTATGCTTTCTAAATTCTAAAATATTAACTCAGTTAAATAATTGAATTTGAGTTTTAAATAAACTCAAATTAAGAGTTAAATATCTGAATTTGTGTTTTAATACATTTCTGCTTGAAATGCTTATCAAATTTGTAATTTTGTACATTTTTATTTGTATTCATGTTTTTGCATTTTTATGCTGAATAATCTAAATTTTTTCAGCTTTCATCCTACGAAAATGGAAACTCATTTCAGGAGAATCTCTTGCATTTTCGTTCTGCTATGTATCACACTCAGTGCGCATGCCGAAAGTAAGTGAACATGATTTGTTCTGTTTTGTTTTGAAACATTATTTGGTTACCTAAAAGAACTTATTTGATTTTCAATATATGTGAAAGGTTAAAATTTTACGTTAAAATATCTCTTAGAATTTTATATTCTCTCCAAACATTTTGCGCATAGATAATACATTTTAATTTTCTATATTTTTTCGTACATTAAAACATTTTCAATCTGTATGTTTCATAGATGAATTCATGTAACTGATAAAGGTAGTGGAAATCAACTATTAAGACATTTCATGTCAGCAAAGTTATTATTTACTACATTTTAAAGCAAACGTGTATCGTAATTCAAGTTTTGAATTAAATATTTTTTTTCATGGCCTCTCTTTTTTCGACAAATTTACTCCTATTTCTCTAATATACATTCAATGTGTTTTTTTAGTTTTCGAAAATTAAAAAAAAATATTTGATTGACGTTACTGATTAAAAATGTTTGCCTTTCATCAAAATAGGCATAATAAAATTTTCAATTTCTCATGTTACAAAATTTGAATCATAGCAGCCTTTGAAGATTTATAATTATCTATATGAAATTTTCATTATAATTTCAAATTCGGAATACAGTTTATTAATCGAATTCTATATCTAAAAAGTTTTGAAAAATTATTTATGTGTGTGCGTGTGATTTAAATAAAACACAACTTTCATTTTCCCATTTCTTTTTTTTGTAAATAAACAAAACAATTTTCTAAATTTCAATTCAAAATATGAAAAGAGAAAAAAAACGATTCAAATTCTTCACATAAGATTTATACAAAGAAATTTTACGTAATGCAATGTATTTTTAATGCATTATTCTAAAAAAGAAAATTAGCATAAGTGTATATTTTTTTAGATTTTGGCAATAAATATTTAATAGAAATAAATATTTATTTAACTTTAGGGAATGATAATAAAAAAAACTTTAAAAACAAATTCATTTGTTTTGGGAACATTTTATAACCATTAAAACATATTACCACAACTTTTCTATCTGAGTTTAAAAAGGCAAGCGAATTTTTTACAATTTTTAATTACTTTTCTCTGTTCTACATTCTGAATAATAAATTAAATTAAATTTTATTGGATAAATTTGGGGCTGCTAATATTATCAAGTAATTCTGATAATGGTTTAACTATATAAAGGACTTGATACAATTATTAATTTATAATTTTCAGTATTTTAAGAAACATACTTCCTACAGAGATTAATTTTTTCGAATTGTTTATTTATCAACTGAAAATCTTCATTGATCAATATTTCGAATGAACAGAATGTCAATGGAACAGTTTGCGATAAACGTATCACATCTTACAGAAATTTTAAATATTTTTTACAGTCTTTACCGAATTCCTCAAACATTCTTACACCGATGTAACTAAAGGTGATAAAAAATAAGAGATAAAAGTTTTTTTTCTCTCTTCTTTTTTTAAACTTTCGTGAAGCATTATCTGAGGCAACAATAGCATTCACACAATGAACCTTAAAATGGGGAGGTTTCTGATTAAACGAACAAAAGATTTAAAACTATCGTAAACAGTCTTTTGTTTTGTAGAAATTTCCTAATAGCTATTCTTTTAAACAGGGAATAAAACTGTTATAAATTTTTTATATTGCTTATATTACTTTTTTTCTCTTAATAAATATTTTATAGAAATAAAATTAAACTAAATAAAGCATTTCTCTGATTCTAATTGTGTCATCTGTTTCAAAAGTTTTCGTTAAATCTCTGAGCAAAAAAAAAAAGTAATGAATCAAAACAATTTCATTAATAATTTTCTTTTAAATTCAATTCGAATTAGAAAACGATTTTCGAAGCTGTATTTTAATTAAATTAATTTTGCAACATGTCATTTCTTCTTTTTTTCCTTCATTAAATTTATTAGAATAATTTTTAGATATTACCATCGTTCAATTAACTGTTTATTAATGTCACATTAAGAAGCCAAACGCGGGGTTTGGGCGACGAACCTCGTAATTTTAATCATGGTCAAGTGATTAGGATAAGACGGCCTCCCCCTCCTCCTAAAACACGCCAGCGTGAGGATTTAGAGCCATGACCTAAAAATTATAAAAATATATAAAACTTTTATGTATTAGTAATAATTTTCAAGTCTTTTTTTTTTTCAAAAAAATTGTCAACAAAACCTTTGATCAAACGTGAGGGTTATTGGAAATGGATCTCAATATTTTGAGCCACGATCAAGTGACGTGGAAGAAAGCACCTAAAGAGGCTTTCCACTGTTCTAAATTTCACACCATCCCAAAATGAGGACGTTACGCCTAGGCTGATTTAGTTACATGACAGGTCTTTAGTAGCATCAGAATACGAAGCCAAGACTCTGCTAAAATTGCACTGGACTCGAACCTCGACCTGCGTACTCTCAGCTCCCCCAGTTTACAATCTTTTAAAGACTCAACTCAGTGGCCCTCCTTTATGATCTACCTCACTTTTGATTGATTGGTTGAAAGTTTTTTTATTGGGTCCCAAAAGATTTCTACATCCCATTCATCCCGTGAGTCCATCTACAAGACGGTCTTCAGAGAAAACATGGTTCGAACTTACTAAATCATTGCGGTCAAAAGATCGAAGCAATATCAGTCCACTAATGCAGCCTTTAAGCACTTGAAAGTTCTATTATCATGTTATAAACATCTCCAGCGTTCTCCGGGATCATTGATTAATGTAGCCTTTACAAACAACATGCGGGCTATTGGCGAAGGTGACGAAGACCAATTTCTTTACTACAGTTACCCCATCTGAGGTCACAATCGAACTAACGTGCCTCCGATGTACGTTGGATATTTAGAGTGGCATCAAGACTGGAAACCAAGGCTCGATTCTAACTATGCCTGTCCGAGCTCACAATCATAACCTTGACCACTCTTTTGAAATTCGAGAACAGAATTCTTTGAAGCATAAAAAATTAATTGTACTGATTTCTTGCACATTTTTTTAAAATGTTGTGGGCATTTATAAAAGATACTTTCTTTTACGATTTTAATTTTGGAAAAGGATAAAAGTTTTCTTAAGGAAATACATTCTTTAAATTTTACCCTTGTATTTAAATTCAAAGAAATTATTTTTCTTTGACAATTCAAAGAAGGCTCGAAAACGGATCACTCAATTTTACCACAGAACTTTAGAATGATATCATAATATGAAAAATGACGTCTGAATACTTAGCTGTGTTTTAAGATGATATAAAAATTTATGTTACTGCAGATTACTGTCAACTTAAAGATAAAACTCTCGCATGAGTAAATGTACAAAGCCAATTTCACACTGCTATGCGCAAGATTAAAATTTTTACTTGCTGACAGTTCGATAGAGAATGTTTATATTGAATAAAACCGTCGGAATATAGTAAAGCGATGAGGAAAGAAATATGCTCAGAATTTTAAGTTTTTCGTGACTCATTTCACTAAATTAACGTGTCAAAATTTTAAGAATAATGCTATAAATTTCAGAAAATGGCGGAGTTTTCTTTTAAAAAAATGACAAGAGTGATTATTTTCATGACTTCGGCAAAGAAAATTATAGGACCGCAATGCACATGGATAACAATATTTAAATAGTGTGATGAACAAAAACATAAAAAGATTAATCCAATAATTTTTATTGGATTATACCGTACATGGTTATTTCAACCTAGAATCTTAGAAAATCGCATTAGTTATTTCCATTATTTGCATACACACACATTATACACACACACACACACACACACACATATATATATATATATAACAATATATATATATATATATATATATGCATACACGTATGGAGAAGATGAATTCAATCTGGAGAGTTCTAAATGACGGCCTTCGAAAGTACTTTGGAAGAAATGTATAAATCTGGATGGTGACTATGTAGAGTAGTCTTAAGACTAATAAATAATAATTGAGTTTCAATCTCGATAAATGTTAGTAAAAATAGACCTTACAACACACCGGGTATAATAATTAAAACCTTACGATATTGCGGATTACTTCAACCTACGGCTGCTTGAAACCAAACAAATAACCGTTCATAGTTGTAATTTACAACATTATCTGCATAAGTATCAATGAATATGCAGAATAAATTTTGTCTATATATCTCAGTTTTTTTTAATAATTATTAAAACTTTATGATATTTTCTTGTATATATATATAAACAAACTACTAAAGAAACCATGTATATACACAAACGATAAATTACTTACAAAAACAGGAATAAAATTAATATTAAAAACTATTGTATAAGTACTTCTGCTTTATAATGAAAATACATTAAATAAAGCACTAAATAATCAATATAAGCAAATAAAAAAATACTTAAGAGTTGGAATTATCATAGAAACTTATTAATGAGACTGAAGAGTCAAAAATTGTAGATAAAGTACTGTGAAATAATTCTAATACGGAAGTCAAAACAATTATTTTATTATATTTTTTTTCAAGTTTCGTAATAGAAGCCTGTTATATTAAATAAAAACATCGTATTGCTTATCATAAATTAAAGAATGTTTTCTGTGTGAATGATTTTTGGAATTATGTGCACGCCCTACATTTAAAAAAAAAACACTTTGGTAAAAAAAAATTGTATTTGAGTAATCTGAGGCTGCCTTAATTTAATTTTAGTTTTTATTAAAACTAAAAACTGAAATTAAAATGCCATGCACCTGACAAAGAAGTTAAAGTAATTTGCAGTGAGGACAAATCCTTGAATTTCAAGTATTTTTTGGCTGTATAACTAAAACTAAAATGGCTTTTTTACTTATTTCAGTAACTAAGATTGAAAAAACAGACCACATTTGATATTGGGGGGGGGGGGGGCCGAAAATAAAGCAAAAAACAAAATGTATATAAAAATATTTGTTGATTTTAAATGATGTTCAAACATAATTTTACAGCTTTTTGATTATTTGCGAATAATTACGAATATTTTTAAAGTCATTTTAAGAAGCAAAGATCAAATCTGATCCATATATAGGCCTACATTGTTAATCGCGTTGCTTCTGATTCTTAGACAGTCATCAGTAAAGGTTTCCGTTATTTATTATATTTCTATTACATAATGTTTAAGCTTTAAATATACAGATCTATCTAGGGAATATTATCTAATAATGGGTGATTTTTAAAAATAATTGTTTTATTATTATCAGGTTTTATTCCCTTTCGAAGGTTTCTGAAATAGATCCCTGGTGTGAGATGACAGACGTATTTTTCTTTTTTTTAGGTTCAGAATTCCCTCACATAGCAGACATTGAAGTCGAATTCTACGAAACCGAAGTAACAGTTACAAATGTAGATCAGGTAAGCAGTCATTATTGGCTTAAGGGTATTTTTTGAATAAAACTTATTCAATGGATAGCCTTCTTTCATTAAGAAATTCATCAACGTAATTAAGTGTGATGTTTCATTAATACATGTGATCGTTTTCTTTAAATAGCCCAAATGTGGTATGTTTTTTTTTTTTTTTTCATTTTGAAATGAAATATGTTATGTCACTCAATATCAAATCAAGGATAATAGCAAATAAAAGAAAATAGAAGTAAAATAAAATAAAACGATAGAAAAAGCATGAAAAAACTTTTGCTTCTTTGAACTGAGAACTTTTTTTAAGACATGAATAATTTTTAACGATAACCAAAAAATAATTATATATATTTATATATATTTATATCAAAGAATTATATATATATATAATTTCAAATGATTCATGTAAAAGAGATATATAAATGAAACGTACACTCGTAGAGAAAAGAATATCATTTCATTTGTACAAGCTTATTATTTGAATTTAATAAATAACTTATAATCAATTTTTTAAATTCGGAAAAAATTAATGAGTCATTATCGACTGTAATTTATATCTTTATTAGTTTTATTTACTGTTGCATTATTGTGACGGCTTATGAAGGGTGAAAATAATCTAAAAGGGGACTTTTTTCTAAAAGGAAAACAACTGATCAAACCTGACAGAAACGTTAGGAAGAAAAAAAAAATATTCCAGTAACAAAATAGAAGCCATTAGCACTTAAATCAGGTGAAAAACCAGAAAATATCAGAATATCTGAGAGGGGAAAGAGCAAAGAATGTTGTCCAAAGACAGGTCCCCAAAACGCAAATGAGATGTTCTTGGCTTTTCTTTGCCGAGAGTATGTAAATATGAATTAAATCTTGTTCGAAAGAAAAGTATCAAGTATAATAACGGTAAAGCTTTATGAACTTATAATTAAAGCCTTTCTATTACTTCCTGAGCTTTTAAATCCCTAACACCGCTTATACAAACCAAATATTGGAAAGAAGTGTGTGCAGGAAGCAACGAAAAATGTGGAGAAGTTATAAAATGTGTAAAATTTGTTGTCTCTCTTAAGAAACATAAATAAAATTAAAATAAATCTATGTGAGAACAACTTTACGTATAACCTAAAATAAATCTCATCCTAACTTAGATCCAATATATTCGCAAAGACAGACAAAATGTAATTTTTTTTTCAACACAGTAGGAAGGTTACAAAATGTAATAATCAAGGCTTCAAAAATATTTTAGTACTGACATTTGTAATTTATTTTATGTTACAGCAAGTAACAGCCTTAGCCACAGAGTATTATGATGCTAGCTCACCTCGTGGGAAAGTGGATCTTTTGGTTATCGGAAACAGATTGTCTGTTTACTACAATAATAACACCAATCAAATTCTTGAAATTAACTGTAAGTAATCTTGTTTTCAGAGGATTTTTTTTGTGTCAAATACTGTATTAGAGTATCCAGAAAATAGATTTTGTGACTAAAGAATTTACTTATTAATGTACCTGAATTGTAACCAAAATTATTTACATATTGTCTAAAAATTGGTGTATAAATCCTAAAGAAATGTAATTTGAATATGTGTATGAAATTTCAAATTAATATGAGTTATGATTTTTGCGGCAAAATCCTGCGGCAAGCTTAATTTTTTTTTTGTTTTGAGAGAAACGAAATTTAAGTTGAAAAATAACAAAAAAAAAAAAACTTGTTAAACAAGATTTAGTGTTTTCTCAATAGTTTTGGGAGTTTTTTGGGTTATCAAGAAACTTTTGGTACCAAAATGTTAAGAAAAGATAAGGCACTAACATGCATTTTTTTTTTCAAAAAAAAATTAAAATTTTAAAGTTTAAGGAACTTGAGAAAATAAATAATAGAAGCAATCCAAACTATCAGACTCGGCTTGAATTATCTCTAAAGTTCCAAAAGAAATACTCACCTCTATAAATAAAAAAAGAAACTTTACTTTGCGTCTATAATAAAATATACTCAAAAAGAAATCAGGAATTAATTAATCCAAAAAAAAGTTTGAAAAATTCGTTTCCTTTCAAGTACAAACATTCAATTTTTATCACGCTGTTTGAAAATTGGTGAATTATGTAAATATTTGTGCATCTTTAAAATAATTTTTTGATAAATTAATATCTGAAGTCTTCACTTGATTCTTAAATATCAACTATACATAATTGTTTTTAAAAAGAAACTGATGGAATATTTTCAACATATTTTTATGCATATCGAAATTTTGATCCATGGAATTTTTCCCCATGAACCTTTAAGTTTGATGCATAGAAATCTCACTTTAGTCCCTTTTGCTTCAGGGGAGGGGGGGGGGGGGGTCTTGGAGTTAAACACAGTGTTGACTCTTGAAAAACAACAAGAAGGAGAAGACTCCATTTGTAAAATATTTTTAAGAAACTGTATTTTAATAGTTTTGAATTTCTAGATGTATATCTCAATTATGTTATCTTTTGTTTTTTCATGGATTCTATGTTCTAAACAGCAACAACATGTCAATCATGGGACATTGACGAGTCCATGTACGATTATGAACCTATGTTTTACGGATGGCTGAACAAAGTTCCTTTAGTTATTGGACCTTCTGCTCCTCTGTGGTATGCGCAAGATCACAGAGATGAAATTGTAAGTTTAATGTCGCTTCTTATATTCTATCTAGCCATTAAGAAAACCACAAAATGCATAATTCTCCTTTGAAAAGGATTACAACTAAGGAAATCTTTGGATATGAGTCGAACTGTGTGTGTAGACAGTCATGCCCTTGCTGGGTTCTAACCTAGGGGTGGGCAAAATATTTTGAGTGAAGAGTCATATCGTAATTTTTTTTAGAATTGGAGGAAAAACTCGGTATGGGAAACTCCTTTTATAGCTACAACAAAACAGGCTCAATTTTTTTTAAAATTAGGAAACAATATTCTTACATAATATTTAAATACATGTGTTGATATTTACAATAAAATAAAATATTTCCATGTATGAACAAACGTATTATAAAGCTAATTAAACTTTGCCATAATGCGATGAATAAAAAAATTTACTGAGTCAAGATTTAATCATACTGGAAAATTAATTAGACTATTAATTATAATCTGTATTGCGATTTCACGTATTTCATTTTCGGCAATGTCCATCCACATGGGTTAGTGTCCCCAAATACAGGTAAAAAAAACCCTGAGTATAATATTTAATTGATCAAACGTATCGAACGATAGATTTTTATAAAATAATATTAGATACATTTATTTTTAAACGCCATTTGTATCATATCATTATTCTGCAGATGAATATAACTTCCAAGTGAAGGTTTCGGGGAATCTCTTCAATTGTACAGCTATACAGATTTTGGAATGTGGGAATGCCTTTAGCAACAGCAACAAAATCCAACAAAATTCTGTTGTAACTTGTTTACATACTTGTATCTCAGTTGTTACATCCGTATTTTGATTTATTTTTTTTAAAAAAATTTCGACTGAAAACAATTTTAGCCCGAGTGCCGAGTGCTTTGATCTATTGTGCAATTCCAATAATAAATTGGCTTAAGGAAACTAAATCAATTATCATTTGCTTTCAGTATCTCAAAAACAAAAATGTTTTCCCTTTGTTAAGGGGTCGCGTTAGCTTAGTTTTTGTGGTCACGAACAGGCGACCGGCATTATTTTCGGCAAAAAGTTTGGGTTCGAATCCTGATTCTTTTAAAGATTCGCCGTGTAACGGTGCTTATGCACGTGAATTACATCGAATTTCCAAGTTATCACATTGGTGGTGTGTGGAAGTTTGGAGAGGGAGATGCCATCTTGGTTGTCGTCCTCGTCACTTGGCTGAGGTTTAAAATTACGAGGTTCATCGCCAACGGCCTCGTGTTCCTATTCCGCTTGGTGTCAATAAACAATAAATTAACCTTCTTCCCTTTATTATAATAGCTCATAACTCACGAAATAGGGCTCAGAACGTTCTTTCCGGTCTCTTATCTGCCTCGTAATTTTGAAGAGGTCGACACCTGAGTTGGGACCCCATTCTCCACATCCACGTCACGCCAGTGGGAGTAATTTTATTCCCAACAGATTTAAAGAGGATAAGCAGCTTTGCATGACAAATCTTCAGCGGAGAAAAAACGTAGAACACGTGGCCCGACTGATCACCAGTCACGAGTTGGGTACCGTGATGACTCTGCTATCGTAGCTGCCACATCTTCCCTTTGAAAGCTCCCCCATTATGGAACATTTACATTGTGAAATAAGACTTGATGAATTAATGTTTATATTATATAATAATTGTGACCAATAAAACAGGATACTTGTCTTATACAAATATCATTTATAAAATTTTGAAATTTATTTTGAAAAAGTGGTAATTATTTCAATTCAAGTAAAGGAATTTAAACATTGTTTTCTTTTACTGTAAATTATTGACTTAATGTTTGTTTCTAATTCAATTTATTTTAATTAATCGATAATTATTGTCTTCAAAAACTTCTCACTTATTTATTTTTTCGAATAACTAAACCATAACTTTACATATATATATAAGTTTAATATTTTTTTTCAAATAGCAAAATATTGCAGGTTTATTCAAAATGATTCATCCTATTTTTTAAAATTTCTTTTTAGAAAAACGCATTTGTAATCACAGCTTCTAAGAAATCCAAAAATAACTTCTAACGCATATTAATTTTAAATAACCAAGCATTAATATTGTGCTTCTATTGAGATAATTAAAAATTCGGTACGCATGTTTAAAAAACTAAATGTAACGATTTAAATTTTCAAAAAATCATTTCGAATTTTTTGTAGTATTGAAGTACACACAATTTTTTCTTTCTTTTTGCAGCAATCATTGGGCGAGTCCCTTGTCAGAGATATCAAATGCGAACAGTATTCTTTGGATATTATTAACAAGAGAAACAACGTGACTATTTTCTATCATTTTGCAGGTACAGTTTTTTACTTTAAAAATATTTATATTTTTATATTTTAGTTGTCTTTATTAATGGTGAACACCATTCGAAGTACCACATAACTGTAATTTCAGCGCACCACATTACGTGTGTTTGTGTCATTCCATTTTTGTGCTACATCATCCACACCCACATGAACTCTTCCTTTTATTAATATAGATTATTTATTAAGAATTGAATATTAAGTAAAATATTTTGAAATAAAATAGTTTTAATGCAGCACTCAATCCCTTACTTAATTCTTTCTAATGTAATGGAAATATTTCATGTCTCCAAGTATAATCACAGTTTTTATCAGTAGAAAAAGTTGAAAAAAGTTTTTCATTAGGCGTTTTTTAATCCAGTATCCGATGGTTCGGCATATTTTATAAACCAACAACCATCGAGCCGTTCACTATTGGCCTTTTTTGAGAGGATTTTGGCATTTGCTGATCTCGACCGCCAGTTCGGGGCACAAAGCTGCTGATATTTTCTCCCTGTATTTATCGTATTTGTCATTTTTCATTACAGTACTGTATTGCTTGTTTTCTAGCTAGTTACATATCCCGTTTGCGTAATATTACAACTGTGGGTGTAAGTGCACTGTACAGTTAAATGTACAGCGAAAACAAACAATTTTCGATGCTATGAATACCATATCTTGGGATTTCTAAGGATTTATTAAACATCAATCTTAATTCAAAGTACGAGCCATATTTTACAGCAACTCCCCCTCCTCCTCCCCTTTTTTTTTACTTCTGAAAATCTTTTCATAGCTTTTCAGAAAATAAATTTTAATACCTAATTGCATTGCTGAAGTAACTGCAAATTTCCAGTAAGTATTTAGATATAATATTTTATGATTTTTTTTTGTAATTATAATGCAACAAAATGCTTTATAATGATAATATACCTCAATTTAATAATAATTTCTTCTGTATTTGAATGTGAATATGCAATCCAAAAACACAAATTTCTTTAAAATATTCAGAATATTTTATAACATTCAATAATCTTAAATTTTAAAAAAAATATATCAAAATGTTTACCCTAAAATTACTCTTGTCAAATGTTACAGAACTGAACCCAAACCGAAAATAATGATTCAGACTAAAAATTTTAGATTAATACTGAATTTTGTCTTCACTAACCTTATGATAGTATCATGAAATAACGTACAACTAACTTTTGTTTGAATGAATCTATTTTGTCCTGTGTATGTAATAAAATTTTATACCTAAATCTCCTATGCTTTAATATATAAAATTCAAAATTCACAATACCATTTAAAATTTTAAAAAATGCGTATTTATTGAAATTCAATGATTTCCAGCCCTTAAACTGTATTTTTCTCGTAATCAGATCCATTTACATAGCATAAAATGCGATTGGAAAAATGTAATTAATTTAGATCCAAATCTGCAGTGGCAACCTTAAAATGCAACAAAGAAAATAATGTTTTTCTCTCCAGAGGGCGCTCCTAGGTTGAATGCTTCGTATATACCTGGGTAGTTTTTACTCTTTGGATACCTGGCCTATTTAATGACCTTGTTTCCTCTCTCGCTCTAAAAATCCTCCCGAAAAATTGATTCACGTTTTATCCCCTCTCCCCAAACCGTTTTTTTCCCCCCAATCTTTTATTTCATTATTCGTGAGTGAATATGTAAAGGGGGAGGCCCTAAAAAGGTCGAAAAAGGGAGGCCCGTTGAGGAGAACCGATTTCTATATCAAGTTGCCCGATATTGAAACGTTTTCCCTTTTCCCCTGTCGTACTCGATGCCAGGGTGTAATGAACTGCGATGAAACCTTTCTATGCATCGCATCATTCCCTCCTATTTTTCCGCATTTATCATCGGTTTTGTTAGGTCCTGTACAAGGAAATACTCATTAGACCGATTTTCACATGTATGGATTTAAATCTTCTCCCTTCTTAGCGTTAATTAAATCTTACCCAAATTCGATACACTTTTCCAGATAGTTATATTGGTTATTTAAAATTAATTAATCCATTTCCCCCTATCGTATAATAAACTACATAGCTTGTTTCTTATGTTTTAACGCCGAACTGACTTTTCATTATTAAAATTTAAAATGGACGAACTGTACTATAATCCGACATTTCACCTTTTCGGCCCGGCTAGTAATCTGATGTTTTTACGCAAGCTTTGCAGATTCTTGGGGCGGGGAAGCTAGGAGGGGATATTTATCTCCGGGTACAGCAATCAGGGTGCTGAATCAATGTTACATATTTTAGAATGAAATGTTTTCTATCTTAAATGCCTAAAAGTAAATAAGCCCTCGCATACTCAGTCCATCACTCCATCAATATGAGGATATCTTTTTCCAGTATTTTTTTACTCATTCTGATCCTACCAGAGATCATCCAAAGCACAGGAAAGATTGTCAACCTTCGCTTTGCTGAGAGTGGAACAGGTTATTCCCAAAATACATTCATATGAACTAATCGATAAATATGTTGCAACAAAGGCTAAGAAAAAATTATTTTCAAGTTAATAATTACATTTAAAATATTGAATAAATCAAAAAAAAATTACATATTAATTTTATTTTCAGATTATTATATATTTACGCCTAATATGATATTTTAAATTTTTGTTAAATTTATAATTGAATATTATTTTAGGATGATTATATTTTTGAACACACCATTTTTGTCTTGGTTACTTTACTTTGTTTTATTTCGATAAATTTAATATAACCTTGAAAAAGTACGCATTAAAGTGATTTTAAAAAAATTAAAATCTTTAAAACTGTTTAAAATTTAAAAAAATATGAGCTTTGTCCCTTTAAACACTAATATTCCAAATGCGTTTTTGAAGGTTTTCTTTTGAACTTGAAATTTTTCTGTTATAAGGGCAATTAAAAGTTGATTACTTAAAAAATCAATGAATGCAACAAAAGAAAAAAAAGGATTCTTTAAGATTAATTGTATATTTGAATTCAGGGGAAAAAAATTATGGAGCTCATGTTAATTTTTTTTATTAATTTCTAAAAAAATGAAGGACACTTAAAAATTTTACTAAAACGATTAATTTACACATTCTGAGAAAGAAATTGCCAAGTTCTCCAACACAGTTCGGTATTAGGTAAAACATCGTTCATTAATAAAAGGCACATAAACGAGAAATGTACGTATTGTTAATTTTTTAAAAAGGAGGAAATTCTAAAGAATTTTGATATTCCTTCTTTGCTAAGAGTTAGTTTGTGTGATAAAGAACAACATAACACTTGTAAATTTATATACATTGAATAAAATACTCATATGACTATGATAAGTTACCATTTTATAACATTGTATTCGTAAAAATAGAATATTATCAATCTGTACAGAAGCCTGAACTATTGCTGACGTTTCTGTAATCCATTTTCATATATAAAAATAAAATAAAAAACAATGGATAATGTTAGAGGTGTTCCTAACTCAAAACGTTGTCTGTGATATTTTAATGCAATGCGAAATAATGAAGAAACTAATGATATAGAAAAAAATATAAAATCAATTGTCTATAAATATTCTTACAAGTTAAGCAATTTATGAAATTCTAACCCAGTCTTATTAACAACTTTATTTTGCTTAGAAGTAAGAATTTTTCGAAACATTTAACTTTACTAAAAATATTGCTTATTTAAGTGTTTTAGGTTTGGAATTCTCTCAAATGATGAAAATAAATTGATGGTTTGTAAAAATGTATTTCAGTAACAAAAATCTCATTCTTTTAAATTTAAAACCTAATATATAACAAAACAAATTTTCTCAGTTATGCTTCAAAGTAAGCACAGTATTAGAATTTTTAATATCCTAAGTCCCAAAAGCCTTACTTAAAAATAAATTACGAATAAAAGCCATTTTGCGATTATAAGTAAATGCCAAATAAAATCATCCGCAAGAATTTCAATAATATTTTCCACCAGTTATATCTGAAATCACTAAGAAATACTAAATATTTTTTTCCTTACGGTCATTCGAACTTTTTTTTTAAATAGTTAATTCAGTCTATCTTCAGTAACCCATTAGAGATATTTGGTACAACATAATTTATTGGTTTTCAAAGCCATGTTGTTTATAGCATTTATATAGAAGGGATTACAAATAAGAAACAGTGAATAAAAATGCACATACAATTTTGTTTTTATCTAAAAGTTAATGATAAGTAAGACTTTATGTGTTAAATCTATAACTTATAATATATAAAGGGAATAATTAAGGGATTTACTTTTAAACAAAAATAATCGAAAAGATCTTAAAACTATGTTCATTAAAAAAAGTATGTCACAAAACATTCTTTTATCATCAAAAACCTAAAGATGAATGCTAAAATAATAAATTTATAAATTTGAAGATTCAGTTTTCTAAACATGTTTTAACATTATCACTTTCCTTTACATTTAAAAAAATTCCAGAAATTTTTGTTATTTATTAAATCCATCAAGAAAAGTAATAGACAAAAATACTCTTGCTCTTAAACACAAAATCTAGTCAAGTATTTCTCTTGCATGTGGTACAATTATGATCATTAGAGTAGAGAAATGTTGAGAAGTTTGTAATCATTGATAATTGATGTATGGAATTACAATTCCTTAAATATATGTTTAGAGGTACACTGGATTTCCCTTTAAATAGTTATTACTGAAAATCACAACGTAGATTCATAAAGCGCCAATCTCTAATACCTTTTCGAAATCAACAGTCCACTATTGAAAGATTACTAACATATATGATGCAAAGATGAATTTAATTTTAATAGCTTTGGAACAATCACTTGTAAGCAATATAAAGCTATAAACTCAATTGATTGCTTGATAGTCAAAAGAAAAAACGATTTCATACCAATTCGGTTTCGGTAAAATTAATTACTGGAAATCCAGAAAACTAAGTGATTATTTTAGTTCAAATTTAGCATCCTGAATGATCTTCAATGTTTCAAATATCAATTATATAAAATTATACATCAACAAATCAATATTCCATTATATAATCCTTCATTTTATGTATTTGCATGAAACAGCTAAGGGTTGGACTACTCCATATAATATTAAAACGCTCAGAGTTCCCATTCGAATTGAAATTAGAGGAAAAACTTCCATAGAATCTAAAGAGGAAGACGAATGGATGCCCATCAATCAGATTACAGACTTTTCCTATTTCAGACCAACTATTAGTAACTGGTTGGCATTCCAGGTGAGTTAATTATATTATTATATTACTCAATCTTATTATAAAGGATATATATATATATATATATATTAGTAAAGAAGCCATCATCTGACTTCTATAGCATTAATATATATCGCAGTAAAGACTTTCGAAGGTTAAGAGTTAATACAACTCAACAATAATATTTCCTGTAAATAGAAATATTTTCTCGATTATTATTTGGGAAACTACGATTGTATTATTTAAGAGAGAATTCTCTGACACCATTTATTGTTGATCTTTCTCTTATTATATTTAAATTAATCACCAATTATATATATTATTATTCAGCTTATATAGAAAGATACAACTGTGAGCTGGGAATAATACAATTTTAGTGTAAATTTTAAATTTATCTTCTGATAAGATAAGAAAAAATTCACTGTTTTCGATGCAAAAAAATTTCAAGATAACAAATAGAGTATTGATTTTAAGAAGTATGGTTTTCCTCCTCCTCCTTTTTCTAAAAGTATATCCCTGAAAAGAATTTTAGTTATAAGCAAACTTAATTTTCTTCGCTTAAAAAAAGGTTTAATTTATTCCGCAAGATCTTAAATTCTTAATAATTGAAGAAACCCGATTTCAATGATGTCGCAATAACTCGTGTGAAAGCTTTTTGAAGTTAGAACTAGTGATACTATAAATTAAATCAGAGAAATACAAAATAAAATTTTTATCTCATCAAATTTCTGATATTTATTCCATTTTAAGAGCAAACATTCGTTTTTCATGTGGTAAAAAATTACTTTCATGCGAAAAACAAATTATTGTCTGCAAATGAGATTTTGTCTTGTTAGCAGACGATAATTTTTTTTTTAAAAAAATTTAATTCAAATTCTTCTTATTAAAATATTTGTAGCATATTAGTTCATATTTTTAAGACAGGATATATATTGAAGAAATAACTTCACACAGTTACTAGAAAATGAAAAATGGAGCAAAGAATTTCCATAGTTAAAATTTCTTCAAAATTTAAAGATATTGAAGCATTTATTTATTTAATTTCTGAATATTTTTTCTCTTCTCAAATAGCCTCCAGTAGGATTAGGTTGCCCTTTACGAAGAACTACTAGAACAATTCCGAAAATTCCAAAGGCGTTCATGTATGCAGCAGAAGTTTACGATGTGCTCAAAGCCCAAGACAGTGAAGTGTCCGATATAGAATATCAGAGGGTAAAAAGAATTTGATAAATAATTTCTCTTGTTTATGTAATTAAAATAAGTAGTTTTTTCAGATTTATACTTGTAATTGAATCTAAAATTTAGAAATTATGAATAAATTTAAAGAATTTTAATTATTTAAAGAATTAATAAATTATTAATGATTTTTAATATGTGCTAATATGTTGTCGTCCTGATAAAAAAAAATGGCGTCAACAAAAATGCGTGTGCATAAAATAAAGAATTCAAAGTGTTAGGTTCAAAAGATTGACATTATAATACATTATGATTATAATAATTACATTTAGTTTGCTTAAGGTATGTTTACATTGCTAAGATATATCTAATTTAACATTTCATCGTCTGCTTTTATTTTAATTTCCGAACTTAATATTAATATCTACTTTAATAATTTATCGCTTGCTCTTATTTTTTAATATTTAATTTTTACAGCACAGTCATCTGTTTTTATTCTTTTTTTGCTATTAACATCGGCAACGTTTTTGTACTTTAAAATATTTTGCTTTTGAAAATAAAAATTAATTAGGAATTTGAAGAAGATATTTTCTTTTTTTAATAATAATTGCTTCTATAGAGCCTGGGGCTAGGAAGTAACCTTACTTTAGGCTAATTAATATTGATTTAGAATAATTCCACTTTTTCGAGAACTGAAAAGAAAAAAAAAATTCCGTTAGCGCATGAAAAATTGAGATAAGCAAAGCCAATTAAAAAAAAAAATTTTTTTTTTTTTTTTTTTTTTTTTTTTGTTTTGTTATTTTGATGATTGTTCATTGCAGGTATGGTACGATGAGGAGCACAAGCTTGCAAGACTAGACAAATTCACAAGATTGAGATTCACTTCCGAACTATACGATTTCAATACAGGTAACAGTAATTTTTTTTATCTTGTACTCCCAAACTCAAAGTATTTCAGAATAAGAAACGTTGTCGTTATATGAAATTTCTTTCTCATTTTTATTTATAAATAATTTATAACTTTTTTTTGCCCTAAATAATTTGCAACAAATAAAAATATTTCGAAGCTTCATTCAATTCTCTACTATGTTTTTCTCTGTAGGTTTATGATTAAGAAATTAAAACTGAATGTTACATTGTTATTGAAGAAAATACAGAGTATATATGTACGTTGTTTCCGCAGACGGAATAATTTTCTTATACTTCATCTAAGAATAAAACGTATGAGTAACTTTTTGAATGAAACGTTTTTATGACAAAACTAGTGAGAAACGTGTATACAGCAAAAGATTTAAGCAAAAACATTTCATATTATAGGCGTTTTAAATAGAAAAATAGTCAAGCTAGAAAAGGTGTAATTTCTTACGAATCTGGTTGAATAACTATTTTAACTATAGTTCAAAGTTCTGAAATAATTACAAGGAAACTCACGCAAGCACGCACACACATTTACTTTTCGATACTTATACCAAAAGTATATCAAAGTTTCGATAGCTACACAATTCTAGTTTCTATAAACACTTCCAGGGACCCCATATAATAATATTTATTTTCCGACGTGTATTAAGTTCTTGTATATGTGTGTGGTTACATAACACTAATATTAAATATTTTCTTGGAGAACAATTCAAATTTCTGGAACAATTACTATAAATCTGAATAACACATAAATTTTTGCATAAAACCAGTCAAATTTTTATTCATTTATATTGAATCAACTTGTACATCTCGCGCATAAAAACTTCATTATATGTCTTCAAGACCTAGATAGGAAAGTATTCTCTTTATTATCAAATTTTTAATAACAATGAAAACAATAAGGTATGTGTAAACTTACGTAGAAAGATTATGCATATTAGTTTCTTACGAAAACAGTATATTATTTATTTTGGTAACAATTTCACCAGAAATTTAAAGGAAGTACACAATTTCATCATGAATGAAAAAGACTTTCATCATGAATGAAAAGACTTTCATTTAAAACTAAAAATTAAAATTAAAGGCATTTATACTTTAAAAAAATATATGAACAATTTGAGCACACATTACAATAAATACAAGTATTATAAAAATATTAATATCACTAAGAAAGTAACTAAAATAGTATGGGTTAAAAGCTAAATTTGGTAAATATTTAAAATACACCAATGAAATTATGTTAATTTAAAGAATTCTATGTTTTTATTAGATACAAATGCATATTGTATTGATAATGCGCTACAACACGACGTACAAGAATACAAATAAATATTTTTAAAAGGAATTCTTATCGTTTGACATTGCTGTGTAGGAAAATATTTGAATCAAAGAATATTGATTAAACACATCATTAAATTTGAAATTTTATCAGAAATAAAATAATTGTTAAAATTTCTCTCCCCTTGTAGAATATTTGTTACATTCAGCATGTACATTAATGTTTTCCTTAATATGTATATTGATTTAATGTTTGTTTTCCTTACTAAACAGCATATGTATCTTTTTTCTGAAATACAAACATATACTTTGAAAATAAATTAGACTTTTCTAGCAAAACTTTAATCTTTTCTTCAAATACCAGGTCTACTAATTTGTATCCAAAATCAAAGTGATTTCTCGAACATTTTTACATTCTTATGAAGTTTTCCCCATTCAGTACCATTATATTTTTAAAACTAACTTCGATAACTATAAATTCGAAAACTATTGCCTATTGTGCAACATATTTTTCATAGAAAAATCTCTAAAATGCACTTACCAACATATTTATTACCAGAACAAGAAAATATATGATAAACCAAAATTGCCTATGTTATAGCTACAGATGATTACACTTTTCGTGCACTTGTTAGTATGAAATAAAATTAACTTAGTCAAATTTAGAAATGCTGAAAAACATAATTATATACACTAATTCAATAATATTAATTATGCATGCATAATTATAGAAAGAACGATTTATTATAATTCATAGTATGGTTTAAGTGAGAGGTCCATCACAACAGCAAATAATATTCAAAAATATGATAAACGTAAACACTCTTATCAGAATGAGCATACTTCCCCTGTTCCAAGAAGAACGCATTTCCTGAATCTTGTTGCCTAGATCGATTCATTATACACGAGCATCGCAACAATTTTTTTTCTCTGGTATTTCATTTTTAAGCTATTATTAGGATTATTTTGATACCGTAAGATGTTAGAAAAGTAATTGTTAAACTCCAATTTCCAGTGTATACATTTTTAAAAATTACAACATTTCGTTTGAATACATATTTTAACTGATTAATAGCTTTATATTTTACATAGAGCTGAACTTCTATCAGTTAAGATTTTTTTACCTAGCCCATGAAAATATCGGGAAAAAAAGTTTCGATATATAACATAAACAGCGATGTATCATATAAATTTTATTAATTCCAACTATCAATAAGAAATGTATCTGCAAAAACTCTTCAAAAAAAAAGGACTCTATTAATAAGAAATATAACTGCAAAAAACCTTTTCAAAAAATTACTGTAATTGCTTTCTCGTTTTATAAATTAAACCATGATTTCTTTAATTTATTTTATTGCTGGGAATTTCATCAAAAACTTATTTGGAATTTCTATTTTCCTTCTGAAATTTAGACAATTGTATTTATTTAAAGGCAATTAAGTGCATTTCGAAAGGTCAAATAATAACTAAGGTTCCTATTGATTTTGATTGTTAATTAACGTCCCACTGAGAAGCAACATGAAAGCTATTGGCGTTGAACATCGTAATTCTGAACCTCTATCAAGTGACGAGGACGACACCTGAGCAGGCACTTCTCTCTCCAAACTTTCACACTACATTAACTGGAGATACTTCGATCAGATTTAAAAGGTTCCCGTGGAGTTGCATTTTTATCTGTGATTCTTAAAATAGTCATAATAATATTTTCAATGACTTGTAATTTTTGAAGTTTTTAAAAAATATTTTCAGAAATCAGATAGAAAAATGTATTTCCACAAAAACCGTCATTTCTTTTTTATCTTTCGGATGCACTTTATATATTCCATTCAAATAAACACAATAATCTATGATTGAGGAAGAAAAAAATTCATTCATCACATTCACGGTAAACATCACATTCACGGATTCAAAATGCTGGCAACCCATCAAAATGCATCTTCTTCTTGTTTTTTTACCTCTCTTGTAGAAACATTTAAGTTTGTTTACATAAAAAAAATCTGTTTTGTAATTCAGAAGCATATAATTTAGAATATAATGTTCAAGAGTTACAAGAAAACACTGATGTGTCATTTGAAAGCAGATATGTAGGCACTCTCATCTTATTCTTTTGGCATCAATTTTGAAAAATACACTTCTTTTTAGAGTGCCAGTGCCACCTTTAAATGCTGCCATGGAATAATAAGGTTTAACTGAATAATAAGTTTTTAATTTTTCCGGGATCTTTACTTATCCTGAGAAATTTGCATTTGAAATTCTATAGAAAATAATTTTAATTCGAAATAAAAAGTTCATAAAGCAAATATTGCTGAATTTAATTAAAAATTGCTTTGAATAAACAAAAAAATGACATTTACTTGCGAATAAAATATTGAAGAAAAGATAAAACAAAATTGTCTTCAATACGAAGAATGTCAATTAATTGAAGCAAGGAACAGATAACTGTACTTTTGCATCACATCTATTTCAAAATAAAAACAAAGAAAATCATCACTTCAATTGTTTGATCTTCTCATTTTTATCAAGTAAAGTTCCATTGTAGAGAATTCCATTGCTGCAATAAGCAGTATTGAAGCAATTCTATTGTAGTTTTCAGTACCCTTCCACTTCCGCATTAAAAACAAAATGTGTATTTTTCTTACCTAGGAAAATTATATTACTATTTGTTAAAATTGCGGTGTACTTTGAATAAGAAAGCAATTTCTTGTTAAAATGCTAAACAATTAAATAAAGTTTTAAAATATATCGCTAAATTTCTTGGAAAGAGAGATAAATTTCTAAAGATTCCCTTTCAGTTTCTACATTAGTGAAAACTGAATTGTATTCTTATCTATAAAAGATTGCATAATTGTTTATTAAAATCCTGTTGTATTTTGTATAAGGAAGCAATTTCTCATTAAAAAGCGAAATGCACAAAATCAAGTTTTGAAAAATATCCTGAGATTTTCTGGGAAAGAAAGAGCTTTCAGGGAAATTTAAATTACCTAAAATTCTAACAGAATTTCGTAAAGGAAAGTCGTTCTTATCAACTAATGGTATTGATGAATACCTTAAACGTTATTCCACATTTCAAACAAGACAAAAAACACTGCTTTCTATTTTACAATCTTTAAATTCTTTAGAATATTTAGTTATGACACATACATTACCACAATGCGTTTTCGCTTCTAATTGCATGTCAAAAAACATGCTCTAAATATAATTATTCTGAAATACATCTCTCACGCAAAACCAAAATCAATGTCCCCTCCTCCTCCTCCAGAATACACCTACTTCTCAATTGATCACAATATTTCATGGAAAAATCAATGACCAATGATATGGTCACTGGGTTTTCGACCACAAGTGACTCAATGTACATCATGGAAAGAGAACCATTAGACCCTTCCTCCATTGAATATAGATAATTTTTTGTAGGAAGGTACAGATAATTTTTTTTATATCTGGCTTTACTATAATACAAGAATACTCCTCTACAGTTCTTAGGAATTTGATCCTTTCAATTTTGTTTCCAAATTAATTTTTAGTTAAGGAAAAACATTTTTTTTACATTTTTGTAAATTTCAATAACTTAATTCTGATGATAGGGTAAAATTAATAATTAATTTAGGGACATCGCAAGAAAAGATGTTGCCATATAAGAATATTCTTAGATCTGTTTACAGAAGAAAAAGATATGAATACAAAACATATCTTTGAAACCAATCTTTTAAACAATTCTCTGAAACATTATTAAATATATCGAGGAAAATGTTTTAGAGGTAAAATCTGATTTACTTCACTTTTAATAGCTAAGAAAATTAATTCGATAGTTTGCATGTAAATGAACTTGTATTATTCTCTTGTTAATAAAGAGACTATCTCATTTGCAATTTATACCATCAATATTAAGATGTAATTTATTAGAAGTCTGTGGCGTTTTCCTTAGGTGTGACCTACAGCAACTTGAACGATGAGACCTGTACCATCCAGCCATTGCGAAATTCCTTCTTCGAAGGTTACGACGGTAAGATGATGGGACATCTTAAAGAACCTGGTGAGGTCCTGAATTTGGATGGAAACTTCTACTACATGGGACAAGTAAATATTATACCTTCTATGAAAATAATAATTCGTGACAATGGATACTATTACTATATTCCCTTTAAGTAACTCTTTGGGTTTCTTTATGATTATGTTTGAATTCTAAAACCTCCTGATAAAATGAAACGTGACTTATGTAGATTAGATTGAAATACTGAAGTGTTTTTTATTATCGCTCTGAAAATGGGAATGCTTTCAAATTATTCACTGTCCCTCCACTTCCGTTCAATATCAAATATGATTCTTAATTAGAAGCGATGCGAGTTAATCCACGATGGGAAAACTTCGACCAGACCTAGTCCCTATAAATCACACAGACATACAAGTAATTCCCACTCACTATTCATAGCTTTCTCCTTTTTGTTATCTTTTAACACCGCAATCTTTCTATAAACGTAACCTTTCCATCTATTTGCAATTGTTCTCTGTATTTTTCATACAGCTTGATTATATTTATTCATTACATTTCTAAAGTTCAATTAATTTGAGTAATCACTTTTCATTTGGTTGGAAAGGAGCTGGGAACTTAAATATAAAATCAGAAAGAAACCCTTGATGCATTAGTTAAGGGAAATTTTGCGAATAGCTTATGTTACAGTAAAGTGAATAAATTGGATGAATTGCACCGATAAGCATGAAAGAAATGAATAATAAAGGAGTTGGTAGAGGAAGTGGATTATTAGATCTGAATTGCACCTATAAGCATGAAAGAAATGAATAATAAGGGAGTTGGTAGAGGAAGTGGATTATTAGAGCTGAATCTATAACTGAAGAAATATAGGCCGTTTGTCGAGGAGCTGGGAGGAAGGTTCTACTTAGGGTTAAGGTCTCGAACCCCCATCTCCAATTGTTGTTATCACTCAGGCTCGCGTGAATTGGTAAGGAATAGACTAGTTTAGAATTCTAAACGATAATTCAGGTGCATTTAGGCTAGTTTTCTATGAGAAAGTAAAATAGGGAATTGATTTTAAACATTCAAAACTTGAATAAAAACTAATTAATCATCATTATATTTAGGTTCATTATGTTTTTTACTATATGATTCTCTAAATAGGATTAGAAATGGGCGCTTAAAATTCAATGAGTACATCATTCATTAAACATTTTAATATGCAATGTTTTCAATATTAGCAAGTAGAGAGACAACGATCCTCGTAATAACAAACTTACCTCATCATTACATTCAAACTGAAGCTCCGCTTTTCTTTGAAATAACATTTATAACACTTAACCTACCTAAAACTGATTTATACTTAAAGGTCTTCCTCCTGGTTTCGTCAACTTAGCATCTCGTAATCTCTCGTGTTCGCTGTAAGAAATTCTCTTAAGATTTTCTGCTCCTTTATTTAAAAATAAAAATTAATAATAATTAACCAATAACTCTATACTAATAGCATAGATCTTTTTTTTACAATTATCCCTACATTTATGGGAGGGAAATAAACGAATCAATCGTTTTATATATGTAAAAAAATAATGAACAGTATTCCCATACAAATAAAATCTTCAATGTGTAAAACGTTAATCGGAGAAAAAATTCTTTAATATATAAACCTAAATGTATAAGCTATACGCATAAATTTTCTCTCTGAGCAAGACTTTCTGATGTACATTGCTCCAAATACCATTGAATCAATAGCGGTGTTAAAATCCTTCGGAACTACAAACTCCGAATATCAGCAGATTGATTGATTATTTTAAATATTTCAAATTTTTTCCTTTTTCAAATTTTCATTTGCTTTTTTGTACTGTTATATATATGAACGTATTTTATAAATTCCTTAGAAAACAAAAACAAACAAAAAGGAATTGCGCATAACATTGAAATACACCCTTACACACAAATTGTTTTTAAAAAAATTAACTTTCTTTATATAACAGTCATAAATCGAATTTTTACAACTTATCATTCATTTTTAATGTTTTCTATCATTAAGTCCAAAACATAGAGAATTAAGTGATCAATTTCTCATGTGCATATGTTTTGATGTATCGAATTAATTTTTTTAGAGACTGATCCGAGGTATCTGGGCGGACTCTTTCGAAAGCATTCAAACAGACGTAGTTTTCATGAAAAAGACTTTGGCGAAATTAGTTGTAACAGTTTATTTCACTCAGGTAAGTTTAATCCTCCTTGGTTCATTTAGTGAAACTTAAGTTGGATTTCTAATTAAAAGTTGCAATTAATTAATCAAGTATTAACATTTTGAGATATTTCTTTCAATTAAAGGAATTTGAGATATAGGGAAATAAATTATTTCACAATTTTTTTTAAAAAAATTCAAAATATTTTGTATTGCATTAATCAATGCATTTTTGAGTTATTTAAATACTGGGACTAATCAGCTTAAGACCGAATTCCATTTCAGGTCATAAGTCGAACTGAACATACGTAGGATTTGTAATTTTGAGTACTATTAAAGAGACTTAAGTTGTAGGAACTTCTTCAAATAAGTTCATCAAATATAGGAATCGCTCCCAATAAGAAATTATTCTCTTTAAATAAGAGAGTAGAATAATGTTATGCCAGATTGTGAAACTTTAATAAAACGTTGAAAAAAATATTTTGATTTATATCAAAAAGAGTTCAAACTTAAATCTGCAGTTAAACTATAATTATTTTATTTATCCAAATCTGTTATAAACGTATCATCATTCTGAATCTTTATTTGGTGAATATTCAAATGCGATCACATCAATCACAGCATCCTTTTCATTTTTCGAAATTCTTAAGTATCGCATATATCTTAACTAAATTCTGAGCAGAGATACATGTTCTATTAAATTTTAATATATTTTATTTCGGAGCTATTTTTAAATTGATTTGTAAATGCAAAATTTGATTGTTAATTTTTTTTGTTATAATTTATTTAAAATTATTTATGATATATTTCCAAATGGTTGAGTCCTTCCAAGCATAAAATAATAAGTACAGCTCCTTAGTTTAGTTCAGCTATGTATTAGTTTTTGTGTAATATTAAAGTTAATGGAAAATTCCTTATCATTAAACAATACATTAGCTATTAAAAATGTCAAAATCTATTTAAAAAAATAGCAAGTCTAGTGAAAAAGAGACATTAAATTTTTGGTTCTAACATAAAATTCAACAATTAAAAACTAATTCATCTAATTTTTTCGATAAAATTTTTATCAATATCTTTTAATTAATTTTTTGGGAGGGGAAAGAATTATTTAAATGTGTATTAATCATCCATTTATTAACAAAATATTAAAATTCAAAATAGGAAATTTAAATTCATAATAATTTGTCATAACATTAATTAATTTTGGACTTCTTTGGTGATAGAGTAAGATAGCTTTCAGTTAAAACAACAATAACAAAATATTAAAGATTTTTTCTCAAAATTTAAATTTTGAATCGTGAAAAAATTAGCACATCATTTGAATTAAGAGTGATAAAAATATAGCACAACAGTGTTCATTTTTCTAATACTGGTTTCACCATTCTGATTTTTCCTCTTTAAATTTCGAACAATTTATTTTAGGAATTCTACGAGGTGGCAGTCGATGGTGAAACAGAAAGTCAGATTCCTATTTACTACATTATAACCGGATGGGACACTCCAACTCATGTGAGTCGTATATTTTTATATTTTTACTTGTATATATATAACTTGAAAAATAAATAGTAAATGTCAAAAATGAATCAATAAACGTATGGGAGCGAATCCCTGAATCTTTCGGAGTTGTTTGTGCGAATGAGATGTAATGTGTAACATAAAAAGCAACGCAGCAAGAAATTTCCAAAAGGAACAAAAAAAAACCAGTAGATGTGATGTATCCATGTTTAAAACGAAAATCCAACAGCATCACAGAAATTGAATGTTTCATTCTGGAAATACAACTACATAAGCAAAATAACATCGACAATACGTTGGCTTACCGCTGGTCCTGAGCAAGTCTTATGTGGCTTCATTGATTCCTAGAGTTGGTGGATGTCCTGCTGCGGGATTGCTCGTCATACGCGTTCCAATTAGCGGGTAAAATCGGAGCTATCCAAGGACGATAGGAGACTTCTGAGTGTCATTAACGCATGATCTATTTGGTGATCGTGCCGATTAGGAAAGTATTGAAGAAGCACTAGAAAGTAAGAAGTCATAGAAAGATCTGCCGTGTGCAGCCGCGAATTATCCTGTTGAAATGTAAGACCATCGGTTTGTGAATGGAAGACAATACTGTGAGTTGTAGAATCTCGTCGGCGAAACGCCTTGCTGGAAGGGTGTCTCGGTGGCACTCAGAAGGGTCCGGTTATAATTGAAATGGCCTTCCATATCATAATTTCTGTTTGTCGGACTATAGGGCAGACGAGAGTCAGATAAGTATCCCATCACTATCCTGGACGTCTTCAAACACGTCTTCAGTGGTCTTTGGGGCTCAAATCGAAGGCATATTCATCTACGAAAACAATTCTTTTCCAGTTCGTGATGTTCCAGATCAAAAGCGACAGGCAGCACGGTAAACGCACCTGGTGGTATACAAAGGGGAGGGACTTTCACGCAATGGTCCCCGTGACCTTAGTTCCCGTACTCTGAATCTCCTATCTATGGCCACTGTAATTAATGGTATTTTGGTTACACGTCAAATCGTAGATAACGAAGCATCAGCAACTGTGTGCGCCGATCGAAGGATCCCTATGTCTTCACGTTCTGTTGTCTCTACCTTCTTGAAAATAGCAATGATTCACCCATTGATGACAACATTGTCGAAAGGTAGCATCGATCCTACCCAAAATGTTGAGTGATCATGCGATTTGACTCCCTGCTTCCTTTAATGGAATTCCACGTCCTCTCTCAAAGAGTGACATCTGATCATACTGTTTGCAAATCCATCTGCAACGCATCGGTACAGTATAATGGGTCGACGGAACCACATTCGCTCTGTTATATATAACATCCAGATGCTTTATTGCAATGAGCTGGATAGTAAGTTATTTGCCTTTAAAAGTTTAACATTTGCACATTCTGTCGTAAAATACGTGTATATACAATTTCACCATATTTGGATAACTATATCTTGGTATGTTGCTTTTTATGTTACAAAGTGTAAAATAGTCAAATTATATTTTAATTGTTATTAGCGATGCATTGAAATGTGCTAAATCTTAGGAAGGACAATATCTAGACAACGACAGACAACAAATGTTCAATATAATATCTTAAATCTTATTCTTATATCATGTGAAAAAAAAACTATAGTCTGACTTTGGACATAGTGACTTCCTTTGCATATACACCAGTGTCAACTGAATCAATTACGTATCAAAATACGAAATGAGACAGAAAAATTCAGAAAAGAAATTTATTAATTTCGAAAAAAGTAAAATTATTAGTTTCATTGAATGAGTTTCTGATAGATTTAGAGTGAGTTTATAAAAAAATTAATTAAAAATACAGCCATAAAAATTGCACAATAAATTTAGTGTATTAAATAAATTTTTAAAGTTATTTTTAAACAACTTTACTATACAACAAAAAAGCAATTTTTTTTCTGTTTCATTTTCGATATAAAAAAATATTTTTTATACCTTTAGTATTATTAGTTTCGGTAACATAAAATTTGTGTAATTGTCAAGCGACTTTCTTTTTTTTTTAAAAAAAAAAATAGCTGTTCTTCATAAAGTAATAAATATTAACAAACATAATTTGGCATCCTTTATTGCTCTTCTTGTTCTACTTTCTTTCCCCCTTTACATTTGTTTCAGTCCAGAAGTTAAAAATTATTTCGTTATTTAGATTGCTATCAACTTGCAGTACAACATTTTCGCCTTCGACGATTCCATCTATCCTGAAATGTACCAAACTTTCCAACTAGCCAGGTGCTTTCCAACTATGAACGATAAGTCTTACTTTCTTTTACTCATGAATGGTAAGTTGGTTTATTTTAAGGGTTTCAAAAGTTCTTTAAAAACACAATTTAATACTCCAATGAAGAAAAAGTTTCGCAAAAATTTAATACTGACTCTAGTGCCTTGAACTTTATTAGAGAATTAATTACAATCTAGGAAACTCTCACCCTTTACTTAATATATTCGACAACGGATTCAACTAGTGGATTAATTACTTTCCCTGACTTAAAATCTGCTCTAGAGGCAATAAAAATAGTGTAGCTAACAACACCACGCATTCGTGATTTACTTAACTCCACTACAAAGGAAAATTTATGTGACCTTTAATATATCTCTACTCTAGTCAACACAGATGACAATGAATGTGAAGACATGTTAGCCAAGTAAACACGAAATGTAATCCAAACTTTTTAATAAATGATACAAACGCTGTGGCAAAGTGTAGACTTTTCAGAAAGCCACTGAAGAAACCCCTGCTCTAAATCAATAGCATCCACAATAGCAAGTCTTCGAACAAATCACTTCAAGGGCATGAACATTCACCTTGGCAGCACAGGATCTTCCATCAATGTATAAATTGCCCGGAGCGGAAATTCTAATGGCACCAAAGCATATTCATAACTGTCCAACCATTTTATCGAACCTTTTACTTATCCCCATAGAAATTTCTCTACAACGTTAAGGCACCTGATCTGGCAGCTGCTGCCATTCAAGCCTTTGACATAATCTAAAATATATTCTGTATTCATGGACACATGGCAACAATACTCCATAACAATAATCAGTTATCCGCAATATTTTTTTTCTTTTTGAAGCCGTAAAGGGAAGAAATTATTTTAATATATTACAACGTTAAGGGAATAGAAACAGTCCGATTAGCGATATTCTTTTGCCATTCCACTTCAAAACTTTCATGAAACTCCAATCTTTCCATCTCAATTGCGTCATACCAAGCCGCTCTTCTCTTTCATCTCGTGTACCTTCTATTTCACGAACTGAGGTTGAGGCTATAACTAGTTTTTTCGCCTGCTGTTTGATGTCGTGGGTTCTACACAACTTTGATTAAAAATAAAAATCTTCAAATTAAATTGTTTTATCATCTCAGAAATATGTGGTATTAAATAAATTAAATATTCAATTGCAGCAAAAGTATTCAGTAAATATTATTATCAGAATTGTGATACGCACAAATTATTAAAAGCAATACAATATAGAACGAGAAATACAAATGTCATGAGTCGTAAAACTCTATAATTTAATTCGAGCGTCCTTGTGTGTTTATTAATATTTTATTACAACAAATAATAGCAATTAATAATGAAAAATATTTGACTGAAGTAAATAAATCGAGACATTAAACAAGAATTTCCGAAAATCAGAATATGACCGTATCTAGAATGCTCCATACAAAGAACAATAAAAGTTCATACTGAGAACAAGAACGCCAGCAGAATATTGCTGAATGTATCCGCAAGTTCCACATTACCATTCATAACATTGTATTTTAAAAGATGGATACTAATTAAAACAAATTTAAGCCAAGTTAGATAACATGATACCGGCGTGAGTGATAAATGATCTAACTAATTAGCCTCTTTTCTACAACTACCCAGAATAATTGTTAACATATGATTGAGTAGATTAATTGCGTACCATACTTATATTTAAAACAATTTATTTCTATTTAATTTAATTAATTAATGTAGATTATATCTGCAGTTTAAGTGTAGTGCTAGTTGCACTTTTGGGACTTAGTTTAAGACTAAGCAAAGTAACATTATTTTCTAGGTGTTAGAATAGTCATTAACAAATTATTAAGAATATGCGTGGACACGTTCGTTTTAAAGACATAAAGGGAAGAAATTATTAGTGGTTCCTTTCTCTTCGAAATTCTTGTGTAGAAATAATATGGTCAAATCTAATCAGGCTCTCAAAAACACAGGACATGGGTTTTTTTTCTGTTGGTTGGATAGCTAAAAGTATTATTTCAGCTCTTAAGCCCTTGTAACCACAAGCGAAAAGGAAATGATATCTTCAAGAATATGCTTTGGGTTCCCAATAGATACAACTGTAAGATCAAGTCTTAAATCTAGCCTCAAAGCTTGTGTCTCACGATCTTTCACGAAGGTCACAGCTGCATTTTAGCAGCCCTTTTTACCGGAATGTAAGAGGCACCACAAACGAACTCGTAGATTAATTGTTGTTGACATAGAGTTTTTTAATTGATTTTCTATCCCTTTATTATAATTTTAACTTAAGGTCAACTACACTTGAACATTTTTAATTGCAACAAGTTTTGCCGAAGTTTTCTTTCTTCGATTTAAACCCTTTTTCGTTTCTTATAGTTGATGAGAAATTAGCAACCAAACTGGAAGAATTGGATGACGAAGTAAAACTTCAACTAAGAGCAAAAATTAATGCAATTAGTCAAGTATCCGATATGAGACTTCCACTCCTAACCGTAAGTGTAGTCATTCTAATTTTATCCTCAGTTTATATTTTTATATTTTTTTGCATTGAGAAATACAAGCAGAATGTTTATTCTTTAATTAAAAATAATGTAAAATAAAGCACTTTATATATAAAGGCCCCCGTCTACCAGTCATTTTGATTTGTGAAAGTAATGTGGAATTTATGGTTTTCTCTTCACACATAGACTATTACATTTATTTGAATTCCAAAAGAACAAAAAAGTGTATCCAAAAGGAAAAAAATAACGTAGGGTTTTACGAAATTACATCCCCCTTCTGATTTTTAAAAATATTTTTACTTCAATTTTTCCATTCGCTTGCGGGTTCTCCAACCTTAAGGAAATATTTTAAAATAATTTCAAAAATTGAGGAGAAAATTTAATTCCACAAAAACCTTTGTAATTTTTTACTCTTTCATGTGCACTTTATTGCATTCAAATAAATACAATAGTCTATGTAGGTAGGTAGGTGGAAAGTAGAAATTCCATAGGATGTATATTATTTTAAGAAATGCACAATGGCTAACAGACGAGAACTTGTCGAATTAAAAAAAAACGACTTATGTAATAAAAAAATGGAACAAAATTAGTAATTTTCGAGACATTCACGCAAGTATCAAATATTTAGAAACAACAATTCTCAATTATTGTCCTAGAAAAAGGTTATTACCTCAGATAATATGTGAAACATGATGATTACAAAAATTTCGTAATAGATTCAAATTATTATATTAAAAATGATAAAGTTCATTAAAGCCTGCTGAGTTTGCAATAAATACGGATGATTAAAAGGTATACATAGTTTTCAATGAAGAATATTTTTTTATCAGAAATTTATCATGGTTTTTCTCATCATTAATTTTGGTTTTGATATTGTGTTTTGATAATCTTACTTTATATAAATTTTATAACAATACTTACTTATTAAATATATTATATATTCTATATCATAATCTTAGAAGATCTTTAATCATTAAAACAATTTATTGCATTCCAGATACAAATACTTCTTTGAATTACGTACTATTTGAAAATTACTCTCAATTTTTTTTTCGTATACATCGAAGTAAATGAAGCAATTTAAATATATTTCTAGCTTTCTTCTTTTAAAAGAAAAATAATGTAATAATGCCAATTACTCGAAAGTCTTTTGTTTTCAGATTGATTACAAATCAACTGGCGTTTTCGTAACTGGTTTAATGCTGGAAAGGCCTCCTGCACTCGGTAAGTTAGTGATTTTCAAAATAATTTGAAAAAAATTTAGCTGAACATAACTTCCACTTCATTAAAACTAAAATGGAACAATGTATTAGTATCTTAAAGCTGATAGTTAGAAATAATTTGTCTTAAAAAACAAATATAATGATATTGCATTAACTTTAATTGATAATTAATCAAAATAATTGTCTGCTATATTTAAAAATCAACATGGATAAAACAACCATTAAGGATGCAGATGATTCCCTTTACAGGGCTTACATTGCTAATTGGAAAGCAAAAATAGATACTTACAGTCAATTAAAACATAAGAAAAACTCTAGAATGAGTTAGATTTTTGAAATTGCTGCAAAGTATCAGTAATTATTTTGTTCTTGATTATGTCATTAATAACCTTTTACTTTCGTTTTTCTTGCCAAGCTGCGATTGTAACATTTATTACTTTGGGAGTTTTCAATCAATTGTGTTTATTTCCTTCTGTCACTTAATAAGTTTTACCTAGCAACCATTTCTGGAAAGCGAGTGCTTTCGAAAATTCGGGAATTTGATATTACTTCCAGAAAAACAAGTTACAGGATTCTTCATATATAGTTAGCAATTATTTTACTTATTATCCTAATCCACGAAATTCTGAACATTCATTTTCCAATAAATGAATAAACTGTGCATGTAAAACTGTTCATGTTCGATTTCCATTAAGAGAAAAATCTAAAAAGATAGAGAGAAAATTCTGTGTGTAAAAAATGCACTATTTACCATCAATAATATTTTCCTAGTCCTCATAATCAATTCTCGTCATAGCAAAATGGTGCATGAGGCTATACGAGCTGCACACCCTTCAATTCTGTCAATGCTGCCTCCCGGGTACTTCCCCAACTTGGCCATCCAAATGAATCTCTCTCTCCTATGGTCATACCGAATCATGTGGCCGTATTAAAGTAAAAAAGTATTTCACTTAATGAATTGTAATTTTTCTTCAATTAACAAGTAAAATTGGTAAAATTAAAATTTTGCAATTGAAATTAGAGCCGTAAGAATTTTTTCTTGTATAAGTGACTTCCATAAAAATTTTTAAAAAATGTTGGAACAGTGTGAACGTAAACAAAAGTCTTTTACGATCTAAGAAAAATTCAACGCTGTCGAATGAATTCGAAAAGGGACAAAGCAAGCTGATAATCTACCTGAGTCTATACTATGCGGATGTATATAAAAAATGTAAATAAACTTCGCAGTTTGTTGGTAACGATAAGGCCAGTAAAAATGCTAAGACAGTGAAAAGTATCAATCTTGACAAATGTCTGTTTGTTTATTGAACTTTATCGCTCAGTTCATTACTGCAACTCGCAGTGCATTAACCCCGTGGTTTAGTAAACGGGGATCCCGATTGCAGCATGTAATTTGGGTCGAAACCAGAGTTGTATTTCATTAATATGATAAATAGAATTAGGTAACACACGTAATATTTTTTTTTTCCGTTTTTAGCTCAATTTTCTATGGAATTTGAAGGCGAAGTTAGAACACCCGATCCGGATGTGAAAGTTATTCCTGTGGCTGATACTAAAGAAAAATGTGCCTATGCCTGTGTAGATGAAGAAAAATTTACTTGCACGTAAGATAATCAATTGCATATTTCTTTGAATGCTTTCGAGAGCTTTGAATTCATCATAATCCCACGCCGGAATATTTATTTGTTTTCTGAAGACTTTGGAGACACACCGAGTTTATTGAATAATATGTATACTTAGAGTGTATGCGTTGTCACACACATAATCAAAATATTCTCTCTTACTCAACTAATTTAATGCGTTCTTATGGAAAAAATATTAAGTCCTCCGGAAAGCTTTGCCTTTTTGTGAAATAAAAAAATAAATTCTTATATATACATTTAATAAAATATAATTTTCATCCTTATTATGACCTGTTGCCAGGGCGATGTTGTAATTTGTGTACACCGTTTTTGAAATATACCTTGACTTTAGTGGCGAAGAGCTCAAGTAGTACTTGGTTGACATCTCCTTCAGAATTTTTTCCCTCCAAAAATTTTTGCAGAGAAAGAGATCGGTGATAATCGGAGGGTTCTAGGTGTCGGAAGTATGGTGGATGAGTTAGAACTTCTCAGCCTAGCTCGTTGATTTTCTGATGCGTCGTCATAGCAGTGTATGATGACATTATCATGATACAGTACGATGTGCTTCTTACTGAACATTGCCCGCCTCTTTTGAGCTTTTCGTTGGGTTTCAATTGCTCGCAATGTGTGGGTCTTTGGACGTCCCACTGTTTTCACAGTATTCTTTTATTCAAGTTTAAGCTTGATTTTGAGTAGGCCGCGGTGGCCTAGTGATCATGGCTTCGGATTCGTGGCCGGCGGTTTTCTTTCAGTCGAGGGTTCGATCCTTGGCAGCTAAAGACCCACCGTGTAGCCGGGGGTGATGCATGTTAAATAAATGGGGGTTCCAAAGTCTTCCCATTGGCGTGGTGTGGAAGTTAGGAGGGGGTGCTAGCTCAGGTGTCATCCTCATCACTTGAATGAGGTTCAAAATTACGAGGTCCATCGCCAATAGCCCACGTGTTGCTTCTAGTGTGACATTAATAAAAACTAAACTCACTTTTCAATTTCTTAAGGTTTGCTTCAATTTTAATTACATTTAGTTTAAATATATTCAATTTAATAATTTATTGTTTGCTTTAATTTTTATATTTAATTGAGTAATTTAATAATTATAATTATACATTTAATAATTATACCTCTTAACTGATTCGATAACGTGTAGCAATACCTGGAGGAGTAAACATTTATAAGACTGTGCCATTTGAAAGAATAGTGCGGCGACTCTCTTCTACAACAAAGTTAGAAGTTAAAACCCCTTACTCAAATAGCCAGATGAGACGTTTTTTCAGCCTGGTTGGTAAGAGCATAACAAACAGCCACCGGTCAACTTTCCTTCGGACTCACTGGACCAGAGTTCAAAACAATGTTGTGGTACTCAAGGTCGCCAACACTCTCCACGGGGTCGGAAAACTACCGGTATATATTATCAAAGTATCAATGTGAGATATCAACCAATAGTCATATCACGCGTAGTAACCAAAATAATATATCTTTTGTCACAAACTCTCGTCAAAGCTCAAAGATTTAATTTTTAAATTTGTTGATAGCTTATTCTATTTTTCAGAGGATTCTACTTCTGCAAACAAGCTTGCTTTATAAAATCCCAAGACATTTTGGAGCCTGCTGGAGACGATGCTAAATATACCGAACTTGGTGTATGCCAAACATGGCTCAGTAAGTAAAATATGAATTTTAAATCTATCTGTAACTTAATGTTGTTCATAATGACTTTCAATTCCTGAAGATTAAATTCTATTTTTTGCTTAGTTGTTAAATATTCAAAACCTTTTAAACTTAGACGGAAATTGTTTACACAGAAATGTTTCAGACATTTTGTTAAGTAATGGTATCAAAAGAATTTTTAATAGAATGGAAATATTGAAAATAGGTGGAAAGATTTTACACGGAAAGTTTTCTGTTCTTCTGTAAACGCAATATAATCGAAAGATAGGACTTGGATAAAAGATTTTACGACGAAAATTTTTGGTTTACCCATAAATGCAATGGTATGAAAAGATTTTTAAGGGTATCGAAAGATTTGAATTGGATGGATAGATTTCATACAGAAAATTTTAAATTCTTGCATAAATGCAATGATACGTAAAATATTTTAATGGCATGGAAAGATTAGACTTGAAAAAATTCTACACAGAATATTTTCGGTTCTTCCGTAAAAGTAATGACATGCAATGATTTTATTAACAGGTAAAAAATTGTATCGAACTGGCGTCATTAGATGTATTAGACATAACGTATTTATAAATTGGATGACAGTGAAATAAAAAAAACTTAAATCAAGAAAAAGTACTTCCATTACATTTAGTTTATAAAAGAAACTATGTATCAGTAAAAGAAACATAAAAGATTTCCTCAAAAAATTAAAGTCTCTAAAAAAACTTTAATTACAAAAATACTCACGAAGAGAGTTTCTTGAATAAGAATAACTGATTAGAAGAATTCTATTATTAGACTTCTATTATTATTTAACTTCCAAATTTAAAAATAAATTTATCACGATTAAAAAAAACGAAACAACTCGAAAATAGCTTGTGTATTGGTTTAACATTCACTTGAAAGAATAGTGAACTGTTAAGGAAATATTACATAAAAGCAAACAAGAATATTACTCTGCAATTATAAGATGCGATCAGTAATATTAATAGTTTTCATAATAAACTGAAATGTAATGATATTTGCTCTTAATACGATGTGCATTTTTAAAAACTTTTGAATTTTAGGAGCTGAGCGTCAGTCCACAAACAAAGAAGCCTACCTTGTGGATGCTTTGTCGTGGCTGGAAAAGGCCGTATTGAACGATTCTTTGAAAATTGCAGTCAAAGTTGCTGAAAAGACAACTGTAAGTTTATATTTAAATTATTATCTGTTGAAATAGATTTTTTTTTTAATAAAAATATATATTTCTTACGATATTTCTTGAAATAATAGATTACATTTCTATATAAAACACGAAGACTCATTTGAATAGAGACTCGTTTAACATTTAAAGATAGAAAAATAACTGAGAAGCTTATGGAACATTTGTTGTAACACTTATGTGATATTACTTGTGTTTTTGTTAAAGTCAATGTTCGTTAATCCATTAATTCTTGCAACATAATTACAAATACAGTTAGTACCTACCACATATTAGCTCACGTACTCAATAATTCATAACATGATTGGATCTGCTTTCATTTTGCCGATCATTAAATGTATCAAGCGAATTTTATAGTTAAGCAGTAAATCATATATATATATATATATATATATATATATATATATATATATATATATATATATATATATATAACCTCCATTTGATACAAAATCTGTTCTCTAAGCTTATGGAATTGATTCAAGTAGTCTTTAGATTAATGGAAGCTTCAATAAGTTTTTTTTCTCTTTTCAGGAAGTAATTCCAATTAGCGATATTGTTATTGGAGATGGACCATACACAGGTATATAAATAAATATATATATATATACACTTTTCAAATGAAATCCATACTTAGAAGGCGAAATAATTAAATTTACATTACTCATTTTCAATGGCCCTATTAATATAAATATGAATAATGAAATTACTCAAATATATCTACTTTTATACGTTTTGTAGAATTCGGTTATCAAAAAAATTTTGCTTTTGGATTCTTCATTATTCCTATGAGACTCTAAAGGACAGAAATTATTAATGAATGTTTAGTATAAAAATTTTCAAAAATTTGATTTTTAGAAAGAAAAAAAAAATATTTTTCTTAAAATTGTATTCGGAATTAAAAATACAAAACTAATGGTGTATACTGAGGGAAACACGCATCTCTCGTTATAAATTTCAAATGTATAAAATAGACGGATCTATAAGATTCTTGGCGGGTTAGCAAAGTTCAATGCGAACACCAAAAAGAACTCCGCATACTTCCAAACGGTCTCTTGCTATGTTCTTATCAGCATTTGAGGAATATTATATATATATATTTAAATTTCTACAGGAGACAACAACCAAGAGAAACCTTACACGACGGTCATCAACTATGCTAAGCTGAAAGCAGATGATGAAACCACCGAAGAGAAATCATACGTAGATAATATCAACGACTGTTACAAGGAGTGCAAGAACTCGGAGTCGATATCTTGCGCCAGTTTCTCTTATTGTGCCGATTCCGCCAACAAGCAATGCCGAATAAGTTCTGTGTTGGTCGTTGACCGCCAGCACAACCCTAAGGATACCGAAGATGATAAGAACTGTTATGTCTACTCAAGTAAGTTAAGTTGCTTGATATTCTGATGTCCAGATTAAAGGATATCTTTTCACATCAGTTCTTTAGTCTTAAGTTTAAAAAAGTTTAATTTATAAGCTAAATAATGCTGTTTATTGTGAAAATAAAATTTCAACTTTAAAAGTAAAGGAGGTATAAAAAAAGAACCTCCTCAATTTTTAGTAAAAACATCATACATATTGGATTAAGTTTATTGGTTTCACAAGATATATATACACAAAAGAAGAAAATTTATAAGTGTTTACATTAATTTTTTATTCATATTTTTAATTAACTTGAATTATGGCTAGTGGTACAATTTATAAGTAATTTCTCTAGCCAATTTTTTAGAAAAATATAGGAAAGTATATATATATATATATATATTGAATCATAGCTGGATTGCCAATATTTAAGGCCTACACCTTTCTCTTTTTCTAAAAAAGAAAAAATATATTTGAAAAAAATGAAATTAATATTTCTCTTTTAATACCTCCAAAAATTAAATTAAAAGTATTATGAAATTTACTAATTTTCTTCTTTTTCCTTCATATGTATAAAACATAATTATCAAATTTTTTTTGTAACAATAAAAAAGTTTAAATGGGGACAGATAATATATTTTTTATCTGTAATCTTTTTTTTTCTATCAGACACTATGAAAAACAGTAAAAAAGACACACAGTTTGGTTTTCCCCCCTAAATTTGTAGATTTTTGAAAAAGAGCTCTTTATCTAAATCCTCTTATTTCATGCACGAAATTATCAATCGTATTATGCAAAATAGCCAGAAAAAATTTCAAAGATTTATATTGACTGCAAAAATGGCTTTGCACATTAAATACATAACCCTCAGGAAAAATAAAAAATAATAAAAACTGAGAAAAAAACATTTTAAAATTTTGAAAGTTAACTAAGTGGCTCAGCACACTAACTAACTAACTAACACTAACATAATAACTAACTTCGTATTTAATTTGTCACTGCTTATAAATGCAATTTATCACATCTAATCACTACACTTCATTAATTAGAATCTGATCTACATAAGTCACGTGTCCTTCACTGGGATACGTGTTCAATTGAAACAACATCATTTAAAGTTCCAAAGTGTTAACTGAAGGGGAACGCAATAGAGGCTATATTATAAATAAATTAGACAATTAAAATGTAAATTTTTACGAAGTATAAGCTAATTGGATTTACACTATGTAAATTAGTCCAACAATGAGATAAAAGAGACGCATTTTTATTTCATCCCACTTAAATTAAAGTTTTCTCACTAGAATCATTTACATTGTTAAAATCCAAGGAGAAACATTTATTACATGATTCCCTTATTCAGTGAAATACTTGGATCTCTTCGTGCCTTATCCTGGAAGAGTTGTATTGATAAGCGGTGAAGATGTGTACCCCAAGATCTCAGCTGTTGAAGACTGTGCCAAGTTGTGTCGTGAAGAACAAAAATTCAGCTGCCGAGGTTTCGAGTATTGCAGGACAGCCAAGACTTGTGTATTGCATTCAAAACATGTCCTGGACCTCAAGGATGGAGAAATCACAACAGGCGATCAGAAGTCAACGTGCACTCACTACGCTGGTAAAAAAAAAAATTTTTTTTACAAATATACTCACCTCACCGAATAATTAAATATGTGATAAAGTTTCTTTTTTTTAATTATTTAATTTTACTTTCTCTATTGATTAAGGATGTTATTAGTCACCTTAGTCTATTGTACCATCAACGAAAAAATGGCCATTCGACCACTTTTCAAAATTTTTCCTAAAACGTTGTTGCCTGTTTGATGCCTGCTTTCACCAGTAATGAACTTAATTTTCAAAATATGTCAAAAAATTTTATCGCTAAAAGTTTTTGCGTGCATGTTTGGTGGATGTTTTCACCAGTAATGAACTTACTTTTCAAAAATATGTCAAAATAAATTTCTCCAAAATTTTTGATTGGATTAAAATAAAACATGTAAGAAAATTATTTCATTTTACGGCAATAATAATTTTGTTCGGCTTAAAATGTATTCAATTGAATAATTTATCGCTTGCTTTAATTTTATAATATCTGAAAAGAATATTATTGTCTACTTCAATATTATATCCATTGCTTTAATTCTAATATTTAATTAAATAAATTAATAATTATTTTAAAAAAATAAATTAGTATATTTGGTGGCGAAATCTATTCTTGGTGACGAAATCTATTCTCCGCGTGTTAGTTCTAACTAGTGATAGCAAAATTACAGACTTTTCTATCACAACTAATTCAATAAAAATTTCAAACAAAACTGGTGTACCATTATATAACCTAGAATTCTTTAAATCATGGATATAAAATAAAAATTCATATTTATAAGCATTTTACTTATTATCTGTAGACATTCACAAAAGTATACAAAAATAACTTGTTTTTTATCATAATTAATGAAAATAAAATTCGGCAATTTCAAAACAAATTATAAGTAACTCCTTTGCTAAAGTATTGCTTCATAATAAAAACAATTATAAAGTGTTTACTTAAATACTTTTTTTCTATTTTTTAACATGACTTTAGAAAAAAGCTTATAAGAAACGCGTACAAAATAAATTTCGTCATAGAAAAGGCTATTTCAGACTCTATATTAGGTGGTTTAATAATTATTAATGTATTGTACATAATTTGAATATATTTCCAACTTATTTTTTTCCTATTGAAAACACTCCAGTTCTCTTTTAACGATTTATTAACATTTTTTGTGCCAGAAGCGAATCAGTATGTTGTTTTTATTTTGATCAATAAAAAACACAATTATTTTTATAGATAACGTAACAATGTCAAAGGCGAAATGTATTAAATTAGTACATAACTTTCTAAATTGCAAGTAAGAATATCGGGTAAACCGCGATATTGCAATCTCTAGTTACCACATAATTGCTTACGTTGATAGGCATAAACTAATTAAATAAATTAGGTTAGTTCAATATATTTATTGCAGTATTAATATAAATTAGGACATGTAAGAAAATTATTACAACTTGTATAGAAAATAGTACAAATACTGCAACTCGCATCTTATGTTTACAGTAGGCTCACTTTCTTCTGACACATTCGGGTCCACGGCAATACCGGATTAACAGTTTTACCGGGTTATCCGGCGTCAATACAGTTTTAACAGGAATACCGAAAAAATCCTTCTAAATAAAAATTTAGAAGATTAATGCGTGCATTATATGTGTTTACGCAAATTACGAATCTGTGTTGATGGTAACAATATCCGATATTCTAGCAACCACAAAATTAATTTCAAGCATTGAACAGTGATTTAACTGAATATTCTGGTATTTATAAAATAAACACCACAAAATAAAAATTATCAGTAATTAAAACGAAGTATAACGATCTACTCTGGTCACCTGTTTACACTCATTTGTTTGATAAACAATTCATGGACTTCGAGAACATTTTACTGTACAGAGTACTGTTCGTACACAGTTGTAATATTGTGCAAAAGCGATAAGGAACTCGTGCGAAAAATTCGATCCGGCTCCTCAAATTTCCATTCAAAGCCAACGGAAGGACTTGGTGTTTCGACAGATTTAACGTGCACCAGCCCCACTAAATGGTGGATTTTTAGTGTAATCAGGACCCGAGATTAGAGAAAACAATCCCTTTTGCGAGTTCGCGACCGTGACCATTAGGCTATCAGGGCTTCATATCTAACTGTATACATACAGCGCATTGTACAATAAAATGTTCTAGAAAACCAGCAGGTGTTCTTCAAGTACAAAAAAATTTAATAGTAAAAATTGTGACTATATATATATATATATATAAAGGGAGAAATAGAATAGCTCGTCACGATTTATTTTAACTAACAGTATTCTTTTTCTATTTTTCTTTCGTTCTATGTTTTTATTAGTATTAGAATACGTCGAATAGATCTATATCAGGTTCTTACCAAATAAATCTAAATTATTGTTCAATGTTTGAATTTAATTTTATTGTTTCCAGAACGAGATGAAATACTTTGTCGCATATTTGTATCGTATACAGGCTCAGAATGTGCATAAATACAATAAATACATGTTTTAATTGTTTAAATTTTCATCTAAAGGGATTTGTCTTTGGTATCCTCATTAAAGCTATATTGGCGCTCACTAATCCGGCATGGCATGGGTCTCGATCCCGTCATATTAAAGAACACTTTTTGTGTTTATAAATTTGACTAAACGGGTGCCTCTCAGTTTCATTTATTGAAAATGCTTTAACATAACTACATTATAAAATGCTATAAGAGGTTATAAATATCTGAAAGAAGTAATGTAGTCCTTTACAAATAATTTCAAAGTGATTTTTTACTCGAAGACATTTGCATCTCTTAAAATTCAATTTGATTTCCCACAGCTAAATTCTCTGCTGATTACTACGATCTGGGTTACACTTTGATTGATGATAGCAGTGACACTCGCACCGAAATTAAGTTGGAAGAGTGTGCCAGAGCTTGCTCGGAAGAATTGAAAGGCAACTGTAAATCTTTCAACTATTGTCCCGCATCTGGACCTTACATGACAGACAGCAGCTGCTCTCTTAGCAGTAAAGTTCTTACCGATGATAAAGTTACTACAACAAGCAAGGACAAGTGTCATCACTATGAAAGTAAGTAGTATAGTAACAAATAGCATCAAAATGGCGAAAAGCATCGTGTTGCATTGGATCATTTCTGATATAACGAAGCTGAACTTATTTATTTACTGTAAATTAGACAGTATAAGATGGCGGTTCAAAAACTACCCATTTAAAGAACCGGGTAATTAATTGCAGTGGATGCACCCAAAATTTGTTTCGAATTGAATTTTTTAACTTTTTTTTTTTTTTTTTTTTTTCTGTGCGATAAAAAGAAGTTGGAATGTATACGGAACCCATTGCCCGCAGAATCTTCCACTGCATGAAAATCTTTCTCCTAACTTTCTTTCGGGTGATCCAGATTAATAGTAGTCCGCACTATAAGGAGAATGTCAGAATGTTGTCCTGTTAAGTTCCTTTATTTTTCTATTTAAATTTCAATAGTTTTGTCAAATAACTATTAATTTAAGGATTATGGTAGTCTGATTTTTTTATATGGTAGATTGTTTTTCATAGAGCAGGAAAGGTAATAATAAGCAGGTTCTTACCGAATAAATTTAAATTTATATTCTGTGGCTCTCTAACAAATACTCTATATTTCCTTTTAACAGGAAGATAAGACACACACATAAAATTAAGGGATAGCCTCCATTTAAAGTTCGCACAATCACTAAACACATCAAATCAAATTATGCATTAACAATATCGCATTAGCATAGATAGCATTCACTAAATTCATTCCCTGATTAATACACACAGCGGATTTTATATATATACACACTTCAAAAGATGTCCTAGAAGTCTCTAGGGATTCCTCCTCAATTTATCTAATGTCATTAATTTTTGTTGCCAAATTTGGAGACCAAATTCATCGCCAAAGTTACCTCTACCTATACAACATTTCTTAAAGGCATATTCTTGCCTGTAAAATGATCTTTTTCATTCGTAAAAACTGTTCCGCAAGGAAAACAACGCAATCCAAACTTTCGCGTAGCAATATGAAAGTAGAAAATAAAAGATTACAGGCTTCACCACAAACTTACATTGTGCATAAAAAGTTCTTTGTAATTAGCATATAATAATTATAACTAGCACTAAAATTGAGTTAAATTTTTTAAAAAAAAAGTTCGAATGTAATTTTCCAAGAGTAAAACCCATTTTCTTTCTCGTTAATAGTAGTAAATTAATCTTGTACTTATTAAAAGTTCACTTAATTTCTCAACAGCTAATTACATATAACGATTTAAGACTATAGGAATAGTGGAATTATATTTTTAAATTGTATTAAAACCCCTTTTTTTATTTTAATACACCTTTTTTCTAAGCAGAAAATAATATTAATTTAAATCTTTAATGAATTGTAAAAAAATGACGAAAAATAGCAAATGTAGAAAATTTATGGAACAGTTTATAATTTTCCAAAATAATTCGGTGCGTAGGAAAAACTTGGGTGAGAAGAATCATCATTGTATAATAAACAAATTATATTATAATCTGTAAACAAGTATAGAACTAAGAGGGGAAAATATGAAAAAATTTGTACTAATTACAATGTGAAAATTTTTCACATAGTACTTTTTACAAAAAATATTATTATGGTACATACGACGAGTTTTGCATAAAAACAACGATTATGTAGTTACCTTATAGAATTCCATCAAATATATTCACTATTCAGAAGCATTTTTCCTCGTTTCACTAATGTCTTAAAAAAGAGATACAATTAATAACATCTAGCAAAAATGCTTCTCAGTTCACTGTTAATTTAAAAGCTACATGTTTGATATTTTTTCTACACTTTAAAACAAATAAATAAATAAAAGGAAAGAATAAAAACAGACAATAAAATCGGAATAAAAAGTTTTTTCACTATGGTTAAAGTAAAAAACAATAATAATAAAGAGTCAAAAATAACTTACAACAATAATAAATGATAAATTCTTAACGAAATGCCTAGTTATTTTTACTGAGCTATCATTAAAACGAAGAATATAATACAAAAACAATAGCTGGAACATACATAAAACACAAAACTCTAAAGTAACATAAGGTCTTTAAAACTTGTTTTAAAAGAATACGAGAAGTTCATTCTCCATTGGAAAAAGAAAAAAAAAGTTTCGTTTCGGAAAAAGAAGTGAAGTGAATCATGGTGTTAGTCTTCCATGAGAGAATGAGATAAGCATTTTTTCGTCTGAAAATTTTTTTTACGTGTGTTAACGAAAGAAGCCTTAAATAAATTCATTCCCTTTTCTTCCCTTTGCCTTTTTCATTGATTTCTGTCTCTGTTTATACCCGAATGTTCCTTTTTATTCAGTGAAATATCTAAATACCACAAGCAATAAAAAAATATTTTGCGTGATATTGTAATAGCATAATGTTTCATAAGATATATGGACTAAGCAATGAAAGTAATGGACAAGTCTCTATTATAGTTCTTTTAGTTTATACAATTTATACCAACAAATATATTTGAAAAATAATTTAGTGTATCACCTTTGTAATACAAGTTTTCATCTTTATCTAAAGAAAATTCTGCTATACTTTGACGCAGAATTTTTTATTATTATTATGAATTCTTTTTCCATATAAAATGCACAAGGAGAAAGTAATTCAAAATTGGAATTTTAATCCACGAAGTCCTCTACTTACACATAAATGAAAAATAACAAACTAAACTCCAGCTGTTAGTGATGAATATGTTTATAATTCCACTGGTTTGAAACAATTAATTTTTCCCAATACTTACACTTATATGAGTCTAAAAAATATTGAAGAAGTAGTATATAATTAATTGCTTCACATTTAATACATAATCTGAATATTGGAGTTAATTAAGGTCCCTAAATTCTTATTTTTACATTTTAATCATATAAAGTAAATATTCTGAATATTAATTTTTTCAGAATTTTAGTTGCTTACTAAAAAAGCAATTGGAAAGTTGCATTATTCAAAACAGATATTTGTATCTAATATACTCGGAAAAAAGGAAATTTTTTGTACTTAATGATTTTATTCCGTACATACAATGGCGCCCAAAATTGAGTATGTACAGCTCATTTTTCTTCTTAAAGGCATAAAACAATGTTATTAAAACGCCCCCATTTAAATTTGACATTTCTAAGGACAATAAAATGCATATTACAAAATATATTAGACTAAGAAACAAAAAAAAACAAAGAATCGATATTTTAACTAACATACATTTTTAAGTTGAAGTTATAGATTTCCAAGTGCCACAAAATTGAGTACATATCTAGTATAATTACATAAACGAAAAAAATATAAATTCATATTTAGTTGCACAACCATTTGCATTTAGAAAACTTTCGAAGCGGTGTGCATTGATTTGAAGGGATTTATGTCGTTTTACTGGATATTTTTGCTCATTTTTCTCGTAATGCTGTTTGATTTTAATATTATGCTTTGAGTATATTTTTTGAATTGAAACCACAAGTTTACTATCACAATATGATCGAAAGATTGATGTTTTGGTTTATCTCGTTGAGAAAAACCAAACGAGAAATTAGTTTAAGAGTCGCATTGTATTACAATGCGACTCTTAAACTAATTTCTGAAGAACATCTTATAGGATTTAATTTTAAATTATTCTTCAGTACATTCAAGTATTTCATTCGAACAATGAATTCCTCATTAAAAGCTGATTTTCCCACGCCTTTTGCAGACATATATCAATACAAGAACCTCTATACTTGACAGTGATAATATTGTTTTGGGGGAAAGTTGTTCAGAGTTAGGATTCCACCAAATATATGTCATCGACCAACTCTTCCAAAACTTTTGAATGTACTTTCTTAACATTGAATATTACATTATTTTAGAAACATTGAAGCTTTGAAAAATGATTTTTAGCAAATGCGATCCTTTTTACTGCATTAGTTTTGAATCTGAAGAATTTTCTTTTTTGTTGAGTTTTCTTTGCAATGCCACGCAGAAATTTACCTACCTCAGACATTAAAATGACATTTTTCAGAATTCCAATATTAGTTTTAGTTCTGGGGTTCATCTTCATATCTAAAATTTTTTCTTTCTCTCCTATAAATCAAATATTCTTAAAGAAACAAAACATTATTCCGAATAATTATAAAAAAAATAACGGTTGCAAAATCACTCAAATTTTATAAGGTATGCATTCTATCTTGTGACTCTGAATGTTGGAGATTCGACGTAAATTTTTATTTTTATTTAATATACTATCAATTCTCCTTTCCGTTTTTTAATTTAATTGATTTTGTAATGTACATGTTATTGTTCCTATAAATATTCAGCACTATACTATAAATATTAATAAAAAATATAAATATAACACATTGTTTTCAACCTTTCTAAAATAAAGTGAGAGTTATTAATTAAATTTTAGTAGCCACTGGATAATACTAGATGTAGCAGCAAATAGTATTTTTGAATAAAATTTCAAAAACATTAAATGGATTGTTTACACTACATTGTTATCTACTATTTCAATTTGTTCCTCTGATTTCACATTCGAAATAGTATGACAAAGTACTAATTTCTTAAAAAAAATTATATCGACTCTTTAAGTCGTTCACACAAGCAGTTCCTCGTGAACGGCTTGAAAACGAAACGAAAAATTTTCTCCGAAAGCTTTAAAATGTTACGAGGAGCATAAAATAAACCCTTAAACTTGCTTTGAAAAGGCAAAAACGCAGAAAACAAAATTATAAAGTGTTTCCCTTTAGAAATATGTCACCTTTAAAACTCAAAAAACAAAGGATTACTCATAAGATAAACATTTACCGGATATATTCGAATGGCGCTATGGATAAAGGAGGAAAATATCAATACTGCGTTATATAGAAGTTTCCTTGACTGTCTGGTTTTCTTCAGTCTAGCGGTAGTCTAGTTTTTGTGTAAAAAGATTGTTTCTGGGATACAAGCAAACGATTCAATTAAAACAGTATAATGTCCTTTAAAGCAGTGTGATTTTCGAACTTTAGCTGAAGTTGTATTAGCTTTCGATAGCTTTTACCTTCTTATTTATACAAAACCTTTATTTTATTATTACCTATTGTTACTGATATTTTTTATCCGTATTATTAATATGAAATGCAAAGAGAGATACTCATTGTATAGATAAATATTTCATTCTATATTCCATCTGTTGACTATCAAAAAATTTATAGTTCAAATTTTAAAATTAGCAAATTTCATTTACAGTATTTTCATACGCAGAGTTGAAAAAAGGGAATAAGATTTTATAAGCTATTTTATCACATTTTACTTTCTTTATACTTTTATTTTATCTTTAGTTTATAAGAGTATAATTTTTATAACTCTTTGGTAACTGTTTTAATACTTTCATAATTACGATTCAATTGCAAGAGATTAATTGTATTTTGATTTTAAAAAAAAACTTTAATTCGTAAGAAAAAATTATGTTTTAATAATACATAATTTTTAACATACGTATCAAATTAAATTATCTCGTTTAATATCTGCACAAGCATGAGAAAAATATCATTTACGTCATATCTTATCATTAAACACTTCCTGTATTAATATTAATTAAAAACTTGTTTGCGATTTCAATCAGAAAAAATATACTATTACATGACCTGGGAAACACAAGCTTCGCGTGTATATATTAAAAATAAAATAGTTATTTTAATTGACTTTCAGTTCAATTATTAAGTCTTTAGAAATCTTATTTTATTATTACATATAAATTTGTAATTTTGAACTTGAATAAATGAATGAATGCATCAGGGAATAAATATTTATATTAATTATCCAGTATATAGATTTGATGCACAAGGCAAATTTTGTCTTGACAATTTTACTCTTATTATTTGTTTTAAATTAATGTCTTAGATAAATCGAAATTGACAAAAATTAGATTTTATAGGAATAAAATTAATATATTAAGATACAATTATCTTGCCTCGAATACTATTTTTAGTAAATTATGAAATATATTCTTCTCTCGCCATATTTTTCTACAATGACTTTTATTTTTTTCCCTCCAGAAATCATTTAAATTTCTAATCTTAAGGCTCCCGTCTACCGGCCATTTTGATTTCGTGAACGTAATGTTAATCCTTTAGAATTTCTACTGCCATCCTCAAATCTATACAATCTATTTGAATGCAAAAAGGGCATTCGAAAAAAACAATGAAGCAAACAGCTTCCGAGCAAAAAATATTGAAGGATTCTGTGGAATTACATTTTTCATCCGATTTTTGAAATATTTTACTTTTATTTTAATTATTTGTTTGTGGGTTCTCCAATCTTTAAAAAAAAGCATTCTAAAATATTTTAAAAGTCAGAGGGAAAATGTAATTCCGTAGAAATCTTCGTTATTTTTTGGCTCTTTAGGATGCACTTTTTGCATTCAAATCGATACAATAGTAAAGATTTGACGATGGTTGTAGAAATTCCATAGGATTAACATTATGTTCGCCAAATCAAATTGGCCGGCAGATAGAAGCCTTAATACTCGTACAATAGAGCTAAGTTAACTCGGATCTCCAGATAACCAAGATCGGTCAGAACGAAGGATTTTTTTTTTAATTTGAGAAATGATCTGCAAATTTCTGTAACATTTATTTGTTTTATCCACGTATTTTGAAAAATTATTTTCTTTACTAACATCTTTTAACAGATATGAACGTATGAAATGAAATTTGAGGGAGTGGGGCTATACAAATATTCTGTGCAAAGTCAGTTGCACTTCTTATCACCGGTGACAAATGGCTTACAATCTACATTGTTTGAATGGAATATGTATAAAACAACTTGAAGGGTGATTCTAATGTTCATAAAGTACGCGTATTGATCTTCTGTAAAAGTGATTCAATCTTGACTTATACAATGTTATTTTTTTTTATTTCATTTTTTTTCCATTCTCGGGTTAACCCGGATTTTCGGTATTTTGGACCGGCTTTGGTCCTCATTAATCCGACTTAAAGGAGTTCTAGTGTATAAAGTAATGAGGAAAAAATTAGAATGTTTACAAAAATAATATCAATACAATATTCTTGTTCACACAGTTTAAATTTTGAAAAGTTGCATATTTTCTGACCTTTGAAATTCTCGGTTTAGTAATAGTGATGGAATCGGTGGTAAAATATATTCTAAATGGAAATGGGAAGAAGTTTGCTAGAGTCTTAGTCCGGTTGGGCTCTGACTCCCGATCTATTGTACTGTGTGAGACAGCATGATTTTGGTTTCTACGCTTGCCCTGAAGTTTATTTAAAAAGTGGTATTAAACAGTTTGCACATAGGTTTGAAAATGCTTGGAGGTCAGGAGAAAAAATTATAGTTAAAAATTTAAAGAGTTCCAAGTTAAGAATTGCAAGAAATATTAAAGTAATTAACTCGCTCCTGTCTGCCTCAAAACTGTATTTTGAGATGAAGTCTTGCGGGCGAGTGGAGCAGTTGACTCCCCGAGGATGCGATGTGTTGTCAAGTGAGTTGAATAGGAGTTATTCCAGGAGAATGTTTTTTGATCTTCTTGTTGAGTATTTTTCAATTTTCTTTAATGCCTACATTGTTGAAGAACTTTTTAATATTTTGACAGTGAATTGTTTTATTGAGGGGTAATTTAAGACTAAAAACTCGTATTTTTACATTTCGCATATGCCAGCTTACGCCGGTAATTTTCCTAATAATGCAATTTTGAATTTTTTCAATTACATTAATATTTGTTATTGCAGCAAATCCTCACATAAGACAAACATAGGTAATGATAGGTCTGAGAATCAGACTATAGATAAACATTTTGTGCATGCGATTTAATTTGTATTTCATTAGAAATTAGCTGGAAGGGTTTACCGGCTACTACTCGGAAATTTTCTTTAATTTATGTTAAATATTGTCTGAAAGTGAGACATTTACTGAGGATCATCCCGAGATATTTTTTGTTTGCTTGGACTATGGTATGTTAGTGTGTAGATAGACGTCAAGTTTTATGTTCTTCTTTTTGTTCTGAAAAGTACAGCTTCGGTTTTACTAACTCGAAGGGCTGTTTTCCATTTCATGAATAAGTTTTCAAGTGATGAGAAGTGTCTATTAAGTGCATGGGTGATTGCTTTGGGATTTTCGTGGAGTAAAAAAAAACATAGCAATATCGTTTGCATACAAATAGATGATGGTATTGAGCTTCTTTGGGATGTCAGTCATGTATAGGCCCAATAAAGTTGGAGAGATTAAGCTTCCTTGTGGCTCTTTTTCAATGATATTTCTTTTTTCTTTCCGGAAATTATGAAACCTGACAGTGAAATTAGAATTCTTAAGATATGAGTTTATTAGGATTATTAATTTTGAGGGCGTCGTATTTAATTAGTTTATAGATAAGGTGCCAGACATGGTATAAAGCCTTTTTTTTCTTACTGGAAATAATAATAATCATTTCAAATTATTTTATTAATCTGAAGTATTAAGAGGATGAGAGAATATATCGCATAATTATAAATAATTCCATATTAAAATAAAATATTTTTCTTTTTGCAGAAAAATCTACCTTTGATGACTGGGTGAAAGCAAAAACATTCAAAAAACCACCACCTCCTTCTGGTTATACGAAAAGTAAGTAAAACTAAAAACATAAACTTATTTTTAGTACAATCAAGTTATGCAAAAATAATTAAAAGGGCAAGTAATGAACGTTAGGAGTCGTGATAAAAATTACATTAATAACTGACCAATCTGATAATTAATTATTAAGGAAATTGTAATGTAATTCAACATATTACTCTACATTTTGTTACTTACTAATTTAATTTGATTGGATGACATATTTTTTTAAGATGTAACTGCAAAAGTCGCAAATATTGTGGCCGACATATATAACAATAATTAGATCATACAATAAGTATTTCTTGTTGCTATCCAATGCATGTGCGAAAGATCAATTAATTGATACTGACTTTTACTGAATTGATTGATATTTACAGAAAGTATACAGTTGCATAAGTAAGATTTGAACATAACAACCTAATTAACCTCAACTGGGAGCTAACGCAGATTACGCTCGGATTGAAGTCATTTTATTTTTTAACCTTGGCGATGAGGTTTTTCATGCCAAATTTCGTGCATGACAATTGCCAAGTTAAGCCTGAATGCCACACATATTAAATTGTTGGGGGATAAGCTTGGTGTTCGGGAGTATCTTAACCCACAAACGGGATGTTTATTTTGCTACCGAGTTATAACAGTAGCTACACTAAAAAAATAGCAAAGATTACTTAAATACAGCAAAATACATACACCCAGGATACCATGTTCGGTGTTTTTCATTAACTTAACATGTGTGACATTTTGGCATAAAGTGACAACTTGTATGCACGAATATTGGTGTAAAAAGCTTCATCGTCAAACAAGATGGCACCAGTCGAGAAAATACAGCCTCAGCTTGGTAAATACTTATTGTTCACTACTTCAGAGTGAGAAATGAGCCTATTCTATTTCTTAGGTATTTAATTTTAAATATTTCTTCATATTCTTTCTCTTGGTCATTTCCCTTTTGCTACTGGAATCGCCAACTGATGACGAGGGCAATTAATGCAGGCGGTAGTGTTTCAAAAATCATTACTTTTTTAAATCGTTATTTTTAATGTGTTGTAAAATGACAAAATGTGTTTTAAGTTCTTTTGGCTTTTTGGATTATTTATCTTAAGAAAATTAAAATTTAATTGTTAATTTTCAGTTTTGGAACAAACTTCTTTTCATGATAGAAGCAAATTATAAATTTCAATACATCTATGTGTAGTAATATATTTTTAACACATTTTGTAACCGAAAAGGCGTAATTTGAAACGCAACAGTTTCTTATCAATATGCCAATATGATAAGATTCAAGAAAATAATATTTTCAACAACTCAGATAATGACATTAATATTTTGCATGCTTTAAAATATATGTTCCTATTACATTATTATCACTTATCTTGAGTAAATCTATTCAAATCACGAAGCTGGGATAATGTTTAGTAGAGTTACAATAATCCTCAAGAGCTCAAAACTTGTTTATCTTGAGTTGCATTCCAAAGTGCTTACAGAATGGAATTTTCAGTTGGGTTAGATAGCCAAGATAATCAGTCGGATAGCGCCAGTTCGTTAAGATAGCCAAGATAATTGGTTGGATAGC
>BMAW01128110.1:957957-979728 GCA_019974015.1 Nephila pilipes | reverse complement strand
GGATAGCGCCAGTTCGTTAAGATAGCCAAGATAATTGGTTGGATAGCGCCAGTTCGTTAAGATAACCAAGATATTAATTTAAATTCTGTGATATTGAACACTTTCTTCTAAAGGCTACAAATCAAATATTTCTTGCCATGATATCGCATATAACAACGCCTAACATTTTACTGTCGATGGCAAGCTTATTTAGTTTTATAAGTGATGAAGTTTTCACATTAACATATTTACGGAATTATTTTTTATACAAAGGGATTTCAATAGTTAGCATTTCTCACCGTACTAAAGAAATTAATACTTTTTTGAAGAAACAAATCTCTGTTAAAATTGTAGTGTTTATTTCTTGGAGTTTCTTAACTAAAATTCTTTGTATTTTTACATTAGCATACCATTTAGTAATAGATACACCAACACTTTATTGGTCATGTTCGAATTCTTTTATTTGTTTTTCTTTTCAAGTTACATGAATATAAGAAATATGTTTTTCTTTTAGATGGATTGTACTTTCCCTTAGATGAATGATTTCATCTTTTCTACATTATTCTTTTAAGAAAAGATGCGGCTTATTAATAAAATTTTTATTATATAAAATTATATATTGAGAAATACGATGAAACCAAAATTCCTATTTTTTACGTAATACAAATGGATTCATTTTACATTCGACTACGGACAAAACTTATTTAACTATGAACCATTTTAATCTCAATTGAAACGCTAAATTAGATTTCAACAGTCCTAAAAATCAAATCTGTTCCACAGTTTTATGAGTTTTATTCGATAACCGAACTGAAAGGCAAAATGCCTACGCGCGGCGAATTAGCGCCAACACAAAACAATAACCTAAAAAATATGCCTTTTTGATGCAATTAAAAAAAAGTATTAAGTGAATGTTGTGAAAAATGAATCTGAAAAAAAAATTCAAATTTAATCTAAAACGTTTTACTTTTTTTAATTTTTCAGAGGGCTTCACCGGACTGGTCATCGGTATGCTAGCTCTGGGTCTCGTCCTGGGAGCAATGGGCTTCGTGCTCTATTCTTACATGAGATCAAGGTCTTCAGGAGAAGGCATGACAGTTCGATTCATGAAGTCAGACATATAATAAAATAAAAGAGTGTTTATCTTAGTGAACTTTGTACATTGCTTAAAAAAAGAGGTGCCTTCTTCGAAAGGCTGGGTCACATTGACTTTGTGATTTAACTTAAGTTCAATCATCGAATGAATCGTTTAATCTTCTTTTGTACATTTGCTTTATATTATCCTCCAAATGTCGTTCTGTGTTTTGTGATGTCTTAATATGGAAAGATGTGAAGAACATTAAATATTTTTCAAAACGTTTTTTTTTTCTTTCAGTGTGCATACAAAATAGAAATCAATTTCTTAAAGTTGTCTTTTATCTGTTTTAAAGAGTAAGAGCGCAAACTTAGAAAATATTTTAGATAGAAAATATTTGATATTATTACCACTTATTTGCATGAAGAAACATAGGGTTCCCAAAAATGGCAGGAAAAAAGCAAACCTTTCTTGATATTCGATACATTATATCATAAAACATTCTTCTTACAGTTAATCTTTTTTTCAGAGCCCGATGACTTATATTTATAGTATACGCTTTGAAGCCTAATACGGACTTTTTTCGAGAACTAAATATTTGCAGCACTTAGGCTAATATGACAAAGGGCATGCACGAACTTAGGCATTAAAAAGCCTCATTGCCAAAAAAAAAAGTTGCCCATCCGGGCGTATATTACTTCATCTACATACATTTTGTATTCTGTTTCCTAAGCTGTAATATATAAAGCTTTTTTTTTATTGAAAACACCAACAAATCCCCAGGCACTACAAAGTATCGCATGGAATATATAAAGTTAAAAATTATTTTTGTGCTAATTGTTTATTGAAAGTTTCTATATTTTAAGGAGTTTTTATTGGAATTGAGGGCCAAAGTACAGTATCCTCCTGGGAATCAAGCTCGATTTTTTTTTCTCAACCACTTTAATATGTGCGGCTTTTAGGCCTAACATGGCAATCGTCATGAACGAAATTTGACATGAAAAGTCTCATTGTTAAAAAAAATATAAATGGCATGAATCAGGGTATATATCGTATCAGGTCCTAAATGAGTATATTTTTTACAATCACTCTAATTTATATTAATATTGGAACCTTTTTTCTACCAGGGACTATTTTCCTATTCTATTCTCTTAACAAAATAACCTGAAAATAATCATCGTTTCCAAAGTAATCATAATACATGACTGTAAAAACTCAATAGAAATAGCTTACAAATAAATAGAATAATCATGATTGGGTAACGGTGTCAGATCTTATACTTTCAAAAAACATCATGTAGACGTATTGGCGCACATTAAATTTATTGGGACTTACATACCCTTATATTTGTGGATGAGGAGAATAGAAAGTTGAGTTTTATTTTAGTTTGTAGTAAATAAAAGTCATTCTTCAAAGATACAATATGTTCAGGTACAGTTATAGCAACATAAATTCGAATACGAATCCGTAAGCAATTACAAGAATGAAACTTTACATTGATAAATATTTCTAAAGTTCTTTTTAAAAAGTAATAAAATAATAATGTTCTAGTAAACAGAAGGTTGAGTTGTAGCATGATTCTCTCGGAAGGATTCCTTAATAAATCAATTTTCTTAAAGAGGGTCTTGGTCAATACAATTGCAGAAAGACTGTTAACTTGAACAGCTACACGGATACCAGCTCAGGGGTTGAATTTGTGAAATAAAATTGATTTAGCATCACGAGGCTAAATTAACTGTATTAAAGTCATATATCAACAACTATGGACGGATGTTTTTACGGCTGGCAGCAGGAATGAAATGTCTTATTCCGATAGGGGTATCTACTTCAGATCTCAAGATAATTCCTGTCAATTCAATTTGAGGAATCTTGAGGGATGTTCTGTATTTCGTAGTGAACTTATTGCTATTGATTCAGCTCTCAGCAAGATCCTCACATTTCGCAATTCGAGTAGCATATGGATTCTAACGGACAGTCGTAGTGCCATCCTTCACCTTTCTAATTGGCACAGAGTGGGAGATAATACCGGAGTTTTGCAAAATAAGACGCTGTTCAACACCCAAATCCTGTAGCCCCTCTGACTTATGCAGAGTTGCATTCCACTTATAATAGTAATAAGTGGAAAAGAGCAAACTACTATTACCCATTTCCACAGAGGACACCTTAGAACCTTATCTCGACCTGCACTTTGTGCTCTGGCTGGCATCTCCGGAACATATTCTTGAGTGCCTGAATCTCACAAAACAGGACCTTTGTAAAAATCTACTATTGTTTATAGACTTTCTGAGAGTGAAAGACATTATCTAGCTTCGTTAGACACGGAGATGAGCAAACAAGAACAAAAGTCATGTAAAAAGAAGTAGCTGAGAGAATTTAAAAAACAAACAAAAAAAATTCTTAATTTGGAAAAATATTTAGTCCTGGAAATGTTCAAAAATATTAAATTTTTTCACATTGAAATTTTTTCGTAATTGCTATTAAATGTTCAAGAATGATTAAAATCTCATTATAATTATTTCTCAATATATTATTATCGGACCATTAAGAAAATGAAATGATGTAAGAAACTTTTTTCCAGATACTACTGATGCATAAATAAACAGTTTGAAAAAAAATTAATTGGGATTGATAAAATCTTGTTGAGACTAATAGTAGAAAAGGAGAGGTGTGTCAAATTCAGCGTATTTTTAATGAACCAGCGTCCACCTTAAATAATTTGACATCCACCATTTTTTGGACTATGTTAAACAAATAACAATTCACAACAATCAACAAACAGATTGTTTTTATTTGGGAGTAAATAGTTTGAAATTGTCATATAATGCTGCAGTATTAATCTATGGTTCTACTGTAGATGTTAAAATAAAAACTATAATAATATGATGTAATATTTACCATCATTTTTATTTCTCTGATCTGATATATCCTGCATATAAAAAGTACGATAGAGATATAGCTTTTCAAAAAGAATATTTCTAATATACTTAAAGAATTATTCATTATTAAATTTTTCTATCATAATTCTTATGAAATTAATTAATGAAATTTGAGGAGCTAGATTCACACATATTCAATTAAAGACTGGGCATAGATTTCGATCCGTACTTAATAATTAGCATTATAAGTTATAAAAGTAGATATTATAACTCATACACATATTGAGTTTCGTTTCAAAATAATTATTTTGCTTTGAATTATTCATCCGATTGACTACTTTTATCTTACAGTAACATTTTAAAAATCTTAAAAATAATGTACTTGTGAATAAGAGACTGGTTTTAAAAAAACAAAGAATGTTTTTAATTCAGATTATTACCATATATTTTCGCAAATAAGATAATGGTTGAATAATAATAATAATAATAATAAACGCCCCCAAAATCATAGACAAAAAAAAGTTAGATTTTAAGAAAAACGTTTTTAAAATAAAACCATTCACTCACCAATGTATTGAAAATCCTGCAAAATCATCATTAATTATCCAAGGCCCTGGTTACGTCCATAAAAACTCGTCAAGTACTTCTTCATTTTCGTTGTAGAGAAATTTGTCATATAGATCCCATTCTGTACCAAGCGAATCGATTTCCGCTTCCTCATCCACACCCCGTAACAAATCGTCCTTTGTGCCATCCATAGCATTAGAAATCCCACACTTTTTGACAGATTTGATCACAGCTTCAAATTTTATTTTTCCCCATGATTTGATCACGAAATCACACAGCACATCAAGTCATGTAACTCGTTTCGTATTCGACTTTTCGTTGCTCATCTCTCAGTCATTCCATTGCTCACATATGTGATCTTTGAATGGTTTATACAGAAATACGTCAAAAAGTTGTAACATCGAAGTTAAACCACCCAATATAACAACAATCTTGGTTTAGAGTTCTTAATTACGTAACTGGGAAACTATGTTGATTTCGTAAAGCAATTGGTTGCTTCTGCCATACATTTTCCATCCACAATTTTACATCAATCTCGTCCATCCACGCCTTTTTATGAAAATGTACGAAAATGCCTGGAGGGAATTTTTTTATTTTTGAAGCAATTTTCTTCTTGAAAATAACCAAAGGTTTTAACTTCGTTACATCTGCCATGCAAGAGATTTACTGCTGTAAACCCAGTCTTTTCATGGCCTCTACTTATGACTCGAACATTTTTTACACCTTATTTCCACATTAATAATGTGTATCATGTTGAAGTTGATCACCATTTCATCTATATTTCCTATATAAGATAACGGAAAGTTGTATTTTTGCCTCATACCAATAACAAACATGTGAAAACTCGTGACTTTATGGTCAAGATCTTGTGGTAATTTCTGTGTAATGTTTGTTTTCTGTCGTATTATACCAGATTTTTTTTATGTTCATGAAACGATTGCCCCATCCACAGTTAAATTCTTTGCTTTGTTTTGGATAGGCCCGAATCTACTTCAATGCGGATGCAAGAAAAAATAAAATTTTGCTGAACATGATGATCACTGATTTAAACTAAATTCATAGGCCGCTGATAGTTTGGGGGTCGTCTAATGGGACAGATACATGCTAAAACTCAGACTAAAATTTATACCTCTTCTTCTATGTCTTTAATCTGCTGAAATAGACGGCAGTTTAATATTTGAATATTTTTAAAATCAAATATAAATAGAAAAAGGACACACTGTGTATGAATATGCATTATTGAAAATACCTACTTTTTTATATTAGTGTTTATATGACGAAGAAACGTTCTATAGCTATAACGTGTAACTAAAATTGCGGTCTTTTTTTAAGCTATGAAGTTCAAATAGATGCGCGACAATTCCGAAAATCTCTGACAACTCAAACACTCTTCAATTTAATCCGTTCGTACATGTAAAAAAAATTCTCGAGGCCGAATGATACTAAATAGTTATGTTTAGGAAATAGAATAAGATATATTTAAGCCACAGGCTACAATTTTTTTTTTTTTAAGTTAGGAGTTTTTTTCCCCCTTTGTTTATACATTGGGTAAGCTTTGTAGAGTTTGATCACACAATATTATACTATAAAACTTAATCATGCAAATGAAAACGTGATGGGGTCTCAAAGGTCTTACTTTTTGGGATCATGTGTTCCATTGATATTTTAACTAAGGGGAGAATGAAAACAACCAGTAGTGTGTGCATTATTTTATTTTGAAAAATGAATACAAGCATTGTACGTAAAGAGAAAGTTCGTCACGTTCACGCGCAGTAGGGCGTGAAACATTCTTTGTATGATGGTACATGGCACATTATATAAATGGTTTTGGCTTGGATCTATAGATAGTTTTTCTAACTAAACATCGTGAAATGAGTTCTGCACCATTGGACAGAGTCATGTGAGATCTAGATTCCCTTTGGAATCAGTATTCTTCTTCCGTTGGTAGCGAAAGAGTAAAATTATTAGTTTTCATTTTCATATTTAAATTATTATTCATTAAATATTATTTAAATTTCTTATTTAAACTATATATTTCTTTATCTCTTATCAATACCAACCACTTTTCATATTTACTATTGAAAAGGGGGGGAAATCCATTTTTACCTGTATAACTAGAAAGGCAGTCAATTTTTTTTATTATTCATTTAAAATAAAAGCTGTGAAATTGAAATGGATGCTCAACAATTCCGATAAAACTCAGATAACTCAAACACTCATCAATTTCATCCGTTCGTGGATACTGAATCCTCGAGGACAAGAGATACAAAATGGTAAAATAATGCTTAGAATATAGAATAATTTCTAAATAATTAACTCTATATTTCATTATTTCTATTTACACAACTAAGAATATTTCGATCTTACATAAGGGCAGCAGTCGTTACTTCAAATTTCTCATATTAATTCGACACTAATAGTGACAATATTTCGAAATATATTCATTATCATACTGAATAATTCATTCATCACGCATCATCTGAAAACAATTATAATACACTTGATATAGAGGTAGATTTGAAATTTGTTACAAAGTTCTTGCAATGCGATTGATCTAACATCTACTTCGAAGGTAATTATTACAAAGACAACGCAAATTTTGTAATTGTTGGAGAGACTGAAAATAAGTTTCAATCCACGAGTTTCGCACGTGACTGCATTGATATGCACGTCATGTTTCGAATTACAACCTCAGCTGAATAGAATCTTCTTATTTCCCACCTGTCATATGTTCATCCACTTCAGCTTTAGTTTGCTCTACGGCTGATAGCAGGCGGTACGAAGGGGGACAACAGCAGGCTTTCGAATAGATTTTATCGAACGCGTTTCTGTTCCGATACAGGTCTTTTGAACCCTTTTATCCCTTCAAAACCATGGCCCCTTCTGAATAATCAATAATCAGTACGTGAAGTTCAAGGTCGTAGTGCAATCGATGAAAAAAAATATGCTATTCCAGTAAAAGTGTTTCGGTAGATTGTGTTTCCGAGTTAATTTGATTAATTTACAACCCATTATATATGTCACAGGATAAAGGACTTATGAAAAACTATTCTATCTCAGTCATAATTGATGTTTTATGTAGACGAGGTTATTATTATTTTTTTTATTTACAAAATGCATTCCTACCAACATTAAGTATTGTTCAGTTAAAAAAAAAAAAAAGGGAGTTGTAAGTTTAAAAGAAAGAAAGCTGTGTATAATAATATAAACTTTAATCAGATATAACTGTTCAGATGAATTAAAAATAGTTTTAAATATTGTTGTAATTATCAGCATTCATATAATATATAATTAGATAACTCATTACAAATCCTGAATAACTTTCTTTGAAAAATAACCTAAAAATAACACAATAAATAACGAATATTTAATAACATAAAATTAATTTGAGTAATTTTGTAAATAAATGATGTTAAATGTAACCTTTTTTCGTAATTAACGGTCCTCATTTGTACTATAATAGATCACAATGCTCTCATAAATGTTTTTAAGTAGAAATGAGTGATAAAAATAAGGCATTTGTATCTATCCGCCTTACGCATCTATGTTCTGAATCTTGGAAAACTAACAAAAAAAAAGGTGGGGAGGGGACTATAATGATTCCAATAAAAAAGGAAGGAAACATGACCTCAAAGGTTAAACCAGTGGACTCAAAATAAGATTAATATAAAATGGTCTAAAAATGTCGTAATATATGTGCTTTTTCTTAATCTAATATCATAATCATAATGTGTGTACGTGTGTAATTGTTAATGTTAAATAGATATAATTTTTGACACGGATATAAATCCATATTAACTTACAAATTACAGCTAATGCGAAAACAAAAATTAAAATTAATTAATATTAAAATTAGTAAATTGTAAATATTACAAATTATAATAAACATATAGTAAAATAAAATTAAAAAAACGGGGATTAAAAATGGATTATCTAAGAATTTAAAGCAAACGAAGCATTATAATGTAAAAAAGTCTTTAAATTGCTGAAGATTTAATAAAAATTAAAAATTAAAAATAAAACCCATAATTTAAAAAATTATAACAAAATTCAAAATATTAAAACCTTGCCAAGATCTACAGAGCATATCTCAAGAGAGAAAATAATTTAAAAAGTAAATTCAAAAATAGAGATAAAAGAATTCTAATTCTGTAACGGGCATGGAATTGGAAATAGCGTGTTTATACAAGTATTACGGATCCAACCATCATACTTCAGCGAATTACATTATAACAAAACGGTATAAAACCAAAAATAAGTAAAAATTCCAATTCAAAACAATAACTCAGCAAAGGAAAAAAATATAAACTAAGAGAAAAGTTCATTTAAACCAAAATAAATTAATGTAACCAATTAAAAACAATCTGTGCATAATTATACACATTATTAAATAATTTTAACTTGAAAAGAGTTGTAAAACTTTACCTCCATAAGCAAAGTGACGCTCTTAAACAATCATTCTAATATAGCATGGTAATACCTTTTATTTAAAAAGCATTGAACCGCCAGTCAACATTTGATTGATTTTACGAAACAAAAATACTATTTACTTTAATTTACTTACAGTGCCAATTTTAAAAATATTTTTAAGAAACCTTTATACCAAAATATAATTATAAAAAATGTATTTAAATTTCCGAAGTAATAAACAAACATCCAAAAATATAATTAAAACTCGAAAAAAATTCATATCAAGAAATAGAATTCAAAATTAGTCGCCATCTGGTGGCAAAGTTTTTTATTACATATTTTAAAATTAAATAAACCAAGAGTTATAATTAGAAAAATATACAAGAAGAAAATTATTTTTAAAAATTTTAAAGTACAAAATTATGTATGCAAAAATACAAATAAATAATGTATACTAAAAATATATGTCAAGGACTGTGAACTGGCACTTCTCTCTCCTAACTTCCCCACTCACCTATGGGGTGAAATCAGGATTCATACCCATGATTGAAACATCTTCGGCCATGAAGTTAGTAGCTTCAAAAACAATACAATTATTATTCTTAGTACAACATCAAATCACAGTACGAACGAGATTTTTTTTTACCCAAAGTTTGTAACGAATTGTCGTTATTGTAATTATGAGACATAGTGACGCAATCTTGCCAAGTCAAAAAATTTTAACCGCTTTATTCACACTTTGAATAAGTAAAATCAAAATAAATTAATAATGTGGAGTGGTTAATTAATTGCGTCCTAAATCTAATGTTATAATAAAGAATTCTATTTATCTGGTAACTCTAGGTAGTTGATTTTAAATCATTGGATCCGTTTCAAATAGATTTCTAGTGAAGGGATCTGAATCAGGTACAAACGCTTAATGTATGAATTAAAATCTTTCAAGCCCTTCCATACAGTTTAGAGGAAATAATAAGTATGACAAATGTGCATCTGTCCAAGAAGATCAGACTCTATTCTGATCTTCTTGGACAGATGCATTCAGTACTTCCGAGCCTCAAAATTACTTGAACCAATATTGAGTTCCTATATGAACCTCTATAATTTCTCCTTTCTCATATTCACTACACTTCTAGTATAGTAAAGTTCTTTTATATATTTTAGAAAGCCAGGTTCTCATATCAAACATAGTAGTAAATTAGCCGCAGAGATTAATTAAAGAGAAACGCGTGAGAGGAGAGATGACATTACTTTTTTTGATAATTGTTGATTAATTTTTACCAAAAAATTAAATTTTTAAATGAAGCATAATTAATCTAAACATAATTTTAAATTATATAAAATCATACTAAACTACAAATAATAACTATTAAAAACAGAAATTAAAATAAAAAATTAATAGACCTAAAAAAATTGCAAACATTACAGAATTAATTGAAAAAATTAGCAAAAAAAAATTTTTTTTTTAAAAAATACATTCAAGTTAAAAATAATATCACAATTTAAAACATACAAAATATTATAATGTAAAAAAAGTCGAACATTTACTTAAATACAATATAAAAGAATCCAAAAACTTATTATACATGATAATTTTAATTCAAAACAAAAATAAAATCATTAACTGAAAATTATAACCTAATTAAATAAACAGAGCTTCCCCTCCCCCCCAAAAAAAGCAAATTTCAAGAGAAAGAAATAAAGGAAAACAAAAATGGGCATGATGTGATTTAAATACTGTTTCCGTCTTTACACTGAGAATAGTGTGTTTAAACTAGTTCAATGGATCCAACCATCACAACTTCAGTAATTACATTGGCAATAAAGTTATAAACCAAGAATAACCCCAATTCTAAAGCTGAACAGTAATTCAACCATACAAAAAAGAAAACAAGGAAATAAATACATTTAAACCATAGTAAATAAACATAATCATTAGAAATAATCCACACGCATTTATACATGCTTAAAAATTTTTGATGTTAAAAAAAATTATAATTTTTACCTCCAACAAGCAAATTTGATGCTCAAATCTTCATTCCAATATGGCATGATAATTCTGTTTCTTAATCCCAAAACAATATTGATTAATTGGTTTATCCAAAAGAAATTAATTAAAAATTACTTAACCTACCAAATTTGAATATTTAAAAAAAATCTAAACCAAGAAATCAAATGAAATGTTAATAACTTTTACAGTAAATGGGCCTATTAAAAAAAGTCTAAAACATTGAAAAAATCGTAAAATAGGCAATTTTAAAAGTATGTCATCTGGTGGCTAGGGTTGAAAATCAAAGCTCTTTTCAAAAAATTAAAAAAACCAAACTTTATACTTCTAAAAAAAATTTGATGAATAATATCTTTAAAAATATACAAAATATGCGAAAACAAAAAAAAAAAAAAAAAAAAAATATTTTTTTTTATATATAAAAAAAAAATTTTTTTTTTTTTTTTTTTTTTACTTTTAATTTATCTCAATCATTTTTAAATGTAAGTTAATAAAATTGATAAGGAAATCTGTTATAATGCAACTTGTGAAAAGTTTCTTAGAATTATTATATTTTAATTCATTAGTACTTAATAAGTTATTGTAATAATATGAATTTTAAAGTTATCTCTCTTGTCGTAAATATTGCTAATAATTTAATAATTTATAATTTTCAGTTGTGTGTTTCTAAATATATAAAAAGAGAGAAAAACAAACATAATATATATCCATCCACACAATATATGTTCATCCACATAATATAATATATATCCATGTGTGTGTGTACCCACATCAATACTAGTTTTTTCTTCTGCTATAAAAAGATGATGCTACCAGCGTAAGAAATAGTTTTGAATGTTACTACAGTATGGTCAATAAAGTTCTTTTGTTCTTTTTCAATGTTAAACACTCCCTTACTGTTTTCCTAACTTGCTACAAATTTTTAAATATTATTAATAATATTATTTCTTTTTAGTTGAAATTTTTATTGTAATTTAAATCATGTTTCTTGAATGCGAGTCTAGTTCTACCATATTTTTTCATGGTAACTATATTGTTTACATAAATTTTCTTTTGCTTTTATTATGATGTACATGTTTTTAAGTAGTAAAATTCTCAGTATAGAAGGTAGATCCAGAGAACTGGTTAACCCCACTGTACTGTTTTAAGATTGAATCAGCTACTTAAAATACCTTTGAATTTTTTTTTTTTTTTTTTTTTTTTTTTTTTTTATTTTTTTTTTTTTTTTTTTTTTTTTTTTTTTTTTTCAGGATCTTAATTTATGGATTTTTTTGTATTGATGGTATTCCCCTCATCATTGTATGATTGCAAACTTCCAAAAAATTATATATATATATATAATTAGTATGTGTAATAAAACGAACATAGTGCATAGTGAGAGAGAGTTTGCTGCTAATTGTAATTGTTAATATAGATAGAAAAACAAATATCTATCTTCGTTTGCATAGTAAATATTATTCAAAATTATTATTGATAAGTTCGTTGATATAATAATAAGCCTTCTTTAATTATGCATGGTCTTAGAAATTAATTCTTTTTCATTAAATATATTATTCTTGTGCTTCTTTTAGAAAGAAGCATCGAAAACGATTAACTCAAAAAAAAGCTTCGAATTAATATAAAGACAATGAGTTCTTTTATCATCGATTTTATACAATTAATTTCAGAGCAGAAATTGCAGATTCTCGAAATACCACTCGCCTTTACATTACTTCTCTAAAAATATTTCTCACTCTGCTTCTAATTTTTGTTCTGTTCAGTTAATAAGTTTCTAATTTCTTTCCTCTTTTGTATCTAGCAAAAGAGACTCTCACAAGAGACAAAAGAGACTTTTGTCTTACTTCTTTATGTACATAGTAATCTTTGTGAAAGTTGTAAGACCATCTACCTACAATAATATTTCAGTAATTTGTATGTTAGTTTCAACAGACATCTAATCGATATATATTTTCAGCAATTTTCCAATCATTATACGAACACGGAGCTCGAAAAAATATCTAGAATATTTCGAATTCCCTCTTTATTCTTATTTGAATTACACTTGCATAAGCTATAGGATTGATACATATCGGAGTCATCCATAAAATAAATAGACAAGAACAACTAATTAAACAAATTAAAAATCAAGTTCATAGGCAATTTTAATATTGACTTGGCTGTTATCCTGTGACTAACAGTTTCACTCGTATTATCATATTGTAGAAATACTACGAAATAATCTTATAAATAGAAACTATATGGAACAAAATTTTTACAAACAATGATATCTGATTAAAGGCTATCGAAGAAACTATATATATTTCTTAAGTTTTCGAATACTGGTTAGTTATCTTTATCGTTCTATAGAGTGAATTCTGTTCTTACATATTGTAAAGGTTTTGCGATGGGACCACGACGGAAGAAAAACGCCGGGAAAAAAGTAAGCAAAATTATTTGTACTCGTTCATCCAATTTTCATTTAATCTTTTAGCATATTCTTATAACACTTTATGTTTTTGAATTAACACAAGTGCGGCATTAATTCACCCTCATTTACCGAAAATATATTGCACAGTTTCTCTGTTGATGTGATCTGAACATATAATAATGCAATAATTTTTCCGAGGTTTGTCCGAATAGTTTTTTTTTATTAGTTCATACTTTCAAAAATAGTTTGCTTCTACTTTTAATGAATTTTCGTAATATTCCTTTTTATTTCTTCTTGGGTGTTTTTTTTTTTCCTATATAGAGTGACTCCAAAAATTGAGTATATCCAGATTTGGTTGCAAACATTCAACCTCATGCTAAAACCAAACCACTACTATGCTTGATAGTGAGAAATGTGTAAAGAGGAAGTATATAATACAGTCTTTCATCAATAAATTTTACATTATTCCAGAAATTAAGTTATGAAATATGATTTTGAGCCAATGTAATCCTTTTTTTTTCTCTTTTTGTTTTGAAAACGGAGCTTTTCTTCTAGTTAATCACCCATTATTATTTGTTTCTTGGAATACTCTTCGAATTGTTTTTACAGAAACACATCTTCCTATTGTTATAGCAGTAGATGAGGCAATTTTTACAGTTCTTGTCTTAATTTTTTTTTCTTTGCTTACAATTCTAAAATTGTTTCTCTTGATCATCAAACTGAGGATTCATTTTCATGTTTATTTGTCAGATTTTCTATATTTTTGGTTAATTTTTGTAGTCATCCATGACTGCGGGGGTCCTTTGCAATATCAAGCAGAGATATACTTTCTTCAGACAATCGAATGATAGTTTTCCGAATTTCAATATTAGTTTCAGCAGTTCGGGGGAGCTCTTTTCAGATCTAAAACATTTTTTTCCCTTGAAAATCAAATATTGGTATTTTAAGGAAATAAAAATGTTATACTGATTCACTGCAAAAATATAGTATTAAAAAATCGTCATTTTTATTGAGTGCATTTCCAATTCTATGATTCTGAAATGTAAAGCTTTGACGCAAAAATTCTGTTTATTAAAATATAAGAAAGTATTACACAGTTTTAATTAGTACTAAGAAATAACCGAGATAAATGGATAAAATTTATTTTGTATATTAATTTATCCTTATGTGTATAATGTTGTAAATTATATTAAATTGTAAATTATAGTAAATTATATTAAATTGTTTGGTTTCAGAAAGCTGTAAATTGAAGAAACCCGCCTTATCATCAAGTTTTAATTATTTCTAAAAAATAATCGAGATAAAAATTTAATTTTTATTTATTATTTGTAAGATTTCTCTGCATAGTCACCATCCATAGTTATACGTTTCTTCCAGCATTTCTAAACCTTTTGAAGATCCCCATTGCAGAACTACGCAAATTGAACCCTCCATACTACGGATTACTTCAATCTACGGCTTCCTGAAAACACAACATTAATGGGTTTAATTTACAATATTATGTATATAAGAATCATTTAAAATGCACAGTAAATTTTACCCCGAGATATCTCGTTATTTTTAATAATAATTAAACATTTACAATACCTCTTCGTATGATCGATTCTGCTTTTTTGTTCTTAAATCGAATTCCTTTTGTGATGTGCATTTTATTGTTCTTATGAATATTAAATTTAGATAAGTGTTTAATAATATTGTTTTAGACCTTTGAGAAAGATAATGAGAGGTGTATACTAAATTTTGGGAGCAGATGTATAAAATCACTCTACGTGTATTTAAAAATTATGTAGATTTCATCTACCCTTTTGACAACTTTTATATAAAGACTGCCGTTCTAATTTCTCGTTCCACTCTAGATTGAAAAGTAAATTCTACTTTTCAACACAAAATTAAACTCAATGTGTTTAATAATATGTTATAAGGATTTAAAAAAATTTATGTTGTAATAAATTTAATAATAATTGATTTTATTACTTTAAATTATTTTATGTTACATTAATATTTTACGTTACATACATAAATGGTTTTGAGAGAATTCATATGACTGTACGTAAACAATTATTTATTCAACACAACGCACATTATGTTACTTTTGGTAAAATACGGCATCAAATGTTTTCTATTTAAGTAAAGATAATTTAGGTAAGCCTTTTGAGTCGAGACTGCTTTATTGCACTGACTTTAATTGATAAATAATCTAGATAGTCTTCTATTTGAAAATCAACATGTGTAAAATTATCACGAAAGGTGTGGATGATTTCCTACAATGGGGTTCACGTGAACTCGGTAACTTAGTGGTCGTGGTCGCAGAGTCGTGGCCGGCATTATTCCAATCGAGTCGCGGGCACGAGTCCTGATACTACTAAAGACCGCCGTGTAGCATGGCTGTTGTACGTTAAATCTGTCGAGGCTTCAAATCATCCCATTGACATGGTGTGAAGTTTGGAGAGGGAGGTGTCTGCTCAGGTGTCGTCTTCGTCACTTGACTGAGGTTCAAAATTACGAGATCCGTTACCAACAGTCTTTGTGCTGCCTCTAAGTACGACGCTAATCAACCTCGAATTTCACATTGGTATTTGAAAAGTGAGCACTGAATCCATACGATCAATTAGAGTATACTCTGGAATGAGTTGGAGTGGTGTAATGGTTGCAAAGGGTGTCAGGATTTATTCTATACCCGAGGCAGCAATTGTTCTAAACCCGAGTCAGTAATTATAATCTTTTGCCTTTCTTGTCAAGTTATATTTGTGATGTATAGTAAATTGTAAGCTTAATGTCCATTGTGTTTACTTCTCTGTGTCAATGAATAAGGTTTTTACCATATGTAAGATGAAATACATCTATATGAAGTTTCATATTCTAACTAATCTGCGTTGAATAAGTTCAGAGATTCAAATATTTTTGTAACACTCCATCTGTGTTTCTATCCCCCTGTTGCTTCATCACTTATAAATATTTAAAGATTCACTAATCAACGCGCGTGCGCTCACAAGAAATTAAACTGGTCAATACTCAAGTAGAGTTTATTTGGATCAAAGTCATCAAAATGCAAGATATTTTAAACCAAATTTACTCCCCCCCCCCCGACGGTGTAATCTAACTCTTAGAATTCCTACCCACGGTGTAATCTTACGCTTAGAACTTATCTAATCTTGCTTATCCGAATCAAACTTCTAATCTAGATTCTACTACTCACTGGTGATTACTCTATATCTAATGCTGAATAATCTAAGATTTCTGTTTATTGGGTATATCTTCGACGATTTAACCTCCAATATCTCTCTATCACTACCCTTTCCCCCGAGTCAATACTTAATTGCCTACTTTTCAATAATTTAAACCTAATCCCCATAAGTTACATTTTATTTTATTGGAAGAAATTATCGAAAACAAAATTATACTTCGTCTCAAAAGTATGAATTGAAGGGAAAGTCGTGATAGGGTCCAATGTCCTAATTTAAAGATATAATAGGACTAATGAAAATGTTTTCTACATAAAAAATTTTCAAAATTATTTCCACTTCGAGCGTCGCAAAGTCTAAATTCAAAGCTCTTAATTGTTTTCTGCGATATTTCTGGTTCATTTTATGTAGATTCAAGTTCACTTTGTATTTTCAAAATCATTCCTTATTGATGTCAGTCAATGATAGACCCTTCTCCTTCTTCCCCCTCCTATCTTTCAAGCATTTGTCTCAAAAGGAAGTTTCATCATTGCAGATGAGAGAGAGATGATGCCAGTATACTCATATCCCATTGCCTGCTCTACTATCAGAAGTACTGTTGTTTAAAAACTGGCAGAACAGCAAACACCGGATTCATTTTCATTCAAACCTATTATTTAGCGTTACGTGGCTTTTTTTATGTTGTTGTTGATGATGATTTCTGCGGGCACCTAGGTCGCTTGCGGTCTTCAAGTCCATATCATGCAGCTGTGAGTTTCTTTTTTGATTGATTGATTGTTCATTAAAGTTATATTTAGAAACAATACGAGGACTATTAACGAAGGAACTCGCAATTTTAAGTCTTGGATAAGTAACGGTGACAACATCTGAGCTAGCACCTCCCTCTCCTAACTTCCACACCACGTCTTTAGGGGGACTTTGAGCTACAACAGATTTAATATGCTTCAGCCCCGGATACACGGCTTAAATAGAAATAAAGCTCTGTTCATAAAAATAATAAAATTGCATCTATTTTCATTGTACCTTTGTCCATGGAAAGTAACACGTAATAGATATGTGTGGATTTATTCTCCCAAAAAATGGCCTTATTACCTTCACTGGCCATATTACCTACAAAAAGAGGTGTTTTTCAAAATATTAAATTTAAAAGTAAATATCAAAAGTTAAAAAACAAAATTCTTTCAAAAACAGAGATAGGAAATATAGTACTAATAGTCGCACGTTTTTTTTTTTTTTATTATTATTTGTTTTATTTTATTTTTTCACCTTCGTTACAACCATCACAATTTCATTTTGCAATAAGAAGGGACATACTCCCTTGTATACCTTAAATATATACAGACAATATGATGTATTTCAATGATTAATAGAAAGGTACATTATTACTTAAAAAATCTAAATGAATACGTTTCCCAATTTCAAGATTTTTATTCTTTTTAACGAAACAAAAGTTCCAAAGAGAAAATTTTAATTACCGAGTGTTCTAAAAGCTACCATACTGACGATTTGTCAATATATTATACAAAAACAACAAATTTTAAAGCAATAATTTTTATGTTAATGATGAAAAGCAATTTTAACATAAGGCAGAAACAAATTTTGAGCCTACGTTTACAAAAAAACATTCAAAATGTCCTCCCCTTTCTTGGAGGCAAAGTTGGACTTGTTTGCACATATTTTGAGATACAAGTTTCAAGATTCTAAGGAGTGACTTCCTTAAAGCCTTCCTTCGAACTTTGTCGATTTACGGAACCTTTAGAAACATAAGGGATTTTTTGGAACCCATCCCAACCTTAGAAAAATAAATCTTATTACAATATTCATACATAGTTACAGGTTAATTATGCCAAAACAATTGAACAAAAGTATTGTATATTTATTTAAAAATTTTAAGATGTAAAATTAATGTAATTTGCTTATTAACATCATTAACTCGTGCCCTGGTGTTGTGCATTATATTTAGTGATTGGAATGTGCTTGCATATTTTTACGCAAACTGTCGAAGTCTTACTTTATTGTTGTTATCTGCAGTCACATTTCATATTCTACATGTAATTTATTGCTATATTATTGGATTGCTTACTACATATGTTAAAAGATGCACATACGTTTTGTTGCCACATACGTCGCCTTTAGATAATCGCCGCCATACAAACTCAGCAGCGAATAAGAATCTATTTTGCTTACACTTCGACTGAACAATTGAAAATCTGGAGCTACTTTTACTCGTACGTCACTGCTGACGTCATATTACGGACGTCGGCAGCCTGCACACGAAACTACTGATTAATTTTCAAAGATAACTAAACGCTTATTTATATTTCTTAATTAACAAACACACAAGTCAACAAGTGTGAGTGTCTTATAAATTTCTTTTCTAATTTTTATTTTAATTCGTGGAACTCTGGGAATTCTAGGGACATACTGACCACTTTACTTTGAAGACCACTGTCTTAAAGTAAGGGCAATTTTCAAATTATCTATCGTTTGAATATCATTGATAATTTTGAGAGCACAGAGAAGAAAGACGATGGCTATTGTTGTCGGACCTTGCATTTTGTACTACTGTCTAATAGCAGCAGTTAGCAAGTCTTTTGGGAATTTTTAAGATGTTGTTTGATTCTAACAGCTCAACTAAATAATCAGAACTAATATATAAATTTAAAAGCAGTTAATAAGATATTTAATTAGTGGACTGATAGATAGAAGGCTGAAGGGGAGTTAGTATACAAGAGGTTGGGGGAACCAACAATAAGTTAGTAAGGGAAAATAGAGAATGGAGAAGAGATTACAGCATTCAACAAGGGGATTACACGATTACTAAAATTGATTTCGTAACTGACTCTGACCTACCTTAAGAAAGTTGGAAAATATCAGAGATTAAAATTTTTTTGATATTCTCCAACAGGCATGATAAATATCTTGAGAGTACCTAGAGAATAATAAATATTGAGCAGAAGATTTGACTATCTGTCCATTTGACTCTACTTGATGACTGAATTGGGTGAGACATATATGGAGCATATCACGAGTAGCGAAATTAGGGCATTGCAAAGTGAAGAGTCAGGGTATTACTAAGTAAAGCTCTTATTCTTCTAACTTCTACACCGGTTTAACGTGAGAACTTTGATATATTTATTAATAATGTCGCAGAAGAGAGGGCAGATGGACCTCGGAGTCTTGAAACTCGGTGAAGTGACGATGACGCCACCTGAGGATGCACCCCTCTCCTAACTTCTGCATGGTCTTAATGGAAGATCTTTGAGCTCCGACAGATTCAGCTTGCATCAGCCGCGATACACGACGAGTCTTTGTGGCATCAAGACTCGAACCTGCAACTCGATGAAAACAACGCCGGCAATCATTATCACTCGTCTAACGCGGCCGCTCTTTTTATTGAAGTAAATGCTGTCACAGATTTTCTACTTGGAAGATAAAACAGAAGTAAGCCTTAACTTAAGATAGATAGAAAAATTGAACACATGAAGGTAAAATATGATCGTTGTAATTGAAATTCGCGAAACTAGATATTATCCTAAACTTAAACTTAAGTATTCCAAGTTCAGTTCGTATAAATCTTTGACGGTGATTTGCGGATATTCCCCTTTTGGAATTAATACATCGGTCTTCCCTCTTGACTAAGCCCAAGAAAACCATTGCACACTTAACTTGAAAATGCTATTCCTATCAGTTGTAACATATTTGCATGAGCAACTACGGAAAAATGAACGAGGGCTCTCTAAAAGAAGCAGAAACGAAGAGAATAAAATGAAGTCGCTCTCAAAATGCAAATCTAAAAATAAAAGTGAGTCTAATCAGGCGTTTACTACAGTCGAAAATTAAAAAAAACATTAATATGTTGAGAAGTCAGATATGATCAATAAAATGTGAATGAAAATAGATAGACTTTTTTTTTTTCTGTTATACATTCGAATTCATTTGAATGAATGCACTGATGACCAAGAAGGCTGTTTGTGGCTATAAATTAGTTCTCATACCTGTCCTGATGTGTACTGAGATGCCTGTTCTGCTAGAAAAAATAAACAAAAAAAAAATGATAATTCTCCACTCCACAGTATTTTGCCATTTTGATAATTATCTACCAAAGCTTCATTCTATTATTGTTGCTTTTTCCAGAAGGTCTTTTTTAGGCAGATAAGATAAATGCATGCTGAGGAATACCTTATCTATTTTTCATTTTCTCATTTTATGATTTGGAGAATACAGCTTGCAGAATTCTTATCGCTTTCTTGTATTTATCAATCAAAACGCAAATAAACTACACTATAAATACCAATTTTTTGTTACTTAGTGTGTGTTTTTAAAATGTTTTTGACATTTTGCCTTGGAATTTATGTCCATAAAATAATTAAAAAAAAAACATTTATTCATGAATTTTTTTAAAAAAAATTATAAACTTTTTTATTTTATATCCGTCCTAAAAATATTATTGACATGCACCAATAAATGTTTATAATAATTATATAGTTATTTTTTTAAATTTCTTTACTAGCCGTTTTACCTGGTGCCTTTTTCTGCCCGATACAATATCCTCTAAAAACAACCAAATCCTCTTCGCAATTTTGATCACATGTTAAAGACTGATTGATATCTGAGTAGGAATGGGGATTGAAAGCGAATTATCTACTCTTTCGAGCCAGTTTGAAATAAAGAAAAAGCAGGAACACCTTTAAAGTCAGCAGTCTGACAGAAACTTATTCTTTGTTGCTCTGAATAATTCAGAATCGTTTTCCTCTCTCTGTCTTCCCAAGTGTATAACCATTAGTAACACTAGGTTATACACCACTAAAGAAGCCCGAAGATATTGCCGACATTTTTTCCCCATTCGATGGTTCACTCTCATACTAAAAGCAAGCAAATATTCGCCGAAACCATCCAATCTCTCTATCGATGATGAAGGTTAGAGTCACACACATATGCCCCTCCCTCCCGCTCAATTCCCAGGATAGTCATAAACTAACGAGCGCACGGACGAGCATCCGATTTCACTCACAGCAGAGAGAATACAATAAGGAAAGGAAAGAACTAGATCGAACGGATCCAGGGGAACTAGAGTGAAGGAGAAAACCTCCTCCGAACAAGCTCTATCCGCAGGGAGTAAAACAAGGGTATTCAACATTTCACACTTTAAAAAACCCTTTGAACTTACCGGGTTTTTTGTTTTGTTTTGTTTTTTTGTGAAGGAAGCACTTGATCAAAAAGACTCCAGGGTTCCGCGGAACCCAGGTTGAAGACCTCAGGAGTAAAAG
>BMAW01128110.1:870239-957947 GCA_019974015.1 Nephila pilipes | reverse complement strand
ACTCCAGGGTTCCGCGGAACCCAGGTTGAAGACCTCAGGAGTAAAAGACCAGGAAAACAGGTATTGGAACTAGAAGACTTATTTCGGTAGGTGTTCTAGTAGACCCGCCAAAGCAGGTTGATGAACGGTAAAGCTTAAGGTAAAAGATTCCAAACTGGAATGCATCGCTCTGATAGATAAGGTCTTGGGTGCTTTTGTCAGTTTCGTAATCGATTTCCAATACCGAATGGAATTAAAAAAAAAATGTGTTTTCTATTTATTTGTATTTCTTTTGTTTTCAATCTAATTTATTTTATTATTTTAAATTTATGATTCAATTTTAAAATTCTCGCATTTTTATTAGGAATTAATCAGAAAGCTTAAAAATCATTTATATGCTGTCCATAATAAAACACAAACATTTTGCTTATACATTTATTATTCTCCCAAAGAATATTTTTGATTCTCAAAGTGTATTTTAGGGCTTAAAAGAATAATTCAAAAATGTTTTGTAATAGCAGGTTTAGATATATTGATGCAAAAGCTATTTTTTTAATTAATGAATTTGATTACATCTGAGAATGATTTGCAAAGATATTTTTTATGATAATTTTCTCTTTATTTTGAATCTTATTATTGTGTACTATAAAAGAAAATAAGAGTATGATATGAGTTTAAATGCTTAATATATTTCATGTGTACTTTTATTAATTTATTCCTTTTACCAAAAACATAGAAAATAATTAAATAAGTTTATGCAGTCAGTATTTAAATTTAGCAGATATCGCAAACTAAAGTAAAACGTATTTATGTATTATTTCGTGTGTTTTATCAACAGTACGATATTTTATACATAACATATTAAAGCATTTGAAATAGATTTTTTTAATTATTTTTTTTCTATACAATCTCTTTTACATATTTTGCCTAAAATTCTCAGAACACTATATGACATAGTGATAAATTAAAATTTCTTTTTACCAGCGCTTATTTTAAATAATTTATTTCAAATGTGTGTAAATATATGGGAAAAATATTTACACTGAGCAATTACCAAAGATACTTTATTTTCCCTATCTTCTGATAAAATAGGAAAATAATGTTCTGTTTAGTCTAAGTTTAAATAAAAATGAGATCTTTTTTTTTTTTTTTTTTTCTAAAATTCAAACGATTTGATTTTTCCTAAAATGTGTAAACTAATTATATGGGACTATTATATAGGGTTAAATATATTAGAATATATTGACGTTTTGTTCGAGGAATAAAGAGCAAGTGGATCTGAATCCATTTTCGTAAGAGATCTGTAGAAATAGTTGCTAAATCTATATCAAATTCCAAGATACATTATTGTTTGTCCTTTGCTAAAAATTTACCTGACATTAAAATCCTCTCACGGAGTGGTGTGGAAGATGCAATTCAAATATTGCCCTCATCATTGCATCGATGTGTAAAATGAAAAATGGCGTTCCTAAGTATGATTTGAAAGAAAATATTTTCACAATGTTAGCAAATTTTCACAGATTTCATGATAATCTGAAGATCTCATAAGGTCAATGAAAAAAATGAAAACAAGGGAAAGGATGTAAAAAACCTCATTCTCTCTCTTCTTGTGTGTGTGTTTGTTGTTGTTTAATTGCTCTAAATTAATATATTTGTATCAGATTAAATCTAACGATCTTCAAGTTTCATCAGCCATTTGACATTAAGAATTCTAAGCAAAAACAGTCAAATCTAGATAATTCGAAGTCGATGAGATCAGAGAAAATTTCGAATTAATCAAAAATTAGAATATAAAAGGGAAGAGATAAATTTTTAAAAAGCTAACGCTGCGATCAAAGATTTAAAACTCATGCTTTATTTTACAAAATACATGTATATTATAAGTACAATATTTATATTTTTCAATCAAATCAAAAGATTTTTACTCCGTACCTTAACAACTTACAACATTGAAAAAAAAATTATTTTTACTTGCTTCTTTGAATGATGTCTTTGTGTCCTATCAAATGATTCTACCCTATCAAATGATGAAAAAAATAGAATCTTCAAAGGGAAAGTGACATTCCAACGTCCCTTTCTTCACTTACTTTTAGGAACATCGCTGAAATAATGATATACGTCATTTTGCAAAGTCTCGCGAACTATTTTTGCCGTAATGATCAAAGAGGAATCGCATGAAAAATTCGAATCATCAACAATTTTTTTTCTCAGGGCTTTAATGCAGAATTCTATAGACCGGGCAAAAAAAAAAAAAAAAAAATAGGATTATAAAAGTTCAGATTAATAGAAATTCGACCGTACATAAAAATTCTTTTCGCAAATTCTTAATAAACTGGTCATGATAGATGCTTTCAAGATTTTAAAATTGAAATGGTCGATTATAGTGAAATGATACAGAATAGAATGAAAAAGTTCTACGCAAAGTTTTGCAAAGGACAGATTTAGTCATCCAAGGTTCGCTATTTTTTAATAATTATTATTAAATTATTCATAAATTTAATAATAATTATAAATATAAGAATTTAAGTAAACGATAAAATATCGAGATATGGACAATAGCAAACTTTTCAAGTATTAAATTAAATAAAACGATAAGTTATTAAATTGAATATATTTAAGCTAAATGCAATTAAAATTGAAGCAAACGATAAGAGAAATAGGAAAGTGATCTGGTACGTCAAAAGTGATCCAACTAAAACAATAGCCCCTTAGGTAGCTAACAAGTATAATTAATTTATAAGAAATATTTATGAAATAGTAGAAAAAAGTAATTGTGGTAACGAAATTCATTGATACGAAATTGAATCTCAAATACGTTAAAAAAATGCTTAAGATTTAAAAGCGATACATTTGGGAATCAAACAAATTCATAATTAATTTAAGTACAATAAACCAGCGTAGCATCCTGGGTGCATCATTTTCAATAACTATGATTCGTATAAAAAATGTTTTTAAAAGAAACTGTACCGTTCGAAAACAAAACTCCGAAGTTGAAACTCTGGTTCTTGAAAAATGAAATTTACATTTTTTTAATAAGATTTAATAACACAAATATTTCCGCTTCAAAGTATTATAATTTCAAATAGTTTCGATATTTCCTTATATTGTAATTTTTGACTGTAAAGATATTTTTATCGATTAAAAAAAATTGATCTCAAATTGGTTTTGAAATTTTTTGGAATTTTAAATTTTTTAGCCACCCAAGGGGCTATAGTTTTAGGTGGATCACTTTTGGCTTACCAGTTCACTTTTCAATTTTTTATCGTTTGCTGCCATTTTAATTATATTTAGCTTAAATGTATTCAATTTAATAATTTATCGTTTGCTTTAATTTCGGAAAAGTTTATTATTGAGCATTTCTCGATATTTCATCGTTTACTTTAATCCTTATATTTAATTGAGTAATTTAAAAATAATTATAAAAAAAAACGTACTTTGGGAGGCTATAAATCTTTTCTTTGCAAAGCTTTGCATTTTAAAAGTCATTTGTTTTATGAACTACGGTTTGTTGGGAAAACTATTAAAAAAGTATCATGCTAATATTCTTCTTACATTTTATTAGAAGCTATTTTGAACGAAGTAATTATAATCATGTCCAATTTTTAGTGCCAGGTTATATTACAAAAAATAAAATCGGAAGTGGATAATTTTATATAAAAACAAAATTATGATTTAATGATTAAATACTATATATTTATTAAATAGCACAATAGTTTTATTACATTATTGTACTCGATATTTTGTCCTCTTTTAATATTTTTTTTTTTTTTTTAAATTTTATTCAAAGAATATTTTTATCACCTGAGAAATTATGTGTGCGTGTAATGCAAGAAAATATATAATTCTTCATGAGAACAAAAGTTAGAATATAGGAAACACAAAGTGTGTGTGCATAAATTTAATATATTTTTATTTAGAAATTTAAATTTCAACATAAATTACTTAGGAAAAGTCTTAAAACATTAAAATCTTACTAAAACAGCTTGACAATTTTTGCAGCAGCACATGGGCCATTCGACTCTTAACTCCGTATCTGGAAGTTTTATTGGAGCATTACTTTAGTCTGTACCTTGCCTACGATTTTAATTTAAACACGAAAAATTAAAAATAAATGCTTTGACTCTGAAAATCTTACATAAATAATTCAGCAGCTTTCATCAGGCTCCCGTCTACAGGCCATTTTTATTTCGTGAACGTATGTTAATCCTATAGAATTTCTACTACCGTCCTCAAATCTATTCAATTTTATCTATTTGAATGCTAAATAAGTGCATCTGATAGAGCAAAAAGTAATAAAGATTTCTGTGCAATTACATTTTCCTCCCAATGTTTGAAAATATTTAAAAATATATTTTAAAAATCAGGAAAACTCACAAACGAATCATTAAAATAGCGGTAAAAATACAGGTTAATTCAAAGTAATTAATCGGATTTCAAAATTCCAAATGTTCAAAAATAAATTAATCAGAATGATAAGTAAAACATGAATGCAAAGGGAAAAGGTAGAAGTTTTTTTTTTTTTTTTTACAACTTTCTTTAGTTAGACGTATAAAGTCAATTCGATAAGTAAATTACTGCCAAACATGTTGCTAAGAGTCAGTGTTAATTGATTGTACTGCAGCAGAAATCCGTTGCTTAAAATTCAAATAAATTTGTGAGCAATGGTGGCGCATATACTTTATCAATTCCAAATCCCCAAAGGATGAAATTGCTTAAGGTATCAGGTGATTAGACATGGGAATCGTATATTAGGTGACTTAGATGAGCAGCTGTGTAACATCAAGTCATCTGGTCCAGTGCGACTGATCCAACTGCAACATAGCTCCGTGAAAGCTTCCAAAACAGCTTTCGTGAAATAGCTTCACGAAGAATACATGAAGGCCGTCTATTTTTCACAATATAAAGCTTTCACAGTTTTCCTTTATATTCACGTATTGCTCATCCTTCTGTGTCGTTTATTTTTGAAGATACGGAAGTTTGAAATCGCATGAATTATTTTGAATAACAATATATTTTTAAAAGTCGGAGCGAAAATGTGATTCCGCAGAAACCTTCATTATTTTTTATTCCCTCAGATGCACTTTATTGCATTCTAATAGATAAAACAGTAAAGATTTGAGGGTGGTAGTAGAAATTCCATAGGATTAACATCACATTCTCGAAATCAAAATGCCGGTAGACGGGAGCCTTAATGCCACAGAGTATTTTATTCTGTGAGTTAAATTGTCGGCTTAAAATATCTGCGTACAGACTAAATATAAGTTCATCAGTTGTAAAAAAATAGATTAATGAAAAAGAAAATTAAGTTAATTGTTATTAAAAAAATGCATTTTAAATACAAAGGAAACTAAATGTATTGGAAAATTAATTAAATTGTAAATTATTCTTAAAAATCGTACATAATTTAAAATGATGTGGTAAAAGTACTTCCATTAGTATTATTTTTATTTATTTTACATCGTTTGTGACTTGAAAGTGTCGCACGTATGTATTCTTCCATGTTCAAGTATTATAAAAATTTTATTTCGAAATTTATATATAATTTATAATACATATATATAAGACAAATAAAAATTTTAAAGAGATAAAATCAGCTTTTATATAAACTAAAAAATACATTTTTCTGGATTGGAGTAATTATCGAAGAAACTTTTGTAATGAAAAATGTGGAACATTTTAACTCATAACTTTTTTTTATAGAAATACTGTTACAAATCAAGAAAAATCGATTTTAAATATTAGATAATTTCATAAAATGAATGAATGGAAAATATTACCTAAAATTATGTTAAATTTTTTGAATACATGAAATCTGAGAACATTTTAATGATCTAAACATGAAAAGTTTCTTTCATGCTTAAACAAAAAGACCAATTACAAGTAAGAAAAAAATTTTAAAAATCGCGCCAAAACAGGAGAAATAAAGCCAAAGTTCACTATGATACACGAACGCGTGGTTGGTTTCAAACAGGAAATATAATTTAAATATTTTTTCTTATTTTCCTCTTAAATTGTTATTATGAATTGCTAATTTATTTTTAGTTTCAACCAGCTTTTAGTTTTCATATAAACGCCTTTCAATTTTTAAATAATACATTTGTATAATCATCATCAAATTGTTTTTAGGATTAATGAAAGAATCGGTAACCCTGAAATTCATAACTCTCAAAGGTTGCTTGAATCCTATGGCAACCCTATAGACTAGTTGTGTGATGTTTTTGTGAAGCACATGAGGCCGTGGTGGTATGTTTTTGTTAGGTTAGATATTAAAATAGAAATAAGAATCGAATTTTTTGTTTAAAGTGATGGAAAATTTAAAAATATTGATCACCTGAGAAAGTAATTAAGCATGAAAACCCGATCGAGTGGTGGAGGAAATGATAAGGACGACTATAGAGTAAGTCTGAACAGTTTATGTAAATTGAACCACAAACAATAATGACCTGTGAGTGTTTTAGTAACTTTTTTTTTGTGGAGGTCAATGATTAGTTTTAAAATCTTTTTATTGATTGAAAGAATAAGAGTTTTGTATAATTTTCATTGTGAAATAGTTTGTCTCGACTCTCATAAGTTTTTAAGGCTTAAGCTTCGTTCTTTGTAAAAAAAAAAATCCACATATTAAGACTTTTACTAATTGTCAAAAAATTATTCTAATGCATCTGCTCAATTTTTCCTATGCATTAAAAATTGTATAAATTTTATTTGTTTTGTAATTTTTTCAGCATTAATGAAACACGAGGAAATTTTTTATTGGTGGAAGTTATTCCAGTTGCCGAAAATAGAAAATTTATTTTAAAATTTTAAGTGAAATTTTTTAATTCGAATTTTAAAAAATGTCTTATTTTATTATACAATTATGGTGTAAAATATTATTTTTATCCATATCATATAAATATTTAGAATAGTTAAATTTTAAATTGTGTTCGATTATTTTATTTCATCAAACAGGGATTTTAAATTATAAATTATTTGCATACGAAAATTTGTATGAAAAAGGAATTTTACATTACTTTGATAGTAAAAAAAATTTGAAAATTGAATCCAAGCAGGAGTTCACTCAAATGTTTTCTTTTTTTTTTTTTTTCAAACATTTTGTAGAGATTTCTAATTTTGAATTATATATAGAAACAGAGATTATAGGATTTTTAAATACCCTTAATCTCTCATTCGGACTTATGTTCGGAAATTTTTTTAAACTTTTAAGTCCTATTATGAAGAAAGTAAATAAATTTTATGTGCTGCTTGTTTTTTATATTGTTTTAAAACCTGCATGAACATCCATACCCAGTATCACAATTATTTGTTACTATCTTGATATAATTAAAAAAAAAAAAATTTCAATTTTAAATCTTTTTTTTATTATTATTCATTCCATTTTGCACATCTGCACGAACTCTGCACCCCTCGCTTTTGAAATATATGTCTGCTGTTGCTGCAACTTGCTATCAGTTATATTTTTATTTGTTTTAGATTATGCTGTGATCAGTTCATGTTTTAACTAGTAAAACAAAACAGAGGGTCAAAAGATTCTATTTTCTTGTTGTGTCAACTGTGTGCATCCATTGTAGTATTTTCATATTGGTCAGCTGGATACATCCATTATAGTATTTTCAGTTGGATTGCAATTTAGCCCCACCACCTTTGGCGACAGGATTTTTTCGGTATTTTCTTGTTGCATCAACTGCATATATCCAACAATAAAAGGGTAAATCTATGGTAATTAATATTTTTACCAAAAACATGTTGGTAATGTAGTATCAACATTTATCATTTTCTTTATTTTAACGATTATACGGTCTTTTTTATACATATAATTTTTTTCCATTATTAATATATGTGTGTTATAAATTTAGTTTTTGTTAAAACAATTCTTATTAACAGACTTTTTTTTTGTCAAAATCAATTATCCTTAAATCATATAAAAATTTATAAAAATATTCACAAATACATACAAACCAAAATTTACAGGGGAGGTGGTAAGTAGTTTAGAGGTAGTTGGACAAAAACTGTATGAAAATAAGTTCAAATTGGCATTATAGAATGCTTTGGTGATAAAAAATATTTTTGGTGATAAGGAGAGAGATTCTATGTTTTAAGTTCAATCTTTTTTCAAAATAGAGTGATTACATTACATCTTTTCCCGGTTGTCATCTTCCATGCTGATAGGTTTTCACAATATTAATTAATGTGCTATTTAATTATTTCAAAAGGTATTGCAAAATGAAAGTTATAAAATAATGATTTATTTTTTAAATATTGAATAAAAGTTAATCATGTTTGAAATAACTGGTTTGTGAAATAAAAGATTAAAATCTTACTTGATTTATTTGTTGATTAAAAAGAAATATGACATTTCCTTGGGTTTAAAAAAAATTTGTTTGCAAAAGCTGATTTTTTAAAAAATTTTAGTCTATTTAAAAATTATGATCCCTTTTTTTAGTAAAATTTTCCCTTTCGATAAAAGGGGGGGGGGAATTGGCTCCTCATTATCACAATCTCCTGTCTGAATGTAGCCACTTTAGTTTGTAATATATAACATTTCTCTGTACTTGTGTAAAATCCTGTCAACTATAAATTTGGGCACAGTTACCAAACTTATACCTATCACTGCGATTCAAATCATTGTATGAAGATATTTTTTAGTTTGACAAAAATGATCGACAGGATTTTACAAATCTACCCATTTTTCTTATTACTTGGAGCTTAGTCAAAGGCATTTTAGTTACAGAATTCCTCTATCAATAAGACATGTACTTTACAAAATTTGTTTATCAAATGGTTATGGCTATTAAGTTTAATAATTAATTACATAGTCAATCGTTGTTGTTATTAAAAAGAAAAATTAATTTAAAAATGTAATTTGTTCTATTATTTCTACTTAAGAAGTAGCAAGTGACTAAGTTACTCACCAGTTAATAAGGGCTGAGAGCTAACATCCTAATAAGTTGAGTGTTTATGGATGGATTTCACTTGACAGATGATCAATGGGCCTCTATAAATATTTTTGTTGACCTACTGCAATCCTTTATAATTGCTTTCAGTCTTTTGATGCACAATGTCCACAATTTTTGTTTATTTGATATTGACCACAGTATCTCATATATTTTGAAGTGATTCCTTATTTGAAATAGTTTTGTTTTTTAATTTTGAACTCTAATATTCTTATCAGCTTGTTAAATAGGATTTAAATATAGTGACTGGAGTTGTGAATGTAGCTGCTTTGAAGAGTGAAAGAAGAGCTAAATCTTTATGTGATTTCAATAGCTTCAGTTCATAGTTTTGGGAAAACCAAGAGTTTTTTTTAATCAAGTTTCATCTCGTTCTTTCAAATATTTTCTTTCAGTATAAGAAATATGACAAAATAAACCATTTCGGAGTCCACAATTTTTTTTTTTTTTTTTCCAATATTAAATTTTTAAATTCACATTGTGGTAGGTATCCTTTGAATTAACATTCCAAATGAAAAAAAATAATTTGTAGGGTTTATAAAGGCTGTTTTTATCCACCAGATTATTTTTGTTTAATGATCTATTTCATTAAACAATAGATGTATTATTGTGTGAATATAATTTTTTGTTCAAAATTAAAAGGCTTAATTGCAACTTAATGTATGAAAAAAAAATGTGGAACAGCTTTAGTATCACCAACCTACCAAATTTGACACCATTTTTTGGCCCCAAGTATCGTGTTTTAAAAAAGGGTTATCGTCAAAATTTCCATGTTCAAAAAATATATAGTATATACATTTTGCAAATTTATAGATATTTTTAAGGGTACTAGGACATGTGAGTGGGAAAATAAAATGCCAAATTTAAGGTTCTTTTTGTGACATTTATGTTTTAAAAATTATTCGTACAACTTAGGAATTTTTTTTTGCACCTAATAATATTTCAATCATTTTATTGAACTATAAATGTTTTTTTGCCAAAAAATTCTTTCCCTCTAAGTTGAATATGGACATGATTTTTCAGATATATTTGCATTTAGATGCTATTTTTAAAAAAATTTCTATATATATTTACTTATGTGGAAAACAATCCACAAGATATAATGAACCTGATCTTTTAATGATAGTATTATATATTTCCTTTGAAACAATTATAGAACTTCCATAATTTTGGAAATTTAATTTATTTTCTTTTTTTTATATAAAAAACTATTTCTTAAAACTTGGGTATTACTTAAGAGTTCCATCCAGTTGGATGTGTAATGAGTTGATACAAATTATCATTTATTACCAAACTTGGCAGCCTTTTTTGGTGAAAAATTTGGGTGTACGACTCTAAAGGCTATCCAAAAATGCTTTCTCCTTGTGGATTATGGAGGCCTAGTCAAAATTTATGCTTTTAAAACATTGATTAGATAATCTTATATCACAAGCACAGTCATAGCAGACTGCCATATGTATTTGGAGTTGGAATGTACTCCTCCTGCATATGAAATAAATTGTTTCTCTGCTTTATTGAAATTTGAATATACTTAGTGACCTATATATTAAAATTATTAGTTTTTCACTGTATTTCCGATTTGTTTAAATATTTTTTATTATCTACCTTTTTTGTGAATCGCTATTCAATTTTCTTCTAAATCTTTCTAATAGCTGTATTTCTTAGATATTGATCATTTAAATTTACTATGTTTCTTATTCATTTTATTATATTTATTACCCCTTTTTGTTGCATGAATGAAATTATTTTGTGTGTATATATATATGTATGTATGTATAACGGGGCAGATCTTTTAGAACATTAGCTTTATGTTAACTTATGTTATGTTATGGTTTTAAGAAATAACTCTTTGGAACTATTTCACTTTCTTCTGATTATTAATGTTATATTCTAATTGTATGTAAAATAACATTTAAGTAATGGCTAAATTAGTGATAAAAACTGTCTATATATGTGAAATTGAATTTCTTAATGAGAATGCTGGTAAATTTTTTAATTGAACTTCATTTCCAATTCTTTAAATTAAGATATTTACATAATTTTAAAAATTATCATGTAAAGAATATCTTGACAATTACCAACAAATTAAGTTTGCTTTCTTAACAAATGTTTGGTGGTTTAAATTTATTTAATATCTTTATAGGATACTGAAACAGATGAAAGCTCATACACAAATTCAAGGAGAAGAAAGATTTCTAATAAAGTGAATGATCATTTACAGCAATTTGGAAGGAATGGTATGTTCATTTAATGTTTTGCTCATTATATTTTATTTTTGGTTAAGGTAAATAATATTCTGGTTAAAATATTACTATTATTATTATTACGTGCAAGTCATTTTTGAATTTCCAGCTGGTATTCAGGTTTATCTAATATAATTAAATATTGTGATTAATCTATAGTAAAAACTTGTATGAGTGAAACTCAATTTAAACAGTGTAGTAAAATTATTTATCTTGAATGTGCTTATTTCAATCTTACATAATGCTTTTAAATTAACTAGTAAAATTTTTAGATAAACAACTCAAATTTCTTATTTTTGTATTTGTAGGTCTTAGACGATTTGGGAATCCTTTATCACAAACTATAAAACAAGAACATGAAAATAGTAGAGATACAGATCAAAAATCATCAGTAGCTACTAATTCTTCACATTCCAATTCAAATGAGATGTTTGTGAATGGTGGAGAGAGTGTTGATGAAAAGCAAAATGTCCGTCGTAGTACTCGTCAGAGGAAATTCACCTATGATAACCTAAACCAAACATGGCTTTTAGCCTCAAGTATTCCAGAATTTTCAAAGTTTGAGTCGCTTTTCTCATCAGAACAAAGGAGCCCTCAGGATGAAACCTGTGTTACAGTCAGACCTAGAAGGTCAGAACGAAATCATAGTTCTGAATTGAGACGACTAGGCTTGGCAAATGATGGCTTGGTAAGGCATTTGTATGTGAATGATTTTCATATTAAAAACAAAGTTTCTGGCACATTGACTGATGTCTTTGTGAGAAATTCTTCCTCCCCACATTTTTTGTGTTGATTTTTTTAAAATTATGTTTTGTGTTATATTTTTTTTATATTTGTATTCAATTCAATAATGTAGTTTAGCTATGGATGCCACATTTAATAACCAATGAATTCAATTGTGAGAGGAAAAGGAGTTTGAAAATGTATCAACACAAGCAAATTAAAAGATGTTTTCCTCTACTGAGAATTAATAAATATGAAAAGAGAGAGAAATAAAGAATATCACTCAACTGTGATATTCTGAACGTTAAAATTAAAAACTGTTCTTCCAAAATGATATTGAAAGAAAGTTACATTCTTCGCATTATGAATCCAAAATGTATTGAAAATATATTTGAATCAGGGATTCATAACACGATTTAATGTCATTCTCTCAAAAATTTATTTAAAAAAAAGCATTAGTTTGAGTGTAAACATTTTTATTGTAGCTATAGCAATTTCATTTTACTTAAAATTAATAGATGCCTTTTGATTTTTCTCTTGCCTCTCTTGGTTTTTGTATTGTATGATTGCATGATTGTGCGATTATGGTTCCCACACAAGTGATCAGAGACATTTAATGAGAGGTTGTTGCTTCATGTAAATATTCTTAGAATAATTGTAAAATAAAAGTTGTACCATATTATCTAAAAAAAAAATTCTTGCTAAAAGAAATATTTGCTGCTAAATATGGTGATTCTCACAATAATGAACTGAATCAAATTATGAAACATAGTTATTAACTTCATTCGATTTTAATTATTTGCTACTCATTTATTTTTTAAAATTATGTTAGGCAAGCAATTTTTTAAAGGAAAACCTTCTAAACACTTACACAAAAGTTCAACAAGAAAAAAGATTGGTCCAAAAGTTTTATTTTTATCGAAGCAATAAATGTGATATAACTTCTGAGGGTTTTGAAATTAGTTTTTATCCTACATGAAATTATTTGAAAAGTAGTTTCAGATAGATTTACAATGTTATAGTAGTTGTAAGTAGGAAACTAATACATTATATTGTGTGTTGTAAATTGATTTAAAATGCTTTAAAAAAATTTGATAAATAAATTTTTATAAAAAAAAATGTTTTTTTTTTAATTCAAGGTATTGATATTTTTATGATTATAGAGCAACAATTGTTTGCCCTTGAAATGAAGGAAATAATTCATATTATTCTATGAGAAAATTATTTAAACTGGAAAACATCTCTTAAAATTGATTATTCCATAATTAAATCCATTGTTACCTAATATAATAAATTGTTTTGCCATCGTGAACAAATTTTCAGTTTCTGATATTGGATAAGATTTTTAAAACATTTGAAATTGAGAAAAGAATTAATAACAAATTAATAAAATTCTTCCTTTTTTAATTTTAAATCGATTTGGTTAAGTTTTTGGTATTTTGTTAAATTGTGTGTTGTTACTAAAAATGTGTATTTTAAAAAATTGAAGTATTTCTGGAATTATAGTTTAATGCTTTTGAGTGTCAGCTGTGATCTATAAATTGGTTTTTTTTTTTTATTCAACTCATTATTTTAAGTATTAATAATTATTCTATTAATGTTTAGGAGTTTGAAGATATGTACAGTCGAGTTAAACGAAAAAAGCGAAAAACTGTACATACTTTTTACACTCGCCACATTTCTCGAGATAATGGGTGCATGGCTGATACTGAAGATTCTGACCAGAATGGATTGTCAGATTCTGATACCATTGAAGATCAGAGTGACCTTGAACGAAGTAATATTTTTTAGAATTGCAGCAAATATTTATTTTCTTTTTCAATAATAAAATAATAATTCCTTGAATTAAATATATATCGTGCTCATCATTTTAAGCTCTTTTTATTTAATTGTATACTATAAAAAAGTTGAAAATATATTTATAATACATATTGTTTCTAATAACATAAAAAAATATTATTTTATATTATAATAAAGATAATTCTAAAATCTTAAAAGGATGAAGCTTTAAAATACTAACTGTATTTTTCTATGGTAAATGTTTATGTGCTTCATTAAGAAAAGGTTTTAAATTAAAGTGGTTTTTTTATTTTAATTTTGTATTTGTCTAGCTCGAACAGAATTTCCTGCAGGCATATCTGTTGGTGAATCACAAGACAACAGTGTGGGCCATGGATCAAAATATTCATTGAGACCAAAAAAACCAATAACTGAAAGATTTCAGTTTCCCATAAGTATGTCAAATGATACTTAAATTTTGTTTTTCTATTTTATGTAAATCAAAAAAAAATTTGAATACCTAAAGCACTTATTGTTGAGACTGTAAAATTTGTGCTACAAAATTAATTGATAATAAATTTTTTAGCATTAATTTTGTTTTGGTATTAAGTAAATTACTGTGTGCTTGCAATAAAGTGAAAATAAATACTAAAATTGTGAAATATTGATTGGAAATACAATTTTTTAATTACTTTTTTAAACTCATTTAACAATTTTGCATTTATTTTGATATCAATTATCCTCATGGTACATATACAAAAACGTTTATGTGTAAGACTTAATAAATTACATCTAGAATTAGTAATGATTCAGATATGCAGTGAATTCTCTTGTGAAAAATATATCTTTTACATTGCAAGAAAATATTTGGTTTTTTAAATGCAGAATCTTATGTTGTTATTGAATTAGTTGAAATGTTAAATAAATAGGAATACATAGTTTTTCATGCATATTTTTTCTTAAAGCTTTGATAATTCCCATTTAAAAAAAATCGGTATTTTTCCGTTAAAAGGGGGTTGTAAAAAATCACCAAATCGAGTTGTACGCATTCATCTCACTCCCGACACAGTACTACTGTGATACCCATGATATCTCTCCCATTTGGTGAAAAAAATTAACATCACCAACAGCCCCCTTTAATGGAAAAATACCAAAAAATCTATATTCCAAAATTAGTATTCATTTCAATGATTGAAAATAGCTATCTTTAAAATATTTAAAATAAAGCCTGCTCATAAAAATATACATTATGCATTAGAGTTTTATAGTCAAGTCATTAAAATAAAGCCTGCTTCTAATAGGAATTTATTAGTTCTTGCAACATAATATAAAAGCATTTATAAAATAGTGAATTGAAATTGTTTTATTTAGGAAATTTATTTTTGATTATTTGAAGGTTGCATATTTGTCCATTCTTAAATAGTTTTTTTAAAAATAATTTTGATTATGTAGTATTATAAGAGACTTATTATTTTGTATAACCCACGTATCAATTATCCTTTTAGATAAAAACAACTTTTAACTTTTTTAACATGACTTCTACAAATCATTGTTTTTCATAATTGTCTGTTATTAGAAACCACTCGTCCACGAAGATCAGCTGCCACTACCATTTTCGAAGCTACTCAGCATCACTCTCGACCTAGAGAAAGGGAGAGTTTTAAAAGCACAGCACATAGAACTCATTTGTATAGAAGGTAAAGAATTTTTAACGTACTTTTATTTTATCTATAATTGTATGATTTTTATCTGTGAATAATGTTTTAAATTATAACATAGTCATATTTCAAAAGCTTTTCTTATTATAATTTTGTGAATTTTTTGTTTGTATTTTTATAAAGTTATATTATCAAAACAGTTTGTTTCCCCTGCTGCAGTTCAAAATTACAATTTCAAATTATATTTTCCTTCATTTAAAATTTTATTATCCTTGTCTCTTCCTGTCGCCTGAAAAGAAAGTATATATTTTTTTAAATCTAAGATTGCATTAGAGGATTTAAAAAAAAAGGAGTGCAAGTTTTTAAGCATAAGTAATAGGGTATAGCATTTATCTCAGGCCTGTTTATTAACTTCCTAATCATATCTATAATATTATACTAAACTTTCTGTCATTGACTATTGCTTGAAATTTATTTGATGTAAATGGACTCTTGATAGTGATTAAGGTGTTGATATTGTGAAAAATCTGTTTTGTGTGTGTTGGAAAAGGGATATTTATTGCTATTTACCATACATTGTCTTAAAATTTTAAAAGAACTAAGTATATCACTCCCTCTATAATCTTGTGCATTACCTTTCTGTCCCTGAATCTAGCATTTTTACAAAGGCTGAGTAGTCATAGAAAATTGTTTTATGCTTTCTACTTCAGTAGAATAATGTAGCCATCCATACAAAACAGTACATTTTTTGTAGTTCTAGTTATTTTGTGTTTGGCACTTATTTGCTTGTACTGTATTAACATTCAGACTTTTCACCTAATTTCACTTTTCAGGGGCCACAAAGCTTGTAACAACCGGCTTTAGCAATAATACACCTATTTTTTGTTCTGCTGTTGGTAATAGAAAAATAAAATAAAAACCTGAGTGAAGGGAATGAAAATAATTTATGGCAGTTTATAATAAAATGTATAAATATATTCTTGGTTGCGTTGTTGAGTGAACTTAACCCTGTATTAGTCTGCAAACTGGAGAAAAGTAAAGTTTTGTTCCATATGTACATGACAGATTTTCAACAAATTTTTACAAATACTTTTTTTTTCTTTTTGTACACTCCAGTTGAAGATATCTTTATGTTATTCTCAATTTCACATGCTTGTGCCTTTTCTGAAAACAGTCCACTATTCAAACATCAATATTGCACTGTCTCCATCAATATCTCATCATTTTCCCCACCCTCAAGTTGCTTAGTTTCCAAAGTTGTGGACATATTATTTCTTGAAATTCAAAACTCCATTAGCTTAGGGCTATTGTTTTTAGGTCCAAAACTTCTAAATATGTAGTAAGTAATGAATGAGCTCTTGTAACGTTTTCTTCCATGAACAGTTTGGGAAATTCAAACTTAAAATCATGTGTTGTGGGTCAATTATATCTAACATTCATCACCGTACCTCGAGTACATATATCTAACATTTGTCCTTTAGAGATTAAAATAGATACAATAATTGATAGCTTATGTGATTTAAGTGTTTTATTTTTGGTGATTTCCCACTATAATCCAGCAGTTCTGTAGTTTGGTAACTATCAGATTGCCGAGAGACACATAGTTCTTCTCTTTCACAAAAAAAAAAAAATCGTTAAACATTAAAATGTAGGAAACAAAATATGGAACACAATATATATATATAAAAAAAATTGATTCAATTAAAATTAGGTCATATTATAAAATATATTATCTATAACATTCACTGAATCTGAATATATTATACTCTTGGAGCATTTGTATCCAAATTGGCTTCTATTTTTTAAAATTACATGAAATTTCCTTTAAAATATTGAAGAGGAAATATACTCAAATTTCTCAATATTTCCTAAATTAATATTCTCTTATTCTTTTAAAGGGAATTAATAGTCATTATAAATTTGTACAAACATTAAATAAATGAAACATGTAGAGTCTGTGAAAAAAATTTAATGCATCTCTAAATAATTTTAATCATTACAGGAAAAGACATGCCATTCATAGTTCATCCAGTAGTTCTAGTGATGATGAAAGGAGATTTGAAAAACGAAAAGCAGTCAGTATGGCTAGAGCTAGAAACAGGTTTGTTAATATAAATATTGTGTGTGTTATAAAATTATGAGTTGCGTTTTTATTGTAATTAAAAAAAAAATTTAACTTTTAAACACTTCTCTCTTAAAAGGTGCCTTCCTCTTAATTTTATTGAAGATGATCTTACAAAGGGTGTTTTGCGTGATAGAATGAAGATTGGTAGTAGTTTAGCAGATATTGATCCTATGAGCATTGACAAATCGGTAATACTTTGTTTTATATTAAAATATTTCTGTATTATGTGCTTTTGATTTATTTGCACATTGATTTTCACCATTATTTGCATAGGTATCATTCGACCATGTAGGAGGATTAGATAAACACATCCGTTCTCTGAAGGAGATGATTCTTTTTCCATTAATGTATCCTGAAGTTTTTCAAAGATTTAAAATATCCCCACCACGAGGAGTCTTATTCTATGGACAACCAGGTATGCAATTTTAAACACATTTATAGTAATATTGCCCATTTTTTTCTTTATAAATCTATGAAATTATTTTTGAACATCATTGTAGATATAATTTTTTAATGCTTGACTGTAATTAATATACTATTCTATATTATGTGTTTGAATTTTAACTTTTTAATATAAATTAGGGGTATTGATTTAAATAAAATGTAGCGTGATGTAGAAATTTGGAAAGGTTGCTCAGTTGTTGTTCTCATAACTGGACTGAGGTTCAAAATTACAAGGTCTGTCACCAGTAGCCCTCATCTTGCCTCCAAGTGCAATGTTAATAACATTCAGTCAAGTTAAATAAAATATTTCTAATTTGATTCTATATGCAGTAAACATATATAGATTTAAAATGAGATTTTAATATTCAAATAGGGGCTCAACTTTTAAACTCCCAATTTTATAAAAGTAATATTTATTCATTTTAAATTAAACAATTTCATACAAAAGTAATCCAATTAAAAATGTGGGGGAAATTACAAAAGTTATTTTTGTTCATATCAAACTGTTGCATTTAATGCCAGTAATGATTTTATGTAAGTATTGCATGACATAATTTTACTCTTTTTTGCCAGCCAAGCGGCTATTATTTTAGTTGGATCACTTTTTGCATACCAGTTCACTTTTCAATTTGTGGCCGCAGTAGCCTAGTAGTCATGGCTTCGGATTTGTGGCCGGTGGTTTTCATTCAATCTTGAGTTCAATCCTTGGCTGCTAAAGACCTGCTGTGTAGCCGGAACTGATGCATGTTAAATCTGTCGGAGCCCGAAGTCTTCTCATTGACGAGGTGTGGAAATTGGGAGGGGGGTGCCAGCTCGGGTGTCATCCTCATCACTTGACTGAGGTTCAAAATTACAAGGCCCGTCGCCAATAGCCCTCGTGTTGCTTCTAGTGTGACATTTAATAAAAACTAATCTAAACTCACTTTTAAATTTTTTCAGGTTTGCTTCAATTTTAATTACATTTAGCTTAAATATATTCAATTTAATAATTTATTGTTTGCTTTAATTTAATATTGGAAAAGTTTACTATTGTTCTTTTCTCAATATTTCATCGTTTACTTTAATTTTTATATTTAATTGAGTAATTTAATATCTGTAAGAAAAAACTCACCTTGGTTGTAAAACTTTGCATAGAACTTTTTTAAAATTTTATTATTTTAGCTTTTACATGAACAGCAGTTTTATTTAAATTCTAATATATCTGTGATATTTCAGTTTTTAAGATTTGTTTAACTTTAAATAAAGAATTCAAGCTAGTAATATTTCAATTCTCATTTCAATGTATGAAGTATGTTTCTTGCTAAAAGTAGACCCATGTGGTGACCGGGTGTGACAGAATAGTCCCACTATAGCTCATGCATGTTGTAAGAGGCAACTAAAATGGGTACCCTGCTTTGGGGGTATAGCCGGGCTCTGTGCCCCTGGGGATTATATCGGGAACCTCTGGGACTTGCTTTCTTAAAGCAAGTACGAGCATCATGACCCTGAGGCACCCTAGTGATCTTTTTCTTTGTCATGGGGTTTATTGTCTTTGGTAAACATGTGTGACACGCCCCCATAATACCTTGTCATCCTTTTCTATTTTTGACCCTCTTCCTTGTGCACCAATTTTCATCTTTTTTAATTTTTTTTCACACGTCTAGACCACAGCTACATTTTATTTGGGGCAGTGTGGCAACATCTGGCTTATGCCCCCATAATCTTCACTTTCACTCACTCTATTTTCGACCCTTTTTGTCGACCAATTGTTTTAATGCCTAGATCACAGATTTCCCTGTCTGGCACAGTATTCCTTATCTAGCTCTTGTGCTAATAAACTTATCACACACACGCTCGTATTAGTTATCACACACTTGTGCTAAAAGTATAAACTATAGGGGTAGGCATAATTTGTATGTGTGTTATTACTAATAATTAACACACTGAAAGAATTGTTTTACAAGTTCTTGGAACTCTGGAAAATGTAAACTAAATCCTTACAAAATGTTTATTTTTTTTATATATATATTTGTTATAATTTAATCTTTCTAAACTTCTTTTTAAAAAGTAATACGTAGAATGTTTTAAAATCCCGAGAGCTGCTTTTTGTATGTTTGTTCTAGGTCTGAGAAAGAACAAATCATGATAGACTACTTTAGCGTATAAAATTCCATATTGCGTTTTGTAAACCTTTAATGTATTGATTAACAAAAATATACAGAAAGTTAGTAAGAAATTCAAAGTACAAGCAAGGCAAAATGCTCTTTTAGATCTACTGATGAAGAATGTTTATTAAATTTATTTCTTTTGGTGAAAATATACATAGCTAAAGATTTACATTTATCTTGAAATTTATATTTCTTTTGAATGTGTCATTATTTCCATGAAACAATTCTTAATTTTATTTTTATATAGGTACGGGTAAAACTTTGGTTGCCAGAGCTCTTGCAAATGAATGCAGTACAGGTGATAAACGTGTTGCCTTTTTTATGAGGAAAGGTGCTGATTGCCTTAGTAAATGGGTTGGGGAATCAGAGAGACAATTACGACTTTTGTTTGATCAAGTAAATATATTGCTTAGTACTTTATTTAATTTCCATATTGAATATTTTTGTAACAATTTATTATCTAACTTATGACATGTATAAAAAGGAGATTAATGTAAATTGCACTTCTCATACAAGACAGTTTTGTTGTAATTTTATTTGTTCGAATTGTATTAATTATTATTATAAAAAATTACTATATTATATCACTTATTAAGAAATGTGATTGAATCATGTCCACACCTAACTATTTTGTAAACATTTGTTTTCTTTTCCTCCATTTTTGATTATATAATTATTTACATTGCAAGAATTCATTTTCCATACAAAATTCAATTAGATACTTTAAATGCAATGTATTAAAATTTATGAAATGCAATGGTTTGCATTTGAAGTGTTATTTTTAATTAAACAGGCAAACTTTTATTAAAATCAGTATCTAAAAAAGGCTGTTAATGACACTTAGTTAAAATTATTTAAACACATTTTACTCGTTTGGAGTTGAAATTTGTTAACAATTTTTTTTCGATCTGTCATAACATTCACTTAATTTAAGAATTTTAATTTAATTCATAATAAATTTAAACTTATTAAAATTCCAGTATTAATCATCATTATTTTAATGTTTGTAGGCATATTCCATGCGGCCTTCGATAATATTCTTTGATGAAATTGATGGATTAGCTCCTGTTCGATCAACTCGCCAAGATCAAATTCACAGTTCTATTGTGTCTACTCTTCTTGCACTGATGGATGGTTTAGACAATCGAGGTGAAATTGTTATCATTGGTGCCACAAATCGGCTGGATGCTATTGATCCTGCTCTAAGGAGGCCTGGTCGTTTTGATCGTGAATTGCTTTTTCCTCTCCCACCATTCCAGGTATTTTTTTTTTTTTTTTTCTGAAATACAGATTTCACTAGATGCTAAATATGAATTATCAAATCTAAAACTAATATTTCTAAATTTTATTCTGATTTGAAAATTTGTATGCTTTTTCCTTATATTTAAAACACTTAAAATTTAATTTTTTTAAATTAAAAATATTTTTGACATAAAATAGTTCTTATTCATTGACAATTGCTATGATCTTCAGCAGAAAATGTCATTAAATTATAAGTACCTATTTTGTTCTTTGCTTAGTCGTGTGAAATCAATTTAGACTTCTTTTACTATAGTGGAGTTTTATTGAATGTTAACTGTTCCACAAATTTCTCTTTTCTCTTGCTTATTATGCTTTTTAGAATAGAAGAAATCTGGAGATATTATGTGTGGTAATGACTTTCTAAATATAAATTTTAATTATTTAATTGAAGGCTCTTGAATTTGACTTTATTTGATTTTAACCTAATAATTTCAACCACAATAGATTACCAAGAACCTAATAGAATAATTATGTTTATAAATTTTTTGAGTCCTGATATGTGATATGATAAGAAAATTATTGATATGACACAAGCTTTAATATTAATATTGTATTTGCTATCTTGTGAACTGTATCTTAATTTAAATATATCCTTTTAAATTATCTGTTTATATTTCTATAATTTAGAATATAATTTATTTATAAATCCAGCCATTTTGTGTGTGCACACACATGAGTGGTCTGAAAAGTTTCCAGCTTAACAAAGATACAAGACATTTTTTCTGTAAACTTATTTTTATTTTTCTTCTTAGTCATCTTGTAAGTCTACATACTTCTCCCAGCAATGCTGCCATCTCTTTAACCCATCCAAATAGTACTCGGCATCTTTCTCAGGAAAATTGTGTACAAAAGAGATGGTCTCCTCGTTTGATGAAAATCTCTGTCCTTTTGAGCACAATTTTTAGATTAGGGAACAAAAAGAAGTCACTTGGGACTAAATCTGGTGAGTAAGGAGGGTGGTCAAACAGTTTAAACAATAATTCATGGATTTTCGTCATGACAACTTCTGAGGTGTGAGACAGCACTTCATCTTGGTGAAACGGAATTTTTTTTCTGCAAATATATGGCTGTTTACCACAATTTCTGCTTTCAGCTTGTCAAGTGATGGAGCATAATATGTTTCTGTAAGGGTTTTCCCTGTTTGTAGATAACTCCATAACTACCCCAAAAAACAGTTACCATCACTTTCCCAACCAAAAGTACAGTTTATGCTTTTTTTTAGCTGATTTTCCCTTCACAGTCCTCTATTTTGACTGTATTTTTGTTTCAGGAGTATGATGGTGTATCCAAGTTTCATCTGCAGTAATTAATTGGTGTAGACAGAATGTTGGAAATGTTCATTTGAGTATGTTTTTGGTCTAACATGAGCAAACTCGACACTCAATGCTCGGGCAGCTTTGTCGTGTCTAAATCTTGATTAAATATGTGACAAACACATTCTTTGCACATATTCATAGCTTTTGCTATCTCTCACTTTTAATTCAACGGTCATCTGTTGCCATTTTTGGAATTTTAGCGATGCTATCATCAGCAGTTGCAGTTTTTGTATGTCCTGAACATTCATCTCCCTAGCTGGTACAGCTATGTTTACTAGGTGTGTAAGTATGAAACCGGAATTTTTGTACAGAAAAAACATGTTTATTGTAATGATATGATCCGAACCGAAGGGAGATGGCTTCTCGGGTCACCTTTAACTGATCCGCCAGTTGTTGTTGTGTTTGAGCGTCGTCTTCGTCCAACAAGGCGTCTGCAAACTGTTTCGGTGGTCTTCCACGTTCTTCGTTCCTCACGTCAAAATCACCACTTTTGAACCGTTTGAACCACTCAAAACACTGTGTTTTACCGAGAGCATGCTCTCCAAATGCCTCCAGAAGGATTCGATGCGATTCGGCTGCGGTTTTCTTCAGATGAAAACAGAAAAGTAGTGCTGTCCGCTAATCGTAATTTGTTGGCACAAAACTCGACATGTTTATCTCTAATAAACTAATGCTACTGAATGAAACTCGTGTTATTGTGAGTTCGAAATCTTTGTTGGATATCAATACAATAACAAGACACCGCTGACGTAATGTGTCGGTAACTGCATCGACATCTAACGCCACCTATGGGCAAATTCCGGTTTCATACTTACATACCTGGTAAATTCAGCTGCCCAAAATTTTACTGTGGTAAATGATGGTGCATAGTCCCGGTGCACAGCATCCAACTCATTTTTGATTTCGTATACATATTGCTTTTCAAAAACATACATTGAATGACAAATCAATTCATTTAAATAGTTGTCGGATAACTGCATGTCTAAAACGGCTGAAATTTTGGTGAGTACTTGTCAAAAGATGCGCAAACACAATCCCTAGCTTTTATTGATGAATGCTACCATCTTCACATAAAAATCTGAAACTTTTCAAAACAACCACTCTTGTACATATGAAATTGTATACTGCATCTCTTTCTAGGTTTGTCATTAATCTAATTGTTTTGGATAGTTTGTTGTTTAAATAAATATATTATGCAATTAAATCTTTAAATCTGTTTATGAAAATATTTTCCTCATTTTTATAGGCTCGTGAGCAAATACTTAAAATAATAACAAAAGATTGGATTCCACCATTGTCTGAATCAATGTTATCTGAGTTAGCAGCATGTACTACTGGATATTGTGGTGCAGATTTGAAAGCTTTGTGTTCGGAAGCTGCATTGGTAGCATTACGACGTCGATATCCTCAAATTTATGCTTCAAAGGAAAAGTTATTGCTGGACGTGGAAACAATTCAAGTATTTTTTTTTTTTACTGATGCCTTCAATTTGTTCTTTATAAGCAATGTTATTTTGAATAATTTCTTTCTTTTTTCCAATATTGCATTCAATTTTACAAATTAAGAATTTTTCCTGCTATATAATTCAGTTACAAGAGTAAGTTTGTGTTGATAATTTCCATCAATTCAAAAAACAGTCCTGTTAACTTATAATAATTGGATTGGCTTAGGTTTTGATGGCATTGTTCCAACTCTCAAGGTTGAACAATGCCATCAAACACAACTACTTACAATTATATGTATTGTACTTTATTTAAATGTTTAGTATAACTGAGGTAATTAAACAGTTATTTTTCTTCTAATAATCTGAACACTTTTATTTTTACTTCTGAGTATTTAAATCTGATTGCATGCTTCTTGATTATAAAAAAATATTTTTTGGAAATACTACATAATATAAATTTCTATCATATAATCTGCTGCAAAATTTTCATTGAATTAATAGAAAACAACATAATTAGTATAAAATTTTTATACTCTTGTTCTTAAACTCAATAGTTGTAATGGATAACTTATTTACAACTACAGAGTAAAACCTCATTGAGGCGGATTAATCATAGATCAGAGCTGGTCTGAGTTACCAAAAGTCTAAATTAACTAGCGAACAAAAAAAGGAAATAAAAGAAAGCTTACTTGCAGAAGTTCATCTTTCTATTGAACGAAATGAGTATGAATTATATTTACTGAAGATAAGGACACACTTTGTGAACAATAGAAATGTGCTTATTGCATTTTAGTAATACTTGTAAAATGCAAAAAGCACATTTCTTTACTTTCTTTATTGCATTTTACATTTATATAATATAGCTTTGTATGCCATTTGTAATTGGTGATAAGAGGTGTAATTAAGGTTTTTTGATATTTTTTTTTTCCACGAAATATTTGTAAAGTCTCCATCTCTTCTCTATCACTCCTTTTATATTTTCTTATCTGTTTGGAGAGAATTAAGGGAAGATAAGGAAAATAACTCTTGAAAATATGTAGTTGAAGCAAGTAATTGTTATAATGGAAAATTGCAGATTGTTTCTCAATTTTATTTATTTATTTTTTAATCTTTGTGCAAACCCATTTAGATTATCTAGAAATCCAAGTACTCAAACTTAACCAAGTTCTACTGTATTGCAATAAAACATATTCTTAATTAATTTTAAATGTGTTGATTTTTATTTAAAATAAAGGTACTTTGTAGTTTCATTCTTAAATACTGTATCAGAAGTTTTATAGTAAACCTTTCTTATTTTCAGGTTCAATCTGTAGACTTTATTAATGCACTGAAAAAAATGAAACCATCTGTACAAAGATGTTCTGTTGTTTCCTCTAAGCCCTTATCTTCCATTGTAAAACCTTTGTTAGATCCTGTTTTGCAAGGAGTTATTCAAAAAATTTCTAAAATATTTCCTTTCCTTACTTTGACTACAAAGTTTTCTGGTGAGTCTTTTGTTATACCTTTTAAGTTTATATTGTAAATTAATTTATAAAAGGAACAGATGTTTGTGTTATAGAGAACTTGCAACCCCTTTTATCCAAGAAAAGTTAAACACTTTCGAAAATAAAAAATACGTAAAATAAATATTTAATCAAAATTCTAAATCAGTTTTAAAATTTCTTCTTAACCTTTAACTCCCTAATTTTTAAATCAATGGCACCTTCATATAGGCAGGCAATGATACATGTATCTTTTGTTCCATTGGTGATAGAACAATGAAATAAAAACTAAAAAGCATTAAAATTTTCTGTGTTATGAAAATATGTTTAAATTTTTGGGAGTGAAATTTATTTTAATTGGTTATAATTAAAAAACATATTTTTGTTGTCTAAATTGTATCGCTTGAATGCTCTGTATTACTCTGCATCCGAGAGTAGTGGCAATGTTGTGAAGCTTTGTTTTGTTTATGGTTTTGTTGAGAAGATATTGATCCAATTCTTTTCTCGTCAAGAATTGTTAAAGTTTGTGTTACCCCCCCCCCCCCCCATTACTTAAACAGATTTATTATTCAAATATTTTGGTAAAAGTACCATTCCCCCCCCCTCCTTTTATTTAATGGACTCAAGTTGAGTTATTTGTGGTTTAAGATAATTTATGTGAATGAATAATTGTAGTTTCTAATAGAAAACATGATAAAGATAGGAAATTTAAAGTATTTTAAAACTTCAAAGAATGAAAAGAACTTCATTATGAGCTGGGCAAGAGAAAAAAACACAGATAAATATTTTTTTGAAGCATAGTAAAAAAAATTCCCTAATACCAAAAAAAAAATCTCTCATTTATGAACCTTTTGCAATAGAATCATAGAGGCATTAAAAACAAATCCATCTGGTAAAATATCTTTCCCTTTTCACAAGCAGATTTTTTTTATTCCAAGAAACTTTCTTGATGGATGAAGATAATTCAAATTTTCCCAACAAAACAACTTTTAGATTGGATACAACAAACAGACTGGGAGGAGGAGTGCTAATAGCAATACAGTATCTATTTCTTGCACAAATGCAAGAAACAAATATACTTGTAGTGAAAATAGCTATTAGGAACATCACCTTCTACATGATTAATGTCTACACTCCAAGGGGACTTAACATCTAATCAATAGAATCTCTCTTTTTTTAATGGAATCAATAATAAATTTAACTTTTATTTTCTTATGATTTCAACCTCTATCGTACAAGGTGGGGTTCAGATCATCTTTCTAAATTTAGTAATGATTTTGTTAATTGATTAAAGGATTCCAACAATTATTATCCTCAATACCACTGTTCTATGCATTTCAGCTAAGGAAATTGTTCTTATGGCTAGTGTGCTCTCCCCCATATTATATACTATCTATATGCTTTACCTTTTTGAAGACATTGGAAATTGATAAAATCCTCTATATATGCTGATGATGCCTTTATTTACTGCTCTCATCAGTCCCTGATTATTTTTAAGATATTGCAAAATACTTTAGAAAGAATAGCACAATGGTGTAATTATTGGAAATTTACCTTAAACCCTTATTAAAGTACAATAGCAGAACTACAAATAAAAGATTTCAAACATTTTCTAACATTATGTTAGCTGGATTCCCTCTGCCATGTCAATCCGCAGTTAAATATCTGGGAGTATATTTTTCCAAACAGAAACAAAGTATATCTATAATGAATCAAATGAAAAATAAAGCCTTGAAAAAAATTAATAGCCTTAAAAGGGTATGGCATATAAATATGGTTAGAGAGCTAAATATTTAGCCATATTAACCAACAATAGCATTTGCAGTACTTTTTATATCTGTCATATCATAATCAAATGGTTGGATAATCAGCTCAAACTTTTCAATATAAGACAAACTGAAGCTTTCGGAATTGCATTGATCCAGTCTTCCTTAATGGATACCAAACATTGTTCTCTTGAATTGATTGAACTGGAAATACTCTCTATAAATAATAAGATGTTGGCAAATAAATTGTTTAGCAATCAAATATAAAATGGTAACTTTTCTCTTATGGCAGCCCTGGGACAATAAATTTAAAAATATTGAAGGGGACAAAAACAGGATCATGAAAAAAGTTCACTCTGTGAATGCTAACCAAGAACTAATTGTGTCAATCACTTAGAATGGTGTATTTCATGGAACTTCTGCCTGAGATTCATAACAATGAATAATTTACCAATTCTTACTGTAAGAGAACTGTTTTGATGTAATAGTGAACCTAGTTTCCGCAAGATTTTTTCATAATGTCTACAGTGCATTAAAAAACCAAAATATAAGATAAATAGCAGGTATCATGAAAAATGCCTCTTTTGTTTACAAATAAATCATATTCTATCTTTATAGCAGAAGCACTATGCCAAACTTTCAAAGAATTTAACTGAATTAAACAAATCTGTTAATTCTGATTATTAGCTATTTTGTACAATCTGCTCTTAAAAATTACAATATTGAATCTCCAAAAGTCATTCATAGATTAAACCTTTAAGATTTTCAAACAGTTGCACTTTTCATAATCGGACAATACTGCTTTGACAATACTTTCGGGACACTTGGAAAATTTGTTGGAATAAAGTGGCAGACTATCTTACAATTTCTGTAAAGGAGTCCAATGTATACATTGACTGGATTGCCCTAGAAAACAGTAATACCCATAATTTCGGGAACAGAATGAAAGACCCATTGAATACTTTTATTTAAGCAAATATTTCAAAATCTTGGGGAACATCTCAATCATAGATATATAGTATCCAATGGGACAAAAAGCAAAAGTGAAGAAATACTAAGTGCACTCAAATCATTAGCAAAATAATCATGACTTTCTGACTTTCATTCAAATTCAATTTAAATGATAATACAAGCACATTATCATTTAACACTAGAATTACTGAGACGGGTTTTCTGTGACTCAAGACTTGAGTTTTTGCTTGTTTCACAGTTGCATTTCAAAATTAAGCTTTCTAATTTTTTGACTTTTTCTAAATATTGTCTTATTTCTTAAAACGAATTTAGTTGAATCTTAAGGAATACTTTTTTATTTATATGTTAGAACTACCATGAGGATTCATAGCTGACCCGAAAAAGATAATTGCCTTTTCTTTTATTTCAAAAAAAATTTCAACTCTACATTTTTCTGTTACAAAAGAATTGTATAAGGAGATATATTGCACCTGCTTTTTGCTAGAGGATGGGAATGAGAAGAGGGTGTGTCCACACATCTGGCAAATACCTGTTAGGTAGATGTGTAAGCTTTTGTGATTGAAAGCTATTGTATCTATGTATTAGAATATTGTAGAATGTTCCTATCTCTGTTACAGGCTAGAAATTAAGTAAAAGTAATATTCTCCACGTTGTAAACTGAGCAAAAGGAAAACAAATTAGTGGCATTCCAATTTTGGTCATGTTTAGTGACGGCACCCAGCTGAAGAGGACTTTCGAAAGAAGAAGCTTTGAAATTGCTAAATGAACTTTCAGAAAATGATTCTTGTGACAAAAATACATCTGGTGATGACAAAGAAAATTTTGCTATAAACAACAAAAGAAATATCTTGGAAAATGTTTATATAATTTCATTGTTTGAATCCATTTCAAATGACAGCAAGCTGAATGAAAATATCCCAAGTAAATGCAGTTTGGGAATTCATAAAGCAACAAAGTATTGTAAAAGTGTTAAGAAAAAAATAATAAAAAGGAGAGCAATCACCCCTTCAATGTTATTTAGAAGATGTGAAAGATGGAACAATGTGGAAAATACAACAGCAGTGTTCAGTTTCTTCTGGTTGATGACCTATTCAAAATATTCTAAAAGAAAATCCAGGACCTACAACATATTCCAAAAGAAATATTGCTAATAGCAGTCCTTAAACTTCCTGGAGACTTTTCATAAATAATAAAATTTTTAATATCATAAAGAAATGTAGAGAAGTTTAAGCAAGATGAAGATTAAATAATGAAACATGGAGTATTTCTCTCAATGAAATGGATTCCTTTATTGCAATATTGTATGTTCAAGGAGCTTTAACTGCAAAAAGGGTTTCCATCACTAGCCTTTGGTCAAAGTCCTGGGGCTACAATTTTTTCCCTTCAACTATGAGCTAGAACAGATTTTTAGAAATCATGCGACATTTGTGTTTTACCTTAAACAATTCAAGATCAAAAATATTGAAAGACGATAAATTTGCACGATTATCAAATGTTTGGAACACAATCATAGAAAATTGCCTCATGTGTTAGAAACCAGGGGAAAACATTACTGTAGATGAGCAGCTCTTTCCTTCAAAGACATGAATTTTGTAATATATGCCAAACAAACCGGACAAATTTGACATCAAATTTTGGTTGGCTGTAGATGTGAGCTTTAAAGTACATAATCAACGCATTTCCATATTTAGGAAAAGATTATACCAAATCAAATGATCGAAGTGATGATGAAAATTCTGCTCTTAGGTTAGTAGAGTTTTATCTCAAAACAGGATGAAATATAGCAAGTGACAGTTTTTTTAAATCTCTAAAACTTGTAGGAAGCCTAATAGAAAATGGTTTGGCTATGTCAAAACAATGAATAGAGCAAAAAGAAAAGTTCCAAAATCTTGAAGAAAACAAACAAATTAATATTCAACAACCTTCATGATGCATAATAACACCAATACATATATATATATAAAAATTGTATTTCTTACTGATGTAAAAAAAACACAAAAATACACTGCACATTGCATTCTTAATTAGAAATTACTCAAAATAAGATGTAAACTCCTGAAATAATAAATTTGTACAATTCCACTAAGTTTGGAGTTGATGTAGATTAGAAGGCAGAAAAATATTCTGTGAATTCTGCATCAATGTGTTGGCCTTTGCATGTCCCCCCCCCCCCCAATATTTTAGAGATCTACCGGTGATTAATACATGGGTAGTTTTTAAAAAGACAAGAGGTTCTAATCTGAGCAGAAGAGATTGTATTCTAAAATAAGCAGAGGAGCTAAGAGAGAAGTATATTGCAAATGAATCAGAAGTTGCACTGAAGAAATGAAGAAGTCCACGTACTGCCCCAGAAATTTCAAATAAGCGAAAACGTTGCCAGATTCAAAGAAAATAAAACCAATATTGTGTATAAAAAAATGTTCAAAATTTGTATGTGAATTATGCACAGCAAAAAAATGAAGACTATAGCATTTTGAGTGAAATTTTTCTAGAAAAATTAGTATAATGTAAGTAAAATGCCATGTATATTTAGTTTTTATTGAATTTCAATATCTCATTAATCCGTAGGTATATTATATTATGAGATTTAAATTAGTTAAAAAATGTATGTTATTTAAAAAATGTTTTTACATTTCATTTTATACAACCTACTTATTACCTTAAAATATAATAAATAAATACCCATAAAACCCCACACTCACTCACCCGCATCTTAAAATATGTATTTTTCAATTAGAAATCAAATTTTCTTGATAATTTCCTATTAACTAAATTTTATAAATCCTTAATTAAAAATCATTGTATCAATCGTGAAACACTTTATTTTCCACATCTGTATTATCATAAAAAATTACGAATATGATGACTGAAGTCCATGGATCAGCTATGACCCACTCCGGTAATTCTAGGTATATCAGAAATATGGTAATTCTAGTGTTAAAGTAGTACCTATAAAAGTATCAACAATTTGGAGCATATTCTTTTAACTTGTAGTTAATACTCATCCTTTAGAATTCATCTGTAAGAAAAATTCACAACACAATATTACTTTCAAAGACTTTAGGAAAATGCAGTAGCTAATAAACAAGTATTGAGAACATTCTTGCAGAAGAAGAAATATTTTGATATCTTTTGAATTAAAAGAATATTTTAAAAGGATTTGTTTCTCTATATTCCATAAAACCAATCAATAGTACTATATGTTTTCACTAAATTTTTACAAATACCTTTTTTTTTATAGAGTACACTCCAGTCCCTATGTCATTCACAATTTCATGCATGTGTGCTACTTTTCAAAGCATTCCCTCCCTTCTCAGGGTGTTAATTTTTTAAAATAGATATGATAATCATCATGCTGAGTTATCTTAGTGGTTTTTTTTTTTGTTTTTTTTTTCCCTCTCCCATGATATTTACTGTTTTGGTAAACAGCATCCAGGGATACCTTGGAAATCCTTCTCTATATTTGACGTTTCTTTCAGCCAATTTTTATCATTTTTTCTCGTGTCTAATTCACTGATATACATTGTTTGCCATACCATAACCAGATTTGGCTCTTCCACTGTAAACCCTGACTTCCACTCTTTGTTAAAGCAGTTCACTATCCAAAGATCAACATTGCACTTCCTACAGAAATACAGAATGTTTTGTGAAAAATGTTCCACTGACTTGACAATTATTAGGATGCCACTGTGGAACGAATACCTTGTGTAAAATAAATATTTACTATTTGTGATGAAGTAAGGGTTCTGTAGATGGAATATATATATATATATATACTGGAGTAACGAAAACTTCTTTACAGCTGTGACTACCTATTCAAAATACTAAATGATGAAATAAAAACGAACTTTTTCAGTGTTATTGCAACACTGTTGAAAACTATCTAATTAAAACTGCATTTTATGTATATTACTTGTTGGCATATCACTTATGAAAAAGAGTTTCAGCAGCTGATGAAGATGATTTCTTTCTTTTCGAAACTGTATAGCACTATGGAATGATTAACATTGCTTTTTTGCATTGCTTTTTATTTTTAAATTAATATCTTATTGCATGGGTTGTAAAAATTTGTATTATTATGTTGGAAATTGTATAATCTGCCATTCGTGTGACATTTCTGTAATTTAAATTTAAAAATTAAATTTGCATTTGTTTTTTATACATATACAGAATGTACACAGAAGAATCATATGCAAATTGATATATTTGGTCAGATAAAAAGTAGCTCACACTAAATATTAGAAAGCGTGATTAAATTGTAATCTAATATCTTAATCATCAAGCAATATAGACTGCTTCAGAATTAGAAAATTAAAAGAATTTCTGTGATCTTCTATCAGTGGACCAAATTTTAAAGAAATTAGTAAAGTGAAATTCTCTCTCTGTCTGAAATTTTGATTAGAATATAATTTTTAAAGAATTATGTAAAATCTAGTGCTTCCTTTACTAGATTTTAGATAACCCAATGCAACTCAAATAAAGAATTCAATTAACCTACTTCTATTAACCTTTTTTTTTTTTTTTTTTTTTTGCTTTAAAAGATACTTCAATTCTGCACAAGTATGGAGTTGTAATATGTTTTATATGTCATTAATATGAATATTAAAGAAATAATTATTTTAAATAATTTGTTTAGGTCAGCTAGTTAGCTCTGCAGAAAAAAGTACCTCCCTTGATATGGAATCTGAAGACAGTGACAGTTGTCTTTACTTTGATGAAGTTCCCAAATTGAACAATTCATGCCTTCTTTCTCCTAGAAGTAGATTAAGACTTTCAGATATCAAATCACATTTAACTAGGTAAGTCCTTATTAGTATTTCAAATGTAGTTATGTTTGTGTTTTTGTCTCTGCATACAATCTTGGGTGAGAGGATGATTTTAAAGTAGAAATTCAGTCAGTATTAATTTTTTTTTACCCTTTAAAAAATGCTTTATCCTGCATGTAAAATGTATTTTTAAAGCACCATAAAATTACCTGTACAGATGGTTGCTACAAGAAATTATTTTGGAATTTTCTGAATAAACTAGTCTTTTAGTTCATCTACAAATTATTGTTGTTTTCTAAGATATTGATATTTTACTAAAACTTTTCTTACATGATCTAAAGAATTTTTTTATTTATCAGCTTTTCTCCTATTGTACATCGTCCATATTTTCTGATATCTGGCAAAGAAGGTCAAGGACAGGGATGTCTTGCCCCAGCTGTTCTACATCTTTTTGAAAATATTACCATTCATAGGTTAGATATACCTGCTTTATATGCAGTTACAACACGTGCACCTGAAGAAGCATGTGCACAGGTAAATAAACTTACAGCAGATTTTTTAATATTTTGATTTTATTCTAAATATTTAAATACTACATACATAGCTTTTTTTAAAAAAAGAATTTTTTAAAAAAAAGCTATGTATGTAACTTTTTTTACATTAATTTTTTCAGATTTTTCATGAAGCTCAGAGAAATGTGCCTAGTGTTATCTTTTTGCCTCATATTGGTTATTGGTGGGAAACTTTATCAGAAACTGTTCGTGCTACCTTTTTATCTCTTCTACAAGATTTGGATCCTTCCCTGCCTTTAATGTTATTTGCAACAAGTGATGTGACGTACTATCAGCTTCCTGTGAAGGTGAATATTTATTTTATATTCATTTAAATTATACTTCAGGTACACTGCTGTAATCTTGTAGTTAGTGTTACATATATGTTTATTATTTATAAGAGGTGTTGGTATTATTTATAAGAGGTGTTGATGAGAAAACTTTGAAGTTTCTGAGGAATTGACATACATGTAGCCATTATAAAGGGAACTATATCAGGAAGTGATATTTTTTATGAATTTCTAGAAGGGCTTTGAACTTTGAAAGTATCTTTACAAACATGCAATATTTTGGCTGATGGAGGATCGATTATGACTGGAAAAAAGAATCTAAATTTCTTAGATTTTTTTAATCAAAATATCCTGGAAACTATTGTCTTTGTACATTCTGTTATTCATCAAGATACTCTGTTTACATCTTCACTAATCATGAAATCAATGTTTGATGTCATTATGAGGCTTGTAAAGACTATTTGAACTCATGGACTTACTCACAGGCAATATCAAAATTTTCTTCATTCAATGCAAACTAAATATATGAAAGCTACTCTTTGAAACTCTGTGCTGTATTATTTAAAAGTTAGATGACTTAGCTAAGGATTTATTTTCGAGTGAGTTGAGCAGCTGAAAGACAGCATTGTATCCATTTTTTCATGGGAAACTGTTCTGTGGACTGTAAAATGTTGGAAGATACCAAGATGAAAGAAGATCATAATCATCATCTTCATGTCACTACAGACCCATGTAGCGGGGTTGATTCACGTTAAATCTGTTGAGACTCCTACGAGAGAAGTCCTACTTATTAGTATGGTATGTTAGTTTGGAGAGGGAGATGACAGCTCAGGTGTACGATTGGGATATTTTTATCATGACTTACAACTTAAATTGTGAAGCAATGAGGCTGTATTTGCAACTTGGATTAATTGAGATACAATCTAACCATCATCTTAAGCAATTGTTTCTCAATTTTCCAAAATTGTAATTGTAGAAATTGCTGTGGAAATCAAGTTTCTTAAATTTTATATCATGTCTAGAAAATTAGTGTTAGGTTTGCTTCGTTTTATATATGTGAACAAGTGTTTCTACCATTAACCCTTAGGAAAGAACTGACAAATGAGCATTTAGCATCACTTCTCATAATTAGTACATTGCAGTTTAAATTTGAATTTAAGAAATTTTTGAAAATACTGTTGCAGTTTTATTCATCACATTAATATTTGTATAGCTATATTTGAATGCTCCTTTTAAAGCTTTTTGTTTTATCCTGCTCTCAAAGAAGCTTGCCCACCATTGTCTTAAACAATCATGTCATTTATTTATTGAAAGTAAAAACATTTCTTTTAATTCTTATTAAATTCCTAAATAAAAATAAAAATGTTTTGCATAAATTTTGTATTGGAAGGAAATGGTGTAAATGATGATTATATATTTAATCGTGAAAAGGAGGGAGGAGATATACTCTTAATAACATACGCAATTCTCATCCCAGCTGCACAACATTGATGTCTTAATGGCTCGTAGTCCAATAATGTCTTGAACAAATCTATAAATTTTGTATAAAATACTGAATGTTTGATAAGCTTTTATAAAACTTTATAGATTCAAGAAATATTTAGTGGGTGTGCTGATCAAGTGTTTTCTATGCGCAATCCAACATCAGAAGAACGAAGAGCTTTCTTTTCTCAGCTGATTAAAGAAATTTATAAGTTGCCTCAAAAACCTGTTCAAAAAGGTATGAGATTTATTGTTGTTGAATTTGTCGCTTATGTTACTCACTATGAAGGTTTATGTGTTTTTCTCTAACTTATTTTTATGTTTGATGATATTTTCATATTAATATAAGGAATACTTTTGGAATTTTAAATTCCTTCTTTTGAGAAGAAATCAGTAAATCACAGTTACTTAATTCAGGTGAGAGCATGTTTAAAACTTTTGTTCTTTAAAAACATTGCGACTCTATTTCCAAAGATACACGCTATGAATTGTAAAATAAATAAATAAATTTGTTTTTTCTTTTCAATGTACACTTTTTATGTTATTTTTTATTGTGTTGATATATATTCATGTATATATATTAATGCCATCCAAAATTTACATAATATTTTAAATTACCAATACTTACTAATTTCTTACAAAGTTGTAGCTAATAAAGCTTTAACTGTGCATGTAATTAGTTATTTATTTAAGATATCCCTATAGGACAATGCCACCTTTTCATAGAATGAAGACCAGGTAATTACTATATTACTTAATAATCTATGTTAGTGCCATGTATATAGAATTTTGAAAAGCATGATGTCGGTTTCATTCCCGACTGATTTAAAATTATACGGTCCATATCCAATTATAATTTTATAAAACTGAGTCACAGCTTCAGAAATCGGTATTTTTTTCCTTTAATGTCATTTTTGGAATAGCCGAAAACATTTTGAAGTATTTTAATAATATTTAGGAGTCAAAAAATATATTTCCCGAGTCTTGAATATCAGACTATTATAATTTTAAGAATTAATTAATCTATGAAATTATTTATTAATAAATTCCCAATTTGTTTTTGTAATAATTTTTTTCTTTCCTAAAATTGTCATTTTTTAGCAATTTCCTGAAAGTACTTCACTGTTACGAAGTTATATTTCATGAAGGGCTTATTCCATGACATTTATATAATATTACTTTATAGCTACAATGGAAGAACTTCCTAAAGCCCCTCCCCCTGCTTGTAGACAACTCACTCCTACAGAATTAAGCAAGCTTAGGCAAAAAGAAGAAGCTATATTACGAGAACTGCGTTTGTTTCTGCGAGATACTTTGACAAAATTAGCTAAAGATAGGCGCTTTACAGTTTTCTCCAGACCTGTTGATCCTGCTGAGGTATGTTCTTGCAATTTCCCCCTTTTCTTTTAAAGAATTAAATAGTATTATTTAGTTAAAAACGGATAAATAATAGCTTCATTTAGAAAAATAATAATTACTTCGTATGAAACATTTGTCTTTTTTTTATGTGTTGTAAATTGGCAATGGGTCTGCTGGCTGATTTTTGAAATAAAAGGAATGCTTTTATAGGTTCCTGATTATCAAGAAGTGATTAAAAATCCGATGGATTTGGAAACTATGATGACGAAAATTGATCTCCAACGATATGAAACTGTTGGTCAGTTCTTAAGTGACATTGACCTTGTTTGTCAAAATGCATTGGATTATAATCCAGATAGGGATCCTTCTGGTAATTAATCTTTTTTAAATATAAAAATTATATTTATACTGAATTTAGTTTTAGAGTTAAATAACTTTCTGCCTATAAATATTTTTCTAAATTTGTTTGTTTTATTTTATCCATTAAATTTCCCTGTACTCAAATATAAAAAAAATTAACTTATTTAACATTTTCTAATTTATTTTTTTTTTAATTTATACAATTTTTGCAAATTTGCCTTGATATTTATGTTTGAGTATATATATATATTCAATTGTTTAAATTTGTTTGTAGTGGCAGTCCCCACTCTCACACACTAACATTTATTGTTTTACAGATATGTATTAAAACAATTTAGTATTTCTTAATTTTTGAAATTATCATCTACTTCTATGTTGCATTAAACTTTTAGGGGGGTGGATGAATGTTTTGCTTACATCATTTGATTGTTTAATTGGTTTTCAAAAGCTGTTGATTGCTCTTTTTATTGTTTACTACTTAAATAAATGAGCTGCTAATGCATTTTTTTTGGGGGGGGATGGTTTGATTTTTTTTTTTCCACCAGTCCTGAAATTAAAAATGAGAAGGAATTTCCTCTCTTAAATTAACCTTATGTATTTCTTTGGATTGATTTTATTTTTCACTTAAAAATTATTTTTCTTCTCTTTATTTATTTAGATAAAATAATAAGGCACCGAGCTTGCTCACTGAAAGATATGGCTCATGCTCTCGTTTTATCAGAACTGGATGCCGAGTTTGAAAATATGTGCCAAGAAATTCAAATTGCTCGAAGAGAGAGAGGTATTGAAAATTAAATTTAATAATTGTTTTATAGGAGGCATTAATTGTTTCGATCTGAGACTTTTGGCATAATTTTACTGTCAGAAAATTTAATTATCCTAAATTTAAGGTAAATTTGGTGGGTGACATTAATGTAAATTACATGGTGGTTTAAGGAAATGACAATTTTTTTAAAATTTTAGTGATTAGACATAAATACTTAAGTTAGTTTTATCCAAATATTATGTTCTTTTTTGGTGTATTTAAATTTATTAAATGTATTTTATTTTTAATAATCTTTGTTTTTGCTCTGAAAGTAGGATTTTTCAGTTAAAGTGTAGGTATTTAGTTTTGGATTGTTAAATTGCTGTCTAATGTTTAACAATCTTTTTTAATTTAGTTCATTTGACATGAAATTAACAAATTTGTTTGCTCACTTAATTATCAATTATGATATTTTCTTATCACTGTTAGTATTATTTTCATATGTATTGTATATTTTGTTCGCTGAGAAATAAGTGAAAAATGATCACTCAAGAAATAAATATATCATTGAAGTAGTTATATGAAGTTCACTCATTTTTTATCATTCATATATCAGTATTAGATTCTTTTCATGTAAAAGTATTATAAGTTATTTTTTATGGACAAATTTTTGTATATTGTTTAAGATTAAAATCAACTTTTAAAATTGTTAAAGCAAAAAATGATTAGTGTGCATACTATTTACTTTTATTTTATATGGAATATTGCATGTTTACGTTTTATAGGTGAGATTCCTGCCCCATTTCCCCCAAAGAAAAATTGTTCATTGAATAAAGATACTTTGACAAACTCTAATTCAGCTTCTGTTCTACCTAACAATGCAAGACAAACAAGATCTATGATTGATACCACAGAAAAACCAAGTGATCGAAAAGAAAACAGTGAATCTTTGTCATCACCTACAAGATTCAGTAAGCGAATCAGAGAGATGAGTACAACAACATTATCAAATGAAAGTCCCAGTTCAAAAAAGCAAAATTACCAATATCCTAGTAAGTATTATAATTTTTCTAATAAATTTAAATGTGATATTGAATTGTTTTCTCTAATTCGTGATTAAGAAATAAGTAAAAATACTTGTATTAATTCCTTTATAGCTCGATCTGTGCGTTATATGATTTGGCGAAAGAAAAAAAAATATCCTGTGTATGGTGGCTGCAAACAGCGATTGATCCGTCGAAAAATAAAAAATACAGGTGTTGATAGCCGGAACAAAAAATTGAAATTTCAATCTAATGCTAAATTTATTAAAACCTCGGATCCACTTCAGCCTACCCAGGAAGAAACACTGCCAACTGAAGAAATTTCAATGGCTAATAATATGGAGTACATTATTGCTAAAAGTGCAGAGGAAAAGAAAGATACATCTGGAACTGACTCCTCAGCCACAGTAGTGTCTCCCAAACCCATTGTTGCTTTTCATGATATAATCAGTGCCACTGAAAAAAATGACTGCCTGTCCACCGAAGGTGTTCTTGACTCTTATAACGGTGCTAGTGAGCCCATTGTCAGTGATATCATTTTGCATCCTACCTCACCGTCTAAACGTCATATTTCCTGTGATATATCTAAGGAGTCCAATTGCTCAAAAAGTTTGTTTCTACATAGTCCACCTTCCAGTGCTATGAATCGTTCTCCTTCAAAACAGGTCTGTGACTTTAAAATTCTAAACTTATTAATTATTATGAAATGATAATTTAGACCACATATGAAAATTATGAATCTTGATTGTTTTGTTACATATTTAAAAAAAAAAAACCTCAGTTTTTGTTATAGTTAAATAATATTAACTACAAAATCTTAAACATGATTCTCCCCCCCCCTTCTTTTGCCAAAGCACAAAAATCATCATAAAATTATTTATTTTAAATGAGTGCTTAAAATTTTGTCATTGATATAAGGGTTAGTAAAAATTATACTGGGAACAAATATAAAAATGTGGTGCATTAAATGAAATGTTTCTGTCCACAAATGACTATTGGAAATTTACTCACTAATTTCTGTATTTTTATGTCAATTCTGAGATAGTTGTTATTAAATTTCATGTTACATGGTGAATGCTACTATTTAGCTTTATTAACTTTAATATTTAAGCAACTTCTAGCTGTGTTATATTGGTGATTGAGTAAACTTATGTCTACTTACTGAAATGGTAAGTAAAATGGGACACCAACTTTTGTACAAATTTTTGTAATTTTCATCACAGCAAGGAAAATTGGTATGCAACTAATTTAAAAAAATTTAAATTAAGTATTTTTAAAGAATTATCTTAACATAAACAAAAGTTAAAAGAATTCTGAAAAAAAGAGTTTCCTCATTATGCTACTGTTGTAACTTTTCTTTCATATTACTATTTTGTATCATGCAATGAACATTAATTTTTTTTTTTTATTTACATTAAGTTCTGTTTAAAAGTTTTTGAATTATAAGGATTTTAAAAAAAAACATGTTAATTATGTCTCAACCATTTAAAAATGAAATTTTTTGTTTTGAATGCTTTTCAAAGATTTTTACAGCTATCCAATAGATATTTTCCAATTTTAGAAAATGAATAAGTGGTGCGAAATATAGTTACTGAAAAAAAAAAATGTGAATTTTAGTGTTAATAATTGCAAACTTCAAATTATTTTCATGACAAATTTCCTGCAATCTATGGGAATAGAGAAACTAACTGCCAAAGTCGCAAGATAAAATAAATGATAGAGCTTAAAGGTCTTAGAGCAAAAATTAAACCAATTTCTTCATCCCATTCTGAAGAGCAAAATCCCTTTGTGTTCATAGAAAACCCCGAGTTCAACACATATACATCTTAACTTACAGTAATTTTGTAATATTTGGTTTCTTTATATCTAGAACCCTAATATTCAAAATAGACATAATTTCAGATCAAGCAACATTAAGTTTATGAATTTTTACTTATTATTTCACTTATCACATGGTATTCTAAATTGAAAAAATCATTATGAATTTTTTTTAACTCATAATCAAATCATTTTTATTAAATAAAAAAAATAAACAATATCAATTTCTTCTATGTATTAAAAAAAATGTAAAACCTTTTATATATATTAATTATTTGTGTGAGGTAATTTAGCATATATCCTTCTAATATATTTTCTTTGGGAAATCTCTGGCATTGTAATGACTGAACTCTGCCAAATATAAAATGGTGTTTACTGTCAAAAAAAAAAAAAAATTTTTTTTTTTTTAATTTAACTTTGTCAAGTTAATAAATTTAAATTGTAAATTTATTCTCTATTAATCTTTAACAGTTGTACTACTTCTGTTCAACTGCAATAAAAATTACAAGTTACTATAAAAAAAATTATTCCACTTTTCATTATATTTACAATACATAACCAGTATCAATTGTAAAGGCTCAATCTACTAACTTTCATCTAACTTAATTAATATGGTCATATATTAGTCTGATGTACTATGTAAAATATGCATAAATTTGAAAAATGTATTTAAAATATAAAAAGTATGAAAGTAAATACAAAATAATTTCAAAGTATTAATAAAAATGTTTTAGTAAAAATTATAAATTTCAACTACACCTTTGGTCAAGTATTTGAAATTTGATGTAAAATTTGTAAAAGTCTTTTGATGTAATTTTGTATGATGATGATTGGACAACTATGAATAATATTTCAACTTCACAAACTTCTTTATGGAAAGCAAAGATTCACAGCCTTATGTTTCATTAAAATTTTTTAATTAGATGGCAAGAGCAACTTTCTTAAGTGTGGATATTATGATTCTGGCATGAGTTGCCAAAATTAAATTATAAAAGTATATTTGTGCTGAATTTGCAATGACTTATCCTCCTCTGTATTTAATAACTCCAATTCCCCAGCTACTTTTTCAACAAGTAGTGTTTCAGCATTTGTAATTTCATTTTCAATAATGTCTCAAATAAATGAACTTCAAAATACAAGTGTAGATTTCAAATTTTGAAATCTTTTACCAACTTTTGTCTTGTCTATCTTTTCTTTGGTATTAATATTTGATTTTAACTCATGAAAAATAATTTAATGGTACCTCCCTTCCCCCAAAGATAGCACGCAAAAAAATGAAAGTTTAGCCTCAGAACTTAATTAGTTTGTGACAAAATATTTCTCCCTTTCCTTGTAAAGCCAAATTAAGCATTAGCAAATGTTCTAACACATCGATCAATAACTCCCGAGTCTAACCCAGAGATGGCGCTCGTAGTAAACCAGTAACCAGGTCTTTCTAGAGTACTAACCTTTGCTTGAAACGTGTCAAAATTTTAAGTCAATCGGACCAGGAAAAAGGTTTTTTTGCAAGTGGGTGCCGCGATTGCTTTCGATGGAACAAAAACAGCAACGAGTCGATGATTCAGAAAGCTGTTTATCGCTATTTACTCGCAACAAAAAAGATTTCTTGCGGGGGGGAAAATTTTTTGGGGGGAAGATTTGGAAAAGCGTTGGAACGATTGTATCACCCTAAAAGGTGATTAACAAAAGGTGTTATGTTGATGAATAAAAAAAAAATTTGCAAAAAAAATGTTGTTTTCAATTTTAGACTCGGGAGTTATTGATCGATGTGTTAACATGTCTCTAAGGAACATTAAATCAAAGAGCCTAAATCAACAATCTAATTATAGGTGCTTTTTTACTTCTTTTGTAAATATTATGATAGGATTTAGGAGTTACACAAAATGGCTCTAAGTATAAGTTGATAAAAAATCTCGCCATGCATCATTGTTATAAATGGTGATTAATCAGTTTTGTCATTCACTCAAAACTCATTTAAAAAGCTCTTAAATTGATTACATGTTTTGGTCTTTGTTCTAATTAAATTCACAAGATGAAAAACAATCATCTGTGCATTTTGATCTTTGAAGTAATTTGCTATGAGGTGAATTTTGCAAATTACTCATTACTCATGGTGAATTTTGCAATGAAATAGTAAGAATGAGGAATTTTAGAATTGTTGTTTAACATGCAGGCAACAATATACTTTATGTAAACTCACTTAACTTAAAGATTTTCTTAAACTCATGGTTGAATTTGTAGCAAATAAAATTAACATACAGCAGTGTTTCACTGATCCATGACAGCTGACATTTTTTTTTTTTTTTTTTCACTCAAAAGATGCACATTTCAATGTGTTTCTGAATGCTGTTTGATTTTTTAAAATTGGTTTTAAAAAATTAGAGTTATTAGTTTATGTTTCAGGCCATATCTATATGAATAAAAAGAAAAGAGTAAGTTGGGGGGGGGCATAGCACAAAGAAGAAATGCCCCAAAAGTGTAAAATTTGGTGTAATAAAACTATGGGTCATGATGAGCTCCTCAAAAAGATTTAAACTTATGTCTGGTGAATAGTACGTTACATGACATCAGTCTATTTTAATTCTTACAATTTATATTTAATGGAATGCCTTTGGCGATCTTTTTCTTCTTTTTTTATTGCACAATTATTGTTCTGTTTTGAATCAATAGTTGCAAAATTTTTATTTTTCGTATGTGAACATTTATTTGCACATGAATAAGAAAAAGATTAAATGAAGAAAATACATATATCTGGGGTATAATATATTTTTGTGTATATTGTGAAAAAAGTTAACACAAAACAATGCTTTGATACCAACAAAATACTATTTAATTTCATACATTTTTTTTTTTTTTTTTTTTCATTTAATTTAAAACAAAATTCACTCAGCACATAAAGGTTTCATCGTGAGAGATTCTATATCTAATGATATGAACATTTTTACTATACCTTTCAGTTTTATATGTGATCCTTCAAAATCTTAGTTGAAATGATTCCACATTTTTAAGTTTTATACTTTATTGTATAATATTTTTAGTTAGAATTGATTATTTCTGTGTATTATATGCACATAATTTTACACTTTTATTAAAAATTTATTTCATTTCAATATTGAATATTTATGAGATTATTTCTTGGAATAATGTATCAATGAAAATATTTTTACTCATCTTCATGCATCTGTTCTTGTGTTTATTTCTACAGAAGAGAAGTAATTTTCATCGAATTTACATTTTTTTTTTAATTCTCCAGAAATCAACTGCCAGTCCTAAATCGCCTAACCCATTGGAAATTGGATCATCTCCTTTTAAAAGGCTAAGTGAGTTCTGTTTAATAATCATATTTTAATTAACCAATTTAATCATCTGTTTGAATTTTCAATTAATTATTCCACATAATTTTTATATTCTAAGTCACAGTTTGAAGAAAAATAAAAAAAAATTTATGTCACATAAATATAAGATTCTGTATGTTTTTTTATCTTGATCCTTAACCATGATAAAAAAAAAAACTTTGTGGATTTGAATAAATTTTTCTTTCAAGACTGACTGAAACATTTATTTAGGCATGGTGCTAACCTGAGATTGTTAAGGTGATGAATCTTGTAATTTGTTGTGTGAATTTAATGAGTCATTGTTTTTGAGGCCCAAATTGTTATTTAATCAAAATGATTTGCAAAAGGTATATGAAAATATGTTGAGTGAAGTGACCTTTTCTGCTGGCATTCTTGTATTCTGTAGTGAGACGTAAGTATGGGCATCATGATCCCGAGGCACCTTCGTGATCTTTTTCTTTCCCATAAGGTTTATTGTCTTTGGTAAACATAGGTAACACACTCCCAGGATACCCTAGCGATCCTTCTCTATTTTCGACCCTCCTTCTTGTCAACCACTTTTATCTTTTTTTCAACTTCATGTCTAGACCACAGTTTAATCTTGTTTGACACAGCATAGCCATATCTTGCTCTTGCGCAATAAACTTTACATTCATTCACTCACTCACTCTGTATTGAGACATTAATTTAAAATAAACTCAAAATATTAAATACATAGTCAGTTGTGTTATTTATTCTTTTGAAAAAATTTTAATTTGGAAATTAGTATTTAAAATAAGTCCCCATCCAAAATAAGAACCTTTTTTTAAAAAGTTAAGTCTTGAAATATTTGATTCAATTGTTTTCCTAAAAAGATATTCTTTCTGTTTATTTTTGATAAAATATTTTTTCCCCCAAATAAAATTACACAAATGTTGAACTCCTAGAAAGAAAAAAAAATTGTGAAAATAAAATGTTAGATTAGTTTATATTTACAAGTAATTTCTGTCCTTATATTATTTTCATGCTTCATTATTTTTCAGGTACTCCAGAAATATGCGAGTCTCTAAATTTAAAAATTACAATAGACACTTCTACTCTAGATTGCTTTATAAGTCGAGCTGTGCGAGTGACTGAAGATTGCACTGTTGAGAAATTGTTACAACTGTATTCCGTTCTTCAGCAGTGTGTGTATAATCATCGAAAAGAACTTGATAAGAAAAACTTATTAAAAGTAGGTGTCATAAAAAGTTGTCTGGTTCTATGTTATATTGATTACATTCTAATTGGCAATCTTTATTTTTATCTATATTATGAATTTTTTTGTATATTTTTTTCCTGTGATAAAATTTTCATGTAGTTAACTAACAATATTAAAGCCATGTTATGTAGGAAAGTTCTTTTTATCATTTAGTTATTATAATATGAACTTTTTTTTTTTTTTTTTTGACTGATTTGATCTTTTCAATTAGTCTTGATTGTTGCTAGATTTTATAGAATTTTTCTTTCTCGGATTTTCGCTGATTAGATATCTCAGCTTCCAAGGCTCCATAGCTATTCAGATATCTGAATTGCTACGGAGCCTTGGAAGGATCATAATTTGGATATACTAGATATTTTTTATAACTCTAAATTTAAAGGAACTGAAAATAGCCTTTTTTTTTTTTAAAAAAAAAATTAAAATGTTTCCTTTTGTTACTTTAAAGTTGCAGATGATGCTCATAATAGTAAAGCATCTATACATTTAACAACTCATATTTGTTTACTGCAAAAGTTAACATTAATTGATTAATTCTTTTATTTATTAGAATTCATAAAAAAAAAATTTCAATAAATATATTTTGAAAAAAATAAATGTGATTGCAATATTGCTGCTGGGATTATTATTGGCCAATAGTGTCCAATATAAATTCTGGAATAATTTTATCATTATTTTATAGGTTTTTGTAAACATAAAAAATGCAAAAATTTTGTAAAATAAACAAATTTTATTCATGGGTTTTTATTTCAATTCACATGAACAAAATTTACTAAGTCTGTTAACTTTTTTAACTAATTTTTTTTAAAAAGAACTAAATATGTTCCTAATGTTTTCTCTTATTCACTCAGGAAATAATTTTTTTAAAAAAGTCTTAAGGTATATCTACTGCTGTACTGGAACTTTTTTTTTTTTTTCCAATTATAAACAAATTTAATTGATAATATGGCATAAGTAACATTTTAACATACACATTGGACTATTAATAGTTATTAATATATGCCCTCCTTCAATCTTAAAAGATAAAAAATTTTGATGATTTGAGCTGATGTGCTTTTTGAACACTGTTGGTATTTCTAGGACATGTTAATGGAAGTTTAATTCTAATGATTCTTTCATTTAACTGAGTTACATTGGTAACAAGTATTTCATGATATGTCCATATTTATGAAGAGAAATGCTCCTTTTTGTGCTGATACAACCACTACTTTTTTTATAGCTGTAAATATACTTTTATAATTCAGCTCAAGCAAAAAATGTTATAAATTTTACATTTAAAACAAAGGAAATTTGCGAATTTATTTTTAATAAACTGGTAATAAATAGTGTTTCCACCTTTCTTTGAAAAGATAATGCTGATTTTTAATACATATATATGATTCAGTTAAAGTATAATACATTCTGTGTAATCTCATAAAAAATTTATCAAAACCTTCTTCCAAATAAATTTTAATTGAAATGTTTTCAATGCAAAGAAATTGGTTATTATTAATAAACACAATAATTTGTCCTTTATCATACATATTCTTTTTTTTTTTTTTTAATATGTGAAAATGGTTTATCATTTTAAAATAATTTTTTTCAGGAACTAGACAGGCGTTTGGATTGCTTTTTACGTTATAAATCATCCTAGTCTTGAAAAGCCTTAAATTTCAAATGATGTACAGAACACTGCCAGTTACACTGCCCGGACTTTATTCCACTCTTTTAATGTGATTTTTAACAAGAAAAGGGGCTTAGTTGAAAACCTTACATTTTCTCCTGCTGTTTTTTACCCCATGAGAGCCATATTAACTCCATCATGTAAATTCATATAAATGAAGGAAACATCTTGTATTTAGGAATTTAGATATGTATTTTTACTTGTAGTGTTAATAATTATTTAATGGGGAAATGTACATTGTTTGTAGTTATTTGTTTTAAATGCTTATTATTATTATTGTAGTAATATCAAACACACCTTTTTACTCTAATTTTCTCAATACCACCTATATATTAATACAGAAGAGTTGTTTAATTTGCTCGTTTTGTTTCATAAGTTTAAACAAATTTCATTGAAGCTATTTAATTTTAAAGCAGATTGAAAAAATATTTTAATCAAGAGGGGAATGTTTGATTATAAATTTTTCTTGCTACTTTATATTTTATTTGACATTATATGTATAATTAATAATGTAAATTATGCATTGAGGTTTTCTATTTGTTGCATTGTTTAATTATAAGTATTCTGAAATATTGGTAAAACACTCTTAATGTATCTTATATGGGGGAAAAAATCTTATGTAAGAAAGAACTTATTATCCTTGTTTAAAACTATTTTTAAAAATTTTTGTTTGTTTAATGCTTTTGTATAGTTCAACTACAGAAAATTCATCCAAGTTGTACAATTAGTGGTCTTTTTATTTTATTTATCTATAAATTTTCTAAATTGTTAATTTAGTAATTAATTACAAAGGACCCTTGACCTTTAAGTATTATCTAATGCTTAAATTTGTTGTAACAAATATTGATAATTGCATTTTTCAATCGGAGCTCCCCAAAATGCATCTAGTGTAAAATATTATAAGTGCCTTTTGCAAAATAGAGTACTGATAAAAGAATGATGAAATATTTATATAGAATGATAATCAAGAGATTACCCATGTAAAATTATGTGAATTATTTTCATTTCTTATGGAAAAAAATTTAAGTAATGTCATTCAATTCTTGTTTGTGTTGAAAAATAATTGCAATTATTTACTATTTTAAATCTGCTATACTAATACTATTTTAATCTCCACCTTTAAAAAGATCATTGTATGCTTGAGTAGCAAACCATTCAAATTTACAGAGTCAAATATAAATGTATATTGTTTAAGAAAGACAATTGGTTTTAAAATATAAACTACACAATCATCTCTTGACATGAAACACGTGTCAATATCTTATTTTAGTGTATTTCCTTTACTGCTTTATCCCTTTGTTCAAAATTCATAATTATTTGAGATATCAATATAACATTGCTATCTTGAGATTCTTTTCTTGCATAAGCAAATAAGTTACATATTTAAAATGTCACTTTTCTAGTAATATATCACTGCATATTTTATAAAATAACATTTCAATAATTATTTCAATTATGATGTTTTATACTCTGCTTAAAAGGCTTTTAGGGAAAAATTACTATTATTTTATTATATATGCATTTAAAATTAAATAACTTCATGTTTTGTCATATAACAGTTTCTAATTTTAATTTGATGCATTTCTTTTTATTACTCTCATAAACATACATGAAATTTCCATTTCAAATTTTGTTACAATTATTTTAATTTTGTAACACTAGATTTGAAATATATATATATAAAGGTGTTTAAGTCCAAGGGACTCTTTAGAATTGCAAATTTAATAATTTCCATTTGCAGAATCCAGCAAACAATCTCATTAATGTTGATAGTGAAACCAATAAGTTTCTAAATGCAATGCTACTTGCAGGATAGAAAGTGAATAAGTATACCATATACTACTTTGTTACAAATTAATCTATTAATCGCCACTAATAGATGTAGAGCAAAATATTTGGTCTAAAAATTTATCTAGTCCATCTATATTTTATTTTTACACTTCTCTTATCTACTAATATTTTTAAAATAATTAATTTTGTTTATGATATTTTTTTTATTGTCTTTAAACCTAAATTACTAGAAAAGATATTTACTGAAAAATGTTGTGTAAAAAGAGCTTATATCTGTTTTGGAGAAGTAGTCATTGGTATTAACTGCCTGATCTACAAGATTTTTCTAAATATAAGAGAGTGGATTAGATTTAAAAAATCAATTCCTCCAGATTAAGGAAAGGATAACATTTTCAAAATGAAATTGTCTTTGGTCATATTTTTACTATTTGAAAATGAAAATAGAATTAGAAATAACAAAGAACTCTAAATTTATATTTTTTTATTTTTCACAATGTCAAGTTATTGAGAAAACCAAGTTTGCTGGATTTTTGCTGAACCAATTCTTATAAGAGCACAATAAAATTGATAAATCATTAAAAGGGTATTGCATTTTTAAATCAATGTATTTGTTTAAATCAAATACTTCTAAAAATGTATTAAATCAATCAAATAAATGAAAAAAATAGATTTTTGTCCTTCAACTAGTACTTCTACTATTGCCTATACTCTATCCTGTAATGTGCAAGATATTTAAAACAGTATGGATTATAGCACATACTATGCAATTGTTTCAACTTTGTGAAATGTTTGTTCCTATAAATTTTTATTTTGAATAAATAAATAAGTCACTGTTATGCAAACTCTGTAATTAGATTAACAAAATGCTATTTTTATACATATATAATTGTTGTATTTTGTTATCTTTCAAGCAACAACCAGTATAACTGCCATATTTTTGTCTTATGCTTTAACTTAAGCCTTAAATAACAATAAGAGGTTTGATGTAGTTCTGTCTTAACTTTTTGTTCATTTGTGTGTGTAATATCTGTATTTATTTATTAAAAAGATGAATTTTTTACTCACTGTACAAACAGTTTTGTGTAATATAATAGCTAGATATTAATTTATGTAAGATATAATACAATAATTCTGATTTATATCTAGTTTATGTTTTCATTCATTTATGTTGCTTCGAATTCAGTTAGTATAAAAAATGATGTAAGTTTTAATATGCAGTACTATATTGGTAATCTGGCACATATTGGACTACAATACACATATTACATAAAATTTCATATAATACATGCAAATAAAATGTCAAGTACATGAAATTAAAACTACAGAAAAATTGTGCTGTTTTGTATCAATTGCCCATTATTCCATTGAAGTATTAAATTTCTATGTCCTATCACAGCTTGTATAAAAACGCCAGATTACTGTTAAAGCTAGAAAAGTAAAATACCAGATTAAAGAGAGTACTGTATATACATAATAATAATTATTATTATCTTTGATGTTATATTTTTACAATTTAGCCCTTTTTTTTAAGTTATAAGGAAAGTTACAAAAATTGTGTTTAATGAATTTAAAATTTATCAGTTATTTGAAATTTCTACTGGCTTGCTTTAACATTGATAAAGTTGCATATTACTTCAGAGTTTTTCTTAAAAGAAGTATCTTTAGTGATAAAACTCTCAAATCAGAATTTTCCTTTTTAAAGATAATTAACTGCAATTGAAAATTATATATTCAATCCACTACATTGCATACTTGTTACTCTCATAATGCATTGTTATATACATTCTCTGACAAATTGTCATGAGAAAGTTTCATCACTGCCTTTTCAAAGCTGCCACAGCACCAAAGATGCATCATATTCATAATTTTCATGTTATTGGAAAACTTTTTTTCCCAATAATTAATCCAAGATGTCTTCTTGTATATGTAGGTATTTTCTGAACCTGATTTTTTTCCAATTATACAAAAAAATAGTTATTTTCATAAGATGTGTTCAGTTTTCTTGTGATAGTTTTGTACTAGTATGTGAATATTTTTCATTCATTGTCTATCCATAATAAGTGAGAATATATTACTGTTTCTTGGAATAATATCTGTGTACAAGATAACATGACTTTTTTATTACTAATTTTTTGTTAATTCATGATGTATTGATATTTCGTACACTTTTTGTAAAACTATATTTATTTTAATTTATTATTATTTATATTCATTAATTATTATACATTTTTATTTGTAAAATTTGTATGTCATGTTTCCTTTATGTGTGTTGATGTATATGTAGACAGGAAGATAGATTGTGGATTTCCCCCTTGTTATAGGTAACATAGTTATTTCTTTTTAAACCTTATTTATGCATTGATAGGTCTGTCTTGTGTAAAAATGTAAATATTTTCCTTTCCTGCGGAAATGCTAAAGATCCTAAAAAGTACTTTAATCGATTTTAGAAAAACATTTAGATATTTATGAAATAATGAAATATGGGTGTTATATTTTGGATGTATTATTAATATTTCATTCTTAAAACTGAATAATGAAATTACATTAAAAAGTGTAATGAGCAAAGTCAAAATACTTTTATATTTTGTCGAATATTAAATAGCTTGCTAGTTGTACAAAAAAATTCGAGAAAAAAGTTTTAAGGCTGTGTTAGTAAACATTACATTTTTTTTTTTATCATATTTGAATTAAACTTGAGATTAATATTCATTTATCTTATTTTGACTTAATAGGTTTCTATATGCTTCTTTGGGCTTTTAAATATAGATTAGAAGTATTTTACATTTTCGAGTGTGTATATTTTATTTGAAATTTTTTGTGTAATTTCTTAATGTTTTTTCATTACTTGCAATTCAGAGGAATAGGAATTGGAAGAAAATGGCTTAAAAGTCACTTTCAGAGTTTGATGTACTTGGTGCAGTGTTTAAAAATTGATGGATGACCATTTTTCTGAGCTGATAAATGAACACTATATGCATAAATTTCAGGGATATACCTGTTATTTAAAGGAATGTTAATGTGCTAATTGAAATTATAATATTTGGGTAGTTCATAATACTCATTTTGGTAGTTAATATTTCATATGAACATTCTATTGCATATATGTATATATGCATCTATGTTAAATTAATTATAAAGCCATATATATATTTTTTTAGCCCATACTTTTATAAACTAAGTATTGTGTGTCTTGTAAAAATAAATGTATTAAAAAAGAATTTCTTGTAATTCTGAAACTCATTGAAAGATAGAAGCATTATTTACATATTTATTAACTTTTTATTTAATGTACTTCAAAAGGTAAACCAAAGTCTGTCCTTTTTTTGTGTGTGTGTGAGCAGATCTTTAGTCCAAAATGAAATCTGTGGCTTTTTTTTTAATCTAATGCATTTGCACATTGAATGTTATATTTTAAATGTACTCTTTTGATTTTGTCATGATGTTTTAAAAATTTCCCCCCTATCTCTTTTGTAATCATAAATTAATATTTTATTGCTCAAGAAAAATAAAATGGATTTCCTATTAGTATTTTATGTCTCTTTTTTTTATTTCAGTGTAGCAGTTTACTCTCAATATTAACTCACAATGCCATTTTAATCCTTAATATCAAATTAAACTGTATGGCAATACCTATATTTGTATTTTGAAAAATTGTATGGAAAGTCTGAAGACTTTTTTCATTTGCGTAATTATTCGTATCAATTCAAATTATCTAGAACTTTTATATTCATTGGTTTGAAATTGTATGTTTTGTATTGTAATTACAAAATTTGCGATCTAAAAGGTCATTCTCTGCATCAATAAATTTTTTTCTAAAATTAGATATCTTATGTATATTCATTTGAATTGATTGTTGACTAAAAGAACATAATTAAAGTGAAATAAAAAATATAATATACCACTGAAAATTTAAAAAAATGGTTGTAATATATTTTGCCCTTTCAAGTCTTATTATTTTGATATTAAACAACATTAAGAAATAATTATTAATAAATAGGGGTGGGGTCAGATGTCTGTCTTAAAACTTTTAAATAATTAGAAACTAAGTGAATATAAATATCCACAAAAAGGATCAAATTTAATGTTGGGTAAACAAGAAGCTAACTTAAAAAATCGTGTTTGTTCTTTGACAAAATCCCCTTTTTCTAGGTAAAAAAATGAAATAAATACAGAGTTAAATTGCAGGAACAATTCTATGAAGGAAATCCATGTAGGTTTGCATCAAAGAGAACAACAGTGGTATACTGAATTATATGCATTCATGAGAGAAACTTAAGTGAAAGGAAATACTTTCGTTTTTTCTGATATGCTTAAGAGCGAAGGAGAAGAAATTATCACTTTTTCGAAAAAAGATAATGGTTAACTTGTTACAACTTTCCATCTGTGCTATTTGCTTATCTTTCTGTATCTGTGGAAAACAGAATAAATCAAAGCGAGGAATCTTGCATTTCATTGAAACTGCAAAAGGTAATTAAATCTTCATTTTCAAATATTTTTATTCTTTATATACTGTTACAAGCTAGAAAAGACGCTTCCCTGCAACATTAATATTATAAATGAAAAAAAAAAAATTCAGATGTGAGTCAAATACCAAAGAAAACTTAAACAATGAATTTTGCGACATTTTGATAAAACGAAAGAACTCGAAAAGGCTGCAATTTTGTCGATTTCTCAATTGGGAGAAAAGTTATGGGTTTTGTCTTGTGACATCACATGTCGAAACAGCTATAAATACTGAGAATGCTCGGAATCTGCCTTTGGAAGTGCAGAGCATTACATTTGAGATTTGTCTGCTGTTTGAACTAGTAAGCTGGTTAGCTAATAGTTTTTGAAAGTGCTATTTTGTATCTGTTTGCGATTCTGATCTGTGCAAGTTTTGCTACCTGTGCTTCATTTCCTGATTTTTGTAAATAAAGCATCCTTTTCCGTTATCCTCCATGCTAGGCAGTTTTCATTGTATACCCTCGGGACGATTGTTTTTGTAATTATTATCAGATTCTTAGAATATTTGTATTGTTGATACGTATTATAAGTATGTGTTTACTTAGCCTGAATGTATCATAAACTTCCAAAAATGTTTTCGATTAGCACTGTAATTACTAGATAAATGTGTGTCTCTCGATTTGAAAAAATTACTTTCGTCACATATAAATCTCGACGGCAGTTTATTTAAAATGTTCAAAATTTATTAAATATTTGCTAACTACTGATACAGACGGAGTACTATTCTTTTATAGTAATGTAACGACCACTCTATTTCGAGAATTCGACTTCTTAGTTTAGTTTTGTTTTTGAAGACGAGAAATGGGCTTGGAGAGTGACGAACGAACCCAGAAGGATGACTTATAAAAAGTACGTTAACTAAATTTTTAATTAACGTTTGTGATGCGTGCAATTTAATAAATTAATGATTTGCACCAAAACATTTTTAACTGCTTACTTTTGCTCATACGTCACAGTCAAAAATAATATGGTAGCAGCTACATGATTGCACTACTGAAATCAATACCTTTGCCGAATCCTTTTCTTCAACCTCAAAATGGTAGTACCAAAAAATTTAATTTCAGGCGAAAATACAAAATAACTTCGTGTGCTTCTTAATTATTGTTTTGGTAAATTGCGAAAAATGGGGGGGTCTGCTGAAACGAAATAAAGTATCTAAATCAAGCAATAATTTTTTTTTAGAAATTTAAACACTTTTTTTTTTTTTTTTTTTTAATGACATAAAAATAATTTTTTTTAAAAAAAAGTTCTGAATATTGTATCATATCTTAGTGAAAAAGATATATTTGTTTTTTTTTTTATTACAGTATTAGTATGTAATGAAAAAGTATTCCTATTTTATTGTTTGTATGTAAATTTATTGTTATTTTTGATTTCATGAATGAAACAAGGTTCTGGGATTATTAGATTCTTGTGTAAAGTGGTTGATCCGTTCAAAAAAAAAAAATTTTAATTGTTCGTATGGTGTTACAAAGCCGAAGGTATAAAGAGATTTCCTAAGTTACAAAAATCATTATTTGAGTTCTATCTTTTGTTGTTGATTTCTATGTATTCTTAGTGTTACTCTTTCTGTCTTGAAGCTGATTCACGAATATATATATCAATAAAAATGTCTTTTTTGGGTGAATTAAGAAAAACCGAAATAGTGAATTGGGGTTAGTATTTAGGTTAGATGTGAACGATGGATTAAAAGTTTTAAATGCTAAAAAGTTGTTAGGAAGTTTGACGATTACGATGAGGAATATGTTAAATGTCAAGGGGAAACTATTGTGAAGCAAACAGAAGAAAGAACTGGGACGAGAGCGAGAAAAGAAAAGACAATTTGAGTTAGAAATACAGAAAATATTAATTGAATTAGAAAAGTTGAAATTAAGTACTCCTAGTAATTCAATCAAAGTTTCAATCTCGAGTCGTCAAGAACTGCAGAAAGCGTATCAAAGTGTGATCCTGAAGAAGACGAGATAAGCTTTTATCTGGTTATTTTTGAGCGTCAGTTCAAGACATTTTAAACTGATAAGCGAGAGGGTTTCTCATCTTTTGTGTCTTCTACCGCCAGATATTGTGCAGCTTATTTCTACAGAGCCTGAGGAGAAGCTTGAAGATCACGACAGAAAATGATTTGTTACTAAGAAAATTTGAACTAAGTCCTGAGATATTTAGACTCATTTGTCCAGCACCGGAAAACACTTCAAGGCTAGTGGAGAAATTTTGCAATCGAACTGACCGATTTTTTCGAAGAATGGATCTCGGGTGTTGAAGCTACTGATTAATGAAGGTTAAGAGAGCTCGTTATTACCAATCAAATGAAGAAACGTGTTTCTTATGAGATTCGTGAACATTTTATGGACTCTTGGGTAAGGTGACCAGACGTCCCGCTTTTAGCGAGACAGTCTCGATTTTTAACAATTTCTCTTGTGGGATCTTAAGAAAGTCCCGATTCTTAGAAAGAATGTACGACAAGCTAGGGGACGGCGGAAGAACGGGAAGGGAATATTATATGGTTTTCGGCTTCCGTGTAGCTATTTCAACAGGATATGAGCTTTATATTATTTTAATAAAATTTGATTTTGTTGAACTTTAATAATAAAAATAATTGTTGAGAACTGATAATCAAAGTTCGCCTTGATCAGTAGCTAGAATACGACCACCGTTGTTTGCACTTAATAAACAGTGGCATTTTTCGGCATTGGCAGCGATGAAAACATTTTGTAGCTGTAAAATGAAGAGAAAATGTCCCGCTTTGTACACTTTCACAGATTTTATTCTTATGGCGACAAGTTCCGCTGCGACCTAGCATCATTTGGAACATTGTTTCAAAGGAATTACAACTTATACAAAAATTGGAAACGGAGGGGAATTCTAGAGAGGAGAAGGATCAGGGTGTAAGGAGTTTGTCGGTCGTCCACGATGTAACGCCTTCGCATATTGAGTTTTGTAACCGTCTCTCATGCGATTCACATCATACTGCGTGCTAGCTCTAGTTAAACAAGTGTTGTCAACAAATCAGCTATTCAGATGATTTAGATAAGTAATTTATTTGGGTACCAAAATTTAATCAAAATCCCCCCACCCCGGGCAATGGTGTCCCGTTTTTCGAATGTTAAAATCTGGTCACCTTACTCTTGGGGGAAATTGAAGTCTCCGACGGAATTGGCTGATATACTGAATGAGAATATTAGAAGAAATACGAAAGGAAACTCTAGTGGAAATCCAGAAAAGAGGAAATTTGATTCTGGAGATAGAAATAATGAGACTTTTGATAAACGAAGAGAGCTCAATTAAATCCCATTACAATGTTATGAATATTCCTCAAGTAATTTTTTGAAACCTCAATGTCCAAAATTAAAGAATAATAGGAATCCAGTAAATATTAACATAATTATCGAAAGATAGGGAGAAGACGATTTTTTTTTTTTTCTTATACAACTGTACCAGAAGTGAATGGCCGTCAAATGCCTCTTTCACGTTATACAGGTACCAGTATCGATGTCATTTGCGGAAAATGTTACTTTACCTATATATACTGGTGAAAGCATTTGAGTCCAACAACCTCTTGATGAAGGTCTTGTGTGCTTACCATTAGCTTAAATAAAAATATCCATCAAAAATGGACAGGTAAGAAAGAATGAACTTGATAAAGGACGCTATATTTTGGAAATCGTACCTTGGAATCGTATATTTTGGAATCGTTTTTAAACCTTGCTAACAGATGATCAACTAAAAGAAGGCCACGGTAGCCTAGTGGTCATGGCTTCGGAATCATGGTCGACGGTTTTCGTTCAGTCGTGGGTTCTATCCTTGGCCGCCAAAGACCCGCCGTGTACCCGGGGCTGATGCACGTTAAATCCATTGGGGCCCAAAGTCCTCCCGTTGGCGTGGTGTGGAAGTTAGGAGAGGGGGGTGTCAGCTCAAATATCGTCCTTGTCACTTGACCGTGGTTCAAAATTACTAGGTCCGTCGCCAATAGCCCTCACTTCCTTCTCAGCTATTGAGCAGTGCGGACGTTTTATTTGCTTTCTCCTTCCTTCGGTAATCTCTTGTGTTTCTTGCCGGGGCCTCTGCTAGAGTTTCTGGCTTGGCTTCTCAAGTCATTGCGTGCTCATATTCGAGCTCCTGCTTGCCGTTTTCCATCACCGACTTTATTTATTTCTCTGTGAGTGTTGGTTAATACATCTTCTGCATTATTTGGATTTACTTTCACTGCAACTACCTGCTGGATTTCCTGAGTAAGTGTTAAATTTCTTATAAAATTACTTATGGATAAAGCTGTCAGTGTTGGTGATGTCCTTGCATCTCTGTAACTGAAACATGGAGAATATTCTTGAGAGTTTTCCGGAAATCAGCTTACTTCTGGAACTTGTTCCAACTGACCCGAATACTGACGAATACAAGTTTGTTTATGATAAATTAATTAATCTTGGAACATTCTTGCGCAATTGTGGAGATAAAAAATAAAGACTAACATATCAGAAATATTCAGCTACATCACCTCTTTTTTCAAGGTTTTCAATGAAATTTTACAAAAAGATAGAAGTAATCGTGAAACCTATGTTTCGCAGCCGGAAGAGGAAAATAGCTACAAAATTAATCTGAATGAATATTCCAGCCGGATTATTGAACTTGAAAGGAATAATGCTGAACTGAATGGATGTCTTACAGAAGCCCGAAGAAGTTTTGATGTTCTCACTTATAATATTAAAGAACAAATTATTGATAATATTCAAGGCCTACAGGAAACTAATAGACAACTTTATACCAATACTCAAATTCTCAAGGAAGCTTCTGAAACGGTACTCAAATCCATGAAACCAACATATGCACAGATATTGGCAACCCCTACTTCTACCTCAGATTCCTTCCGTCAACAACCTAAACCTCAAAGAGTTGTAATTGTACGCCCTCCATCTGATGAAAATTTTACCTCTGTTAAAAATAAAGTTACCTCAGAACTCATCAAAAAGAACTTATCAATCAAAATAACTCACATAAACAAAATTAGTCGCGGTGGCTTGACTATCAATCTGGTGAATGAGAACGATGTACAGTTGCTAGAATCTGAACTTAGAAAAATCGATTCTTTAAGAAATTACGATATAAGGAGACCTAAGGCTAGATACCCGCAATTCATTTTAATTGGAGTGGATGCATCTTATAATGCCGAATCATTAAAAGAAACTTTAATTCAGAAAAATGAAGTTCTTAATAATGAAAATTTAAAAATTAATTTTCCAATTAAAACAAAAAGAGGTAATAATAATTGGGTTATTACAGTTGATCCGAAATCATACCCCAATATGAAAAATTTCTCGCATCTTTACCTTCATTTCGAACGAATAAGAATTTAACTATTTATAAATGTGATGCAGTGTATGAAATGCGGGGCGTTTGGACATACCAAGAACCATTGTGTAAAAGATCAGATTTGCTTCCGATGCGGATCTACAGACTCGCATGACAGAACTGAGTGTACAGCTAAATGCATTAACTGTTGTGGCAATAATCTGCGTTTTGGATCTAGCTACGAGGTTAATCACGGGTGTAGGGACAAGAATTGTCCCATACTCAAAAACCAAAAAACTTTTATTTTTAGTCATACCGATTTCGGCTTGTAAAATATTTTCATGTGTTCTCATACTGACCTCGGTCATTAGTTATTTTGCTTTTTGCATCCCTGGCTGATCGAATCAATATTTTGCAACTAAACGCTAATCACTCGCGTGCTGCGCATCTCCAGGCTTTTGTGGTCGCTTCGGAACTCGGATCCGATCTTCTGCTAATCCAAGACCCTTATCTTAATTTTAAAACCCCTTTAAACTCCCCTCCTGGATCAATTCAATATTTCTCATTCAAAAATAAATGTCTCACTGTTTGTTTTAATAAATTAATTTACCCCGAATTTTTTAACAAAACCGATCATACAATAGGTGTCTTACTTAAATTTAAAAAACTTTCTATTTTAGTTATAAATTTATATTTCCCTCCTCACGATGATTTCGATACCATGTTAAAAGAACTTTCTATTTATAAAGTTTCAAATCATAGTTGTCTCCTGACCGGGGACTTCAATGCGAGGTCCCCCATCTGGGGATATGATTTTACTGATACCCGAGGGGACTCTCTGATTGATTTCGCGTTACAACATAATTTAAATTTCTTAAATATTCCAGAATTGGGTCCTACTTTCGTGGCTCACTCAGGTAAAGGTAACCCAGATATATCCTTGATATCCAACAGCATTATTTATTTGGTGGATAGGTGGGAGGTTTCGGACCTGGAGTCTCTGAGCGATCACCGGTTTGTGAGTATTCAACTGCGATGTGATTTAAATAAATCCGAATTTTATTTAAAAACTAAATACGGTATCAATAAATTTTTCAAAAAATTTAAGAATTCATATCCCAAACTTATTCAAACTGTTGAATCAATTCGGAATTCAGATCAGCTAGAGGAGTTCACTAATTTATTGATTTCAACCGTCCGGTCATCCGCTTTCATATCTTTTCGTAAACGACGGGTTCTTGCTACTCCTGTTTTCTCCTGGTGGAACAGCAATTTAAAAATTTTTAGAAATAAATTAAACGCTCTTAAAAGGAAATTAATATATTTAGTTAAAAATAATTTTCCACCTGTAGAAATTGAAAATTTACAATTAAAATATAAAAAAGAAAGATCTTTATATAAAGGCAAAATTCTTAATGCTAAAAATGAGGCCTGGGAGCACTTCTGCACCACCAATAGTGAAAACTTTGGCCTGAAGTTCAGGGTGGCCTTTGGCAAGTCCTTGAACTCTCGGCCCCTTGAGGTCATGGTTCCTAGCTCCTCTGATAATTCCCAAAAGCAAAAATATGAATTCCTTATACATTCTCTTTTCCCGGGCTCCGGGGAGACTTTTGATTTGAGTTTTGAGGAGTCTGCCCCCCCTCCGAAGGTTTCCACTGAAGAGATATCTTTGGTTTTTAAAAATCTTAGTGGTGGGAAGGCTCCCGGCCTTGATTTCTTGGACTATGGAATTTGGAAGCATATTTTTTCTAAATTCCCTAATCTTTTAACAAAATTTATAAATTTATGTGTGCAATTTTCCTATTTTCCAAATATTTTAAAAGACGCTAAACTGAAACTCCTCCTTAAATCTGGTAAGGACCCGTCATCCGTTAAATCGTACAGACCGATCTGTTTGTTACCAACCTTGGGGAAAATTGTTGAGCGGGTTTTTGTCAATAGATTAAATTTCTGGATTCATCGAAACAATATTCTTCATCCACTCCAATTTGGTTTCAAAGAAAATTCTGGCTGTGATGACGCCATTTTCCACTTGATTTCGTATATCAAATGCAAAAGATCTACCGAACACGTTGCTGTTACTTTTATTGATATTCAGGGTGCGTTTGACAACATAGATTGGTCTGTTCTTTTTAAAACCTTAAGGAATCTTCATTTCCCAATCTGTTTTCAAAAGTTTATATACTCTTATTTAATAAATAGACATATTATTTTTTCTAATAATAATTTTACAATAAAGCATTTAATTACCAAAGGCTGTCCTCAGGGTTCGGTACTTGCACCCGCTCTGTGGAACTTATATTTTAATTCTATTTTGAATATAAATTGCGAAAACTTTTTAGTTCAAGCTTTCGCGGATGACCTGGCGGTTATTTCCACAGGAAATTCGAGAAGAGACCTAGAGTATAATTCTAATATTTTAATCGATCTTATTGCTGAACACCTGAACGGCTAAGGCTGGAAATCTCCATTGAGAAAACCGCCTCGGTTGTGTTTAGAAGCCCGTCAATCCACAACAAGGGAGTTCGTGGTGGCAGCGTCTTTAGTCGAGACCCAATTTTTAAACTGAAGAATTCCTTCATAAAAATTTGTAAATTTTATAAATATTTAGGAATTCTAATTGACTGCCGGCTCTCCTGGAGTCCCCACATTAATTATCTTAAAGAAAAAATTTATAATCTCTCACTAAATTTTAATAGAGTATCCTTCAATGATTTTAATTTCAAAAATTATAAACTGTGGTACTTATGCGTTATAGAACCTATTATTGTCTATGGTGCGGGGGTTTGGGGTGGTGACCTAAACTCCTCGCAAATTACTAAGCTAAACTCTATTCAGAGAATTTACCTTTTAAAAATTACCAAGGCCTATAGGACCTCTTCCACTTCTGCTTTGCAGGTGATTGCTGGCGTTCCCCCTATTCATCTGACCATAAAATTTCATTTTCTTAAGTATCAAATTTGGAGACGGCATAATCCAAACTTTTTTCACCTAATTAATAATATTCCATTTGATTCAAATACCTCATTGAGAACTGTTCGTCCTGAAAAACGAATTCTTTTTCTTAACAAATTTTCGGGACCCTCCGAGTGGGAGATTTACACCGACGGATCAAGGATCGGGTCCGAAACTGGGTTCGCCATGTGTGTCTTCCACCGGGGTGTTCTAAACAGAGTCTACATGTTCAAACTGAATTTTTATAATTCAGTTTTTCAGGCCGAGCTTTCAGCAATCGGATTTGCCGTTTTGTGGGCCGTCTCTCATAACTTTAAAGTTTCTGTTTACTCCGACAGTTTATCCTCTATATTGCTACTGCAGAGTACTAGAAATAAATCGGCTTTTATCAATACCATTAGAGAAAAATTAACAACTTATTCTGATTTTTACAACTTACACTGGGTTCGGGCCCACGTCGGAGATTATTGTAACGAAATTGCCGATTTCTTTGCAAAGCTCGCTATCACTTATGGTGAGAAAATGATTGTCCCTGCCCCTCAGTCTCATATAGTTATGACCTTAAAAAATAAGCTTCTTTCTGACTGGGAGGTCTGGTGGTCAACTTGTAATACTGGTATTCGGGTTCAGTCATATATTCCTAGACCAAATTTGAGTTTTTATACAAATTCTAGTTTTATTACCCGCTTCTTAACCGGTCATGGTCCCTTCATTTCTTATTTAAATCGTTTTAATTTAAAAAGTACAAATTTATGTCTCTGTGGCTCTGTTGGAGATGCTGACCACTACGTTTTCTCTTGCCCTTTTACCAGAGATTTTCATTTAAAATGTCCTGTTATTGAAGCGAAACCTATTTGGCTGAGGTCCGTGTGTGAAAATCCCTACTTACATTCTAAGCTTAAATCCTGTATACTTACGGCTCGTAAAATTACCCAACAAATTTATTAATTTTTTCAAACTTTATTATATTTCTCAATATTTTTATCATCCCTTACCATGTAGCTATAATTGTATGTCTTGTATATATGTTCCCACCTTTGCCTAATACTTAATTTTTGTTTACGAGTTTGTGGACGTTTTTGTATTGTGCTATTTAACCTGTTGTGTATCTTATTTCTGTGAGAAAATTTCAACTGTTTCTTGTGTTTCTGTCATGTATATTTTTTGTTGTGCAAATACCTTGTACATTTTGTTTAACCTTTATTTCAAAATTATGTAAATCTTATGTTATTTTGTCAATAAATGCTGAGTGCGGGGGTGATTGTTTCCCGGGGGTCCGGTTTGCAGCTCTAAACCCTTTGGGTGAGCTCGGACCCCTTGGGTACTCTGCCAATAGCCCTCGTGTTGCTTCTAGTGCGACGTTAATAAAAACTTTCTGTTTTGAAGTTATGGTTTTTTAACCCATTGAAAATTAGTTATTTATAAAATAATATTATTTATATTCCTCGCTTTAAGCAGAAGGACTTAAAAATTTCATAAATATCTAATAATTGCTATATTCCAAAAAAAAGGGGGGGGATCACACAACGTTATTTCCTTTGAAGAGGAAAGGATAGAGATGTCTGAAATTCCTAATATTATATTTGTTTCTGGTCGTTTGTTTTAAATCCCTGAAATTACCTTCGTAGAACAATTATCAAGAAAATAATCAAGTCATGGTTTTGATTTCAATAAAAACACACATTTTTGCAAAGAAAATAGTCATTAGAACGCTTTCGTAACAAATCCTTCAAGAGTTATTAAATGAATTAATCCACCTCCCTTAATCCTAGAGTTTTCGCCGACATAGGCAAACCCAAAAACTGCCCCCGCGAAACTTTAATAAAAAACTTTGAATTTTTTCAAAAAAAGAGAGAGAGAGAATATGAGTATAAAAGAGCCATGTGTATCAGAGGAAATGACATATAATTGAATCAAGACAATAATACTCTCATAGATTGACGGGAAAACAAAATTTACGTTCTTAGAGTGCTAACAACAACGAACTTACAAACTAAGAATAGTTCCTACCCTACTGTTTTCAGAGATAATTTAAATTATTTTTAGAACAATAAACAAAATTTATACAATGATATACAAACTCTGAACCTAAATTAACTTTTGTTTCTCGATGATGAATTACTTTTAAGTCTTAAATCTTAGATTCTCATATTTTTCATGCAGGTTTAATAAATTACACTAATGTTGTGGTTGAATTTTAGGGTCAAACCTTCATTTTTTTTTCTCGAGTAGGAAAGATTTTTGATGCGGGACTGTTATGCCTCAATGGACTCTGAAACCTTTCATTTATACATAAATATTGTACATTTTAGGTTTTATTCATTCTATTTGGTATATTTTTCCATTCAAATGTCAAGCTTATTAATTTTTTATTTTGAATTATTATACATTTTTCAATTAATTTAGACATAACATTTTTCTCGTATTTATTTCTTCGCTCAAATTTTTATAGAGATGAGTGAAAGGCAAATTCTAGTAATTCGTAATGAACTTTCTTCTGTTGTGGAAACTTCAGAGGAAAGCAATGACTCTGATGAATCAGTTTCTGCAGAGCCTAAGGCAGGGATGGCGAACCTTTATGTATCAACGTGCCATTTTTTTCTAAAAAAATGTTTAATGAGGTCATAGACGTGCCTGAAATAATTTTGACTTCGTGATTCTTGGGAAAGTAATAATACGTAATACTATCAACTCAAAACTCTTTATTTACTACAAAAAAGTACATTTTGCAATTTCTCAGTTATACGTGTAATTCAAATGAGAGCAACATTAGTGTGACTTCTGTTGTTGCAGATTAGATGACAAATAATTTATATCAGAGTTGTAAGATGTTACATTTATCAGAATGCCTGCTTAACTGGAATCACCTGTCAAAAGGTTTCTATAAGCGAGTCTTTAATGTTATGCATCTCTGAAAAAAATACTCGCAGGCATAGCTAGACGAAAAATATGGTTAAAATAACACGAGTCAAATAGTTAAATGTGTCTATTTGGCAAGTAAAAAGCAATCGTAAAGGCTTGTCAATTCTGACCAAAGATAAAACTTTGAGAAGAGGGGATTTCAAATTCCTGTTACAGATTAAGGGACCATTTCACATGGAGAGATAATCGTTCTGTACTCTTTCTGTCACATTATCATGGAAACAAAAGAATGGTTCTTAACTCGATGTTGTAGTCCCTGTAGTTGTGAGAGCCCACAATAACCATATGACATGGGTGCCACCTGACAGGACTTCTTTGACCCGAGATGATTCAAAAGGACCAATGAACAACCAAACATACCAAATACGGGCATATTAAAGAACTCAAAATGACGGTTACAAATTCGATGTTGTAGCCTCTGTAAGTAATGAGGGACTACAATAGCCGCAGGACATGGGCCCCGCCTGCGGGATTTTATAGGCTAGGGAAAACTTTAACTTGACAATAGCTACATGGGTGATGTTGATAAGAGGGATGATATGTTGAAATCTTTGTACTCGTATCATAGAAAAAGAAAATCGAGAAGAGGGAGGCACCAACTTTTTTGTGGGAGGGGAGGGTGGATTTTGGATATCTTTTGCTTTTTAACTATTTTTTCCTTCAAACCATTTATAATTCATTCATGCTCCTGGGGGCGATTCATTATTTTTTCTGTTGAGTATGTTTGAAAAGTATGATTTACGGAGGGTTTTTTTTTATGAGCATTTTAAAGTCAGCACAAACAGAATCTGGAATATTTAGAATTAGAGATCCGATAAAAAAAAGTGTCCAAATTTCAAATCTCGAAAATCTGATGGATCAGAAGAAAATGGAATGATTGTTCAAAAATTTACACTCACAAGCTCCTATTTGATACAAAAGTGCACACGTTTCTTCTAAATTTAGTATGATTAACTAATTAGTGAGATAGTATTTGGCAATTTTGATTAAGACTTCCCATAGTCCCTCGCAATTGAGGGAGTATGGCGGATTGAAATGCCATGTTGTAAATTTGTCTGAGTAGTCTTGAACAAACTGGCTTTTGCATAGTTGATGAATTCTCCATTATCAGAATCGATGTCTGTAGTTAAACCTCTACGGTATTGATAATAAGTAATTTCGCTCTATTCTCGAGTTTTCTTAAATGGTTTTTCTGTCTTTTAAAGTTTAATATAATAAATTGAATTAGGGCTGAATAACCAAATTTCAAAGGACAATCGTCACACTACGACTGATGAATCTTTGCAAAGTCGCTAGAAGAGTATCATTGATGAGATAAGTCACGACTTAAAAGTGAATAGCTTTTGTAAACTAACAGATAATGAGGCATATATATGTTTTACTTTTTGTTGTATTACATCTCTTCACATTCAGTTTTATGGATATAGGTTTTGCAAAACCGATTCCTTTTTCAAAAAGAAAATAGTCGATTTAAAGTAATATACGCTGGGATGTTAGCTCACCCATTATTTGTGATTCAGGTTCGGCTGTTAACTTCAAACAAGTGAGATATTTTCTTAACTCTTGTCTAACCACGGATTTACCAGAAAGGATTCAGAGTTTTTGACACGAAAGGGCTATCACAAACTGGGGACCAGCGTAAAGACAGATGAGATGAAAATACTTTATGATGTCACATTGTGAATTTTAAGCAAAACCATTGAATGTTATTTTTTTTATCTGTGGCTAAGTTGGATAATTTCTTTATCATCAAAAAAGGCATTTAATAAACTAAGTTTGCTCGAATTTGGAAGGGATTTATTTTTCTTCAAAATTGAGAGTTCGTTGCCAAATTCAGAAGCCTAACGTATTGATTGTATGAGTACCTATGGTTAATTCAGAAGAAATTCAATCTCCAGATTTTCTTGATGATAAATTACGGATGTTGAGAATGAATCGTAACAATTATGCTGCTAATCCTATTAATTTACTAAATGTAGAAAACTTATGAATAAAATTCAGACACTCTAGAATTTGATTAGAATGGCTTATTAACTTTTCTAAAGGTGTGCTACTTCTGAATTCTTTAACTCTCTTTGGTTCGAAGGAATGGTTACATCTGTATCAATTAACCAGGATGGTCATCGCCACCATTGTAAAGGATTCACAAGTTCCAAAGGCATAACTCCTCGAGAAACACATCCCACTGGATTTTCTTCACTAGAAACATGATGACAAGCATTAACTTTCATATGACTTTCAAGAAGAGATATCATAGTGACTATGAAAGTTTTTTTTATGTTTGGGGTTTTGAATTAATTCCAGCATAAAACTATCTGAGAGCATGTCCAAAGGAAAGACTCCTCCATTTGAATATTAGAGTTTCCAATTACATCTTTGTAAAGTTGGTTCAATAGAAGCGTTATGTATTTTAAGGGTGCACACAATTGGTTTTAACTGCAACAAAATTAATTTTAACTTGTTGATTCCAAAGTTCTGAATGCTTTAATTGGTTTTATTAACATCACACCAGAAGTGGCATGAGGGCTACTGGTGACGGACTTCATAATTTTGAACCTCGGTCTAGTGGAGAGGACGAGATATCTGAGTTTACAATTCCCTCTCCTAACTTCCCCACCACACCAGCGGTAGGACTTCGAGCTTCGACAGATTTAACGTGCATCAGCCCTGGCTACAAGACAGGTCTTCAGTGGCACTGAGGTTCGAATCCACGACTCGATGAAAACCGCTGGCAGCGAATCCTCAGCCATGAAAATTAAGCTACCACTGTCTTGAACGAAGGTATAAGACGCGCAGCGTACGCCCTTTGGAAAGCATCACGAAATCCATTAATTTGAGTCTGTTTAATTGAAGAAATTTGAACTTGATCTATTACCGAGAGTTTCGGGGTAAAACTTTTCCATTCTTTTAGAGTATAATTTGGTAGAGGTTCATTCCATACTAATTTATTTACCCACAGTTTTCGCATCATTATATAACAGATGGTACAATAAATCCAACTGGATCACAAATTTTAGCTACATTAGAAAGCTATAGTAATTTTTTGTATTAATTACCTGTTGTAGACTTATTTTAACTTTAAAAACGTCTTGGATAGGATTTCACATTGAATTCCGAAAAGTTTAATTATCTGATCTTTGCTCAGATTCAAAGAATGAACTGATTCTTTTAAATCATCAGATAAAACTTTAATAACACCAGGTTCACTGTTTAATCATCTTCTTAAAGCAAATAAACCTTTCTTCATTAGACTAATCTGCTAATTCATGACATCTTGAGCACTTTGAATTGAATTAGTACTGGTTAGTAAATCATCAGCATAAAAATCATTCATGATCACCTTTGAAATTTTAGGAAAATTTTAATTTTCATCTTCTGCTAGTTGCTTAACTGTTCTGATGGCCAAATATGAAACACAAGTTGCTCTGTAGATGACTATTAAAAATTCATAATTTTTGGCATTCTCATCAGGATATTCTCTCCAAACAATTTATTTATAATCAGTATCTGTTGGTGAAATTTTAATTTGTCTCAACATTTTTTCAGTATCTTTTGTTAGAGTTGAAGTTTGAAAGAGATATGAAGTTTAAAAGAATATAAAACAAATAAGTTTGTAGTTTGGATCCAGTTTATAGGACATCATTTATATATGCATTTGTACCTGATTTTGCTGAAGATTTAAATGCAACTTTAACCTTCTAATCGTTATTGCACGTAAAACCCCATCCTGTTCGAGATACTTCAAAAAGCAACCAAACGTATAATTCCGTATGGCTGTGAACTTGCCGAAAGCGGTAAAGGCGTGTATTTTCTCCTTCACAGGAATACTTCGAATTCGTTTTAGATTTTTTCCAAGTTGCTTCCCTCTCTCTAAAGGTTTAAGATCTTGATAGATAATTGGGGAGGGTTGCGGCGACACAATGAACGTTGACAGGAAATGTTATAGCTCACTTGGAAACATCACTCTTGCCCTTATAATTGAGACATTCGTTCAAAAGGAAAAGGAAGGGATAAGAATTTCTGTAATCGCCGTCCATAAGTGCACTGGGTCTCAAGAAGTGTCAGATTGGCTTCAGATTTTATTCTTCGCGTTTGAATTAAATACATTATTTGATGTAGAGTTTTCGTGATATAACCAACTACTTAAACGAACCAAAAAGCCACTTTGAAGAATAAAATACATTATATACTCACTTTTGATTAGTATAAATTTGAAGAAATTACAAGTTATGTCGAGGGAGGAGAATATTCTATTTCATATAGTTAGATAAATTACTTTGTCTAGGTCTTCTTTGAAAGGTTAACTCACATTATTTTTCAAATTAAAATTATCAAACGGAATTAAGTTTCAATAAAATATCTTTAAATCTATAGAAATATCGACAAATAAATATTTGTTAAATATCTATTTAAATTCAAAGAATATATAAAAATAATTAATATATCCTTTCGTTACATTTATTTTATTTTAATCAATACTTTCAGTTTTTAAAATAATGATTATTTCATTATAAGGTGTTAAAAAAACCAACGCTTCAAAATTAGAACGTTTTAAACTTTCTAACTATTACAAATGAATAATAAGTTTCTATATTACATTACTTGGAAACAATTTTCATATGTATTGATGAAAATAACAACTGGAAAAAAACCAAACTTTTTACTTATATCCAATAGTTTTTTCATAATTTCAACGCCAGGTGTTCAGTGCAGCTAACATACGTATAATCACAAGTTTTTTATTGATAAGATACCGAAATATATACAAATTTTAAACAGCCGAACTTCAATTTCCATCAAAGAGAATATAAATTAGCGTATTCCCTCAAATTTATATTTTTAAACTTGAATAATTGAATAATTTGTAATTAAAAACATCTATGCTCATATATATTTGTTTATATGCGTAAATGTCGACTGTAAATTTCTCCAGATACTTTTGTTTACTCATTATTCGAAGATTCAAGTTTAAAAAATATCCATTTGAGTAAAATTTCTCATCGTTTATTTTCTGTTAGAGGATAATTGAAGTACAGGTAATTAAAATCCAGACAATTTTCATAATATCAACCGAAACTAGGACTTTTACATATGCTGCCTGAAAATATTCATTTGATTTTACGATAAATATATTTACGTATTGCGTATACGCAATTAAAAATTATTGAACATATAAATACTTCAATTCCACGAGTATTTAAAATATTAAATTCAAATTTAAATAAATTGCATCACAAGCAAATTGTCAAACATTCATTAAATCTTGTATAATTCGGTTGAAAACTCTGCATTTTACCAGCCAAACATGCTGAAATTTGGGGAATATAATAACATTTTTTCATCGAAGCAAAGCTGAGGTGCTGAAAAGACGGTATGCAATAAATGACCATATCTATAATAGTTTTTGAAATATTTATTATAAAATTCAGTTCGAAATTTTTTCGTTATATTATACCTAATATTAAATATAGCATCAACATGATAAAGTTATAATTTGATGCATTTTAATAATAAGTATGTTATAAATGACATTGTTGGTAATGCTAAAAATTTTATTATTTAAAACTCAAACTTCTTTACCATCAATTGAGTGCATTTTGCAATTATATGATATGCATGAGTCATATTATTTAAATTCGGAAAAATACCCTACACTTACGAAAACATTCTTTCAAAAGAATACATGAAAACTTATGCTCTGTTTCCTCCACAACCAGGCAGTATTTTTCTATAAAGCTATCCAAAAATTAAATATGATAAAATTTCAGATAATTTTTTTGCAATATTGAGCGATATATGATGATGAATTCGTACTTTTAATACTTAAGAATTAACTTATAATTTTTAGGATTCTAATACTGAGATTAAGGACACATTTCTAAAAGTTAAAATTGCAAAATAAATTCGCTGTAACTGTCGGTCAACTTCAAAGAATTAAATTGTTTTAAATGCACTGTTTTACAAAACAAAATTTCAAGGGGACGAAATTTCTCACACAGTCGAATTTGTATTGACTGAATTGATTGATGTAAATGTCGATGACAATTTTCCTCTTAAAGATAAATGCGAATATGAATTTAAAGGATAAAACAATAAAGAAATATAAATATGAAAAATTAAGAGTGGATAGAAGATGGTTAGAAATATTTTCGTATTTTGAAAAAGAACATATCCCTCATTAAAATTTAAAATTGTTGATTCAATGTGCACTATGTTGCCCTGACATAAATTCTAATGTAAAGAGGACATCGCTTAGTGTAAGTGAATTCAGCTAATCTTTTGGAATAATAACTAATTGTATTTATCTCGTTAGAACGAAATTTAGTTTCATTAATTCTACCACTAATTCTTAAAATATTATGTTCATCGAAATGAGGACGTAAACTATGCAGTCTCGAATTTTTTAAAATTTGCTCTTTCTCACAAAGTAAACTTATTTCTTCTTCATAGTACAGCATCTGCACTTCTCTAATGAGGCTTAACTTAATTCTTCAGAGGACAAGACTTTCAAATTTCGAGTCGTTTCTGTAGTTAAAAATGAAATGCCTCGCTTAAGCAATAATTCTCTTTACTTTTAATAAGGAGTCAAATCTTTGTAATTTTGCAATTGTTTCTTTCAAATCAGATGCACAAATGTTCTGAACAAATTCTCTTACTCTAGCTTCAGATTTCTAAAATTGATTTATTTCTATGGTTTCTTTAGGTCATTAACTTCCATCTTCTCTCAAACATGTTGTACCAGACCACCATTGATGCAATTCTCAAAGCTTTTTTGGAATTAAAATATTTTTTAAGTAACTGATTTGAGAAACCAACTTTTCAAAAACCATTTTTAATTCAGAGAAAATGATTGAATTCTTTTACCCATATTTTGTAACAAAATTTTAAATTTATGATAAATGTTGATATAAGACCAGTTGGATCATATGTTTTAGTCCCAAGCTGTAAAGCAGAAAGTTTTGTTATATTTCTTTGATTTGTTTCATATATTGCTCTAAAATGACAATATCGAATCTTGTCGATTCTTCCTCTGTGTTCCAAATTATGCCTAATATATTAGCATGTGCAAAGTATACACTAACTACTAAATTATTAGATAGCTATAAAGTTTTTAGTTTTTGAGCATTTGAATTAAATTTGCGTAAATTCACGCTTGTGTCTTTCAAAATATCCACTACATCAGATAACAAACGATAAACATCCTCAATAGATTCTGACTCATAGTAAAGATCGTCAACATGAACTGATGAATTCAACATGACAACACAATCGGTATTTACATTTGCCCCTCTTCTAAGATGATTCATAATAGTAGCTGCTAAAATAAATAGATTACTGTTAACTCCCAAAGATAAAAGTTGCGTGTTCATTACTTTGAAACCCTCATAATTTTCTACATCGAACGAAAGAGATTTCACACATTTACGATCTTCTTTAGCTTTATTTATATATTAAAAAGGGCCTTTTCAATATCTCCAGTGAACACGATTTCATATTTTTGAAAATTAAGTATAATATGTAATAAATCCAGGATTAGGTTAGGTCCACAAAACAAATCATTGAGATATTTAAATTTTCTCCTTTTGGAGAAGCATCAAAGTAATTCTTAACACGAGAGGTCGCCTTATCAGGAATGGGTATATAATATCCCAAAAAGAGCACTGAATTATTTTAAAATACTATTTTTCAATTGTTCATCAATTATTCGTTTATATTCTTCACAAATTTCTCTGTTTCATTTAATTTTATCTTTAAATTATCAAATCATCTTTTAGCGATTTCACAATTACAGTGAAGTTCCTCAGGACTCGACTTTCAAGGTAATTCAGTTTCGTATCTGTCACCCTTATATGACATATTACTTTCAAACGGCTCTGTAAATTTTTTGTCCGAAAGCGGAAGATTTTCGCACTCATTTATTAAACCCTAAGAAACAATCTTCCAAAACTATTTTAAATCGTTCGTATTCGCTACATTTTTCATCTGCGCACTAATACATATAGCTATATCCTGAAATAACCCTACTAAAAATGATGTGTCCATGACAAATAATCTAGTTTGTCTGAACTCTTTCTGAAAGAATAAATTCCGGAAACAAATCAGAACCTATCAAAATATCTATATTTAATGACTCATCACTTTAGTAAGAATCTGCCAGCTGGAGATTTCGTTATGACGTAAATTGGATAACATTTTTGTCTATGCCGCGTATTATGGCGCCAGATGTGTGTGTGTGGTGGATTACTACACCCTCTAGATATAAGCTTGTAAAGGAAGTGATTTTTAGACATCTAAGCGGTTATTGTTTTAGGTTAAGCGTTTTGGCGTACCACATCACTTTTCAATTTTTTATCGTTTGCTTTAATTTTAATTATATGTAGGTTATATAATATTCAATTTAATAATTTATCGTTTGCTTTAATTTTGGTAACGGAAAAGTTTACTATTGTCCATTTCTCGATATTTCATCGTTTACTTTAATTCTTATATTTAATTGAGTTATTTAATAATTATTATTAAACAAAAAAGTGCATCTTGGGTGGCTAAATCTGTTCTTTGCAAAACTTTGCATAGAAATTCTTTATGTTTATTTCGAATTCAAGTGAAGAATAAATTTGTTCCTACGCTTTTATCATTCCAAACGAATAAATAGTTAAAATATCATGATGAATCTGTTTAAATTTTAAAGCCGGTATTAAAGTATTACCTAGTATATTTCATCATTAACATAAAACTTATTTTTACGGAATTTAAAGAAATGTGTCACAATTTTTCAAAAACATTGATGAGTATACAAAGAGTTTTTAATTCAAAATAAATGTTTTAGTTTTCTAGGAGAATTTTAATGGATTAAACTGAAGTTCCCACCAAAATTATTACTATATATATTTCTTATTATAGATCAATGCATTATCTTCACTCATTAATATAAAAATTCGAATAAAAAAGTTTAAAAGACATTATTAAATCATTAATTTCATTGAACAGCCACCGTTTAATAACTTGATCGAAAATCAACCATTGCATTTGCCAGACGATCACTCAGAAAACTAATAGAACTTCCAGAATCAAGAAGTCTGAGAATTAAATTTTGAACTAACTTCAACTGTGCATATTTGAAGATAAACATTTTAAAAACATTTAATATTGTTTCCTTTTGCAAAACAGATCTACGTATAACAGAATTGTGTGTTTCATTTCTTTTAAAATATCTATCTAGTATACCTATATTAGAAATACAAATCGAATATGGTTTTTCTTATTTCAGTATGAATAGTTCCATTGGTATTAGAAATATACAGTGCGTTCTGCTTTTTCTAACCAAATAGAACTACAGTGATCTTGGCTTTTACATTTAAAGCACGAAAATTTATTTTACTACATTTTATATTAATATGGAAAATAATTTTAAAAACATTTAAAACAACAAGTGTAGAGCTTTAAAAAATTTTAATTTTGTTCTGGAGGGACATCTTACAGTTTTGAGAATCATAAGAGTCAATACAAAAAAAATACATATAGGTTGCGTAACGCTACAAGATGTCGCTATAAGGGAGTATTTAGAATAAATTTTAGAATCTCAAATTCCTTATGAGTAGAAGGTGAAATTGGATTACTTTTGTTTTCATTTTAAATTAAAAGCGAAGTTTTACGACACTTTTTTTCTTTTCTTCAAAATATGTTTCAAATCAAACACATCAAGTTCACTGCGATCTTCTTTTTTTTCTGTTAGATTCTTAAAGTAGACCATTAGAGACAAGTTTGAAGAGTAAATTAATTACAATATCCCTCTTTCAAAACTGCTCTTTTAAACTTTTAACACAATTGTTTCGCTATTCACAATTGTTTCGTAATTGTATTCGAAGTTCAAAACCAGATATTATGTTGGCTGCTTTGCTAATTGGTGTTCTATTGCCATACGAGGTATGGCTATTAAATAATGAAACTAACGCTGTGAAACATTTTATTTTGATGTCAGATATATTTACTTATAATCACCTGAAATATACACCCCTTCTCTGTCCCTATAACTCTTCATGGGAAGTTTCCATTGTTCGAGACTATTCTAGAAGTCTTCTTCCGTCAGCTCCTTCGAAACGATTAAATTTTGAATTTCCAGTTGAAGAAACGTCAGAGTAAGCAAACACAGTTTATTAAATTTTTTCTCAAATTATACAATACCGCTCTTTCTCAATCAACCCTCAATGCGTTAGAAACCTATTTTAGAATTATACTATAAAATTCTAGCATACCGATTACTTCTCAAATACCGAAATGTCGATTTTTTTTTTTAATTTTCTGCAACGAAGAATCATTTTCTCTCTTGATTTAATCACAAAATATCACTATCTGCAAAGAACTCCAATTTCTAACGTACAATCATCTACCGACTACTCACTATCAACTTCCCACCTTCATGTTCAATTCTATTTCGCTAATCAATTTATTACACAACTTGCCTTCATCTAATTTGAGTGATCATGTTTCGTTTTATTGCAAAGGAGTCGGAAACTTAAATAAGAAATCAGAAAGTAACCCCAGAAGTTAGTTAAGGAAACACTCGCGAATAACCCAACGTTACACACTGACTACTCTATGCTGACGTCGCTAATATTGGTCATTAATAAAATGCGATCAAACACTGCTTTGTTTATGGTGGGATGTAATGCTGGAAATTCTATTTGTTAAACCCGCTCTTTACATTGTGGATGGAAGAATGCTTAATTTCCTAACTATTTCATAAATAGAATGCTCCTAGTATCTAGCACTCAGCGTTTAAGTTTATGAAATGATTGAGACCCATTGTGAGACCATAATCATCTCAAAAAAACTTTTTCGCACGAATCACTTGAGTATAAATGAAAGCCCTGATAATATGTTACATTGTCCATTCATATATTTCATGCTCGATGCTGCTGCCATCTGGTTGTTTGCATATTGCTATTCCGTGAATTATGGCTCTTCAGTGTGTAATTTATTCATAAATAGTAACAAAATGTCCTTGACCAAAATGTTTTTTGAAGTTTTGTCTATTCTAGATGAAAGCCTGTAACGTACTATTTGTTATTTTTATTTTCGGTGTTTCAAGGTATTTGTGCGATTCTCTTACTTGTTAACAATGCAGAGATATCTTCTTAGTTTTCTGGAAGAAATTGACTACTTATGTTTCATCATAGATATTATACAGCAAAATTTGCTACGGATAATGCTGATGAATTTTAGATTTGTTCATTTTATACCAAAATGTAAAAATATGTTACGACTTTAAAGTATTTTTATTTTAGTTCCAGAAAAGGTTTGCACAAAATATATTTATCTAGCCAGTAATTTTATAATTATAATGACACTATTTAAAATACAGATTTTGATAAGTATTGTATTAATTGATTGTAAGTATTTATTCGGGAGGAATAAATGAGAAAAAAAAAATTAAAGAGATTATTTTGACTCAGCTGAAAATATTTGTTATTATTTGTATGCAGAGTTTAAAACTGTAATTATTTAATTAAGAATTATGTTTAAGATTAATTTTATCTTCGAACATAATTCGTATTATCACTCTCTGCTCACGTTAAAATAATTATGAAAATTTTTGGTTTAGCTTTTTGTCTTACAACAACATTTTAAAAAAACACCCTTACAAAATTCACGTTCACTTACAAACATTACTGGGGTTTTTTTTGTCGAATTAATTTTAGAATAAATAAAACTTGTTTTTCGTTCAAGATTATTTTTTTGCAGTTCCTAATATGATTCATTCTGATAAAAAGTAACTAGTTATTTTGCTCCTCGACATTCACAAATTGCTAGACTTTTTCTGACAAAAATTTTGTGATTTAAATCGTGCTGCCATCTAGGTTCTACATTAAGTATTACCTTCTTCCCAGTATATTTCATCATTAACATAAAACTTATTTTTACGGAATTTAAAGAAATATGTCACAATTTTTCAAAAACATTGCATGAGTATACAAAGAGTTTTTGATTCAAAATAAATGTTTTAGTTTTCTAGGAGAATTTTAATGGGTTAAACTGAAGTTCCCACCAAAATTATTATTATATATATTTCTTATTATAGATCTATGCATTATCTTCACTCATTAATATAAAAATTGGAATAAAAAAGTTTAAAAGACATTATTAAATCATTAATTTCATTGAACAGCCACCGTTTAATGACTTGATCGAAAATCAACCTTTTTTTTTTTTTAAAGGAAAGAACATTAGATAATGAGAAGAAAGTTCTAAAACGGAGTTTCCCAATCCCTGGTCTGCAGACTGGCAACTGTCCGTGAAAATTTTTAAAAAGATAAAGAAAACTAATTTCAATTTGATGCTGAATTCAAATTACAAAAATTGTAAATTTAACGATAGGAACTAACGAGACAATGAATTACTGAAAGGGATCCTTAAGTTTACCCTAAATTCCACATCTGAAAATCATGAATGTAAAATTATGGCACGAGGAGTAACATAATTTTGATTATTACAAGCAGATAATTTGAAAAATACTGATGTATCATAGATATTTCGAACAATCGTGAAAGATACAATATAACACCCTATTTTTAAAATATACTTATGAATGATATCGTGAGGAAAAAATTGAGTTAGTTACAGCACAATCACATGAGTCTTGTGATTATAAATGGAGGGGGAAATAGGCAAATTTAAATGAAAATAATAAGTAGAATAGTTGAAATTAATGTGGTGAAAAGTATAAGAGCGTGCATGATATAACTAGGAATATTGAAAGAAGTAATAAAGAGAAATATTGAAGCGAATGTATTGCGAGTGCAAAGCTTTTCATAAGCCTACTCATGGCTCCAGAAAAAATGAGAAAAAAAAGGTGTGTTCACTAGATATCAGTAACTCGTTATCAATGCTTTCAAGAACTTTAAAAATTCATGTAGTCAATTTCCCATATGAACGAAAACAAGAAAATTGAAGCAAGAATCGTGGCGCCATCTAACAGTTTTATTGAGAACCATAAACCAATTCCACCATAGCATAGTAGATCAAACTTTGTCAACTCACAGAACCCTTAGAGCTATAAGGTTTTTTTTCGGTAAATCCCCTCCCAACCTTAGAAATATGTCTTAGAATAATATTTTAAAGTATTTCACATGTTATGTGTACTTTGTGAGAACAATTGAGGAAAATTATTGTAATTTTTTGATAAATTTTTTTTAAAATAAAATTAATGTAATTTATTCATTAATAGCATAAACTCGTGTGCCAGGTGTAATCTACCCTTGCATTATACTTAGTAACTGGGTTGTGCTTAAATTTTTGAAACAAAAAAAAATACAAGCAATTTCACTTTATACTGTCGAAGATTCTCTAATATAGTTTTATCTGCAGGCACGTTTTATATTCTGCTTCTATATTTTGTTTTTATTGCCACATTATGTTGAAAAGACTAGTGTATTAAATAAGCTGTTCCTAATAGTAAAATCAGTTAGTTTGGCCATACATCCTGGATCATTCAAATTTCGCAGAGAACGTGAATCTACTCGTATTTAACATACACATCAACAGAACAATCGAAAAATCCAGCTACTCTTGCAGCTGAAGTCACGTTACGGACGTCGATAGGGCTATGACAGACGAAGCATTTCACGGAAGCAGAGTTCCGCGGGCCACAGTTTGAAAACAACTGTCATAGATTAATTAATAAACATACTTTATTTACTAAAAAGATCTTAGACCAGAAATAAAAGCCAATAACATTGGACAGTTGATTGGGAGTATCTTAAAGTCCTCTCCAAACACAACCGAGCCGACTCCTACCGTACCATCCGAACATGGATCAACACGCACCAGTTGTAGAGCTTTACTTACAGCTTCCCGAAGAAAAAAACTGGACAACGCTGTGACCAGTGGGGTAAACATCTGATCTTACCTCGTCATATGCAGAGATTGAACTAAACGAGCATAAGAATTCCAGATTATGATCAACAGAAAAGACGGTACTTTCGCCGTTCCATTTCTCCGGTGCAAGCTATAAAATCGACAAAAATGATACAATCGACGCCAAATGGAATATATGATTACTGTGTGCTGTCGCCAATAAAATCTGCTTGGCGAGATTTGTGCCGACGAAATAGAAAAGTACCAAAAAGACTTAGAGCAGATACACCTACTTTTAGTAACTTGAAATAAAACTTTAACCAATGAACCGTTTTCTTAATATTAAATTACATATTTAAACTAGCTGCGATTCTCTCCCACAAGACGACACCAACAACTACAACAATAAAAACGTCTAATAACTGTTCTAGCAGGGAATTGTTTATTGGCTCAGTTATCTAAGGCAATGGTCAATCGACTCTCTAAGGCTCATTGCATAAGCGGATGTGGCTCTTTAGACTTCTGCCTCAGTGTATTGTTTCTATGGTGTAGAGGAAAGGAAAAGTAATCTTGACTGAGTTGGATTGGATATTGAAATAGTCATAACCTAAAATAAAATTCAGAATAACTAAATATGTGAATAGAGACTTCAAAATTCCTCATTATTTAAAAAAAAAAAAAGAAAAAAGAAGGAACTCTATTGGTGAATATATATGTAGATCGTCCGAAAAAAGCAGAGGTAGTTGGCGCTAGCACTTTTCAGAACCCCTCCGCCTGGGCTCGGAGGGAGTAGAATAAGTATTACTTGAGATGTTTTTGAAACAACAAGGTTGTACTCTATTTGGCTGTAAGAATGTGTATTACTCAGTACAAAAGTGTAAACAAATTTAATAAATGATGGGGAGAAATAACTAAACGCATAAATTAATTTGAGAGGAGGCAATAACTAAAATGAATGAATATCAATTTTCGCCGCTGAACCATCACCAATTAGAGAAGTATATAACTACGACAACACTTAACCAGCTGTTGTTGTTGTTTTTTTGGGGGGGGATCGCATTATTCTCTATCACACATCATAACAATAATCACCAATTTTCTTTTTTACATCTACTTAATTTTAAAGCTTTCTTCAAAAAATTTTTAAAGAAAATCTTCAACCATTATTTCTAAGAGTACCTTTATACAAACTTGAAGTTGAAACAAAAGAAAATAATTGTTCCCATTTATTATTTTTTTTCATTAAAATTGTCTATTGAAAAAATTATCTGTATTTGCATATATGTTTAAACATTTCAAAGGGTTAAGAGAGATACTTTTGTGTCTCTCGGTGATGGATTGGCCCTCCGAAATATATTTTGAGATTAAAACATTAATATATTTGTTATATTTCTTGAATTATTATTTAATATTTACTTTAAAACTTAACGATGTTTTAATTAGAATATACGACATATTCTGTTTTGCTTTACAACAAAAAAAAGTAATGATCGAATCGACGCAAATTAATAATTGAACAATATAATACACATGTTTAAATCATTATTTTATATTTCTTTAGATTGTGATTTACTCAAGTTTATAAAATTCAACCCATGAACAAGGTGGAATCATCTAAAAGGAAGAGAAAAATAAATAAAGACAATCGTGACTTGAAGGAAGAATTGATCCAGATATTCATGTTCATCCAAAATTTAAATGGTCTTTCGACTTATCTCATTTGCCTTGAAAAGTTCTCAAATAATAATAAATCAAACTTAGATGGATGTTTCTGCATAAATCACTGTACATTCGCGAGTAAATATCTAGCAGGTGATGCAAGGGAGACAGCTGTTATAGATCTTAAGCATCGAAATCAGAAGTCGAATTCCATGGTAAGCAATTTGGCTCATAGTTCAATCAGCGTCAACCTTGCGAGTTTTGAAATTCTTCTGGGAATCTCAAAATAAACAACAAAAAGAATTAATAACAAAATTAACAACAAAAAGAATTAAATCAAACGATCATGTAATAAAAATAAAATATTATTTTCTTTTGAAAACAAAATATTATTTGACATTTAAGTTACGTCAAACGATAAAATATTAAAGTAGACAATACTCTGATCAAATATATTAAAATTAAAGCAGAAGATTAAATATTAAATGAAATATATTTTAGGAGAAGTAAAACTCTATAAATATATACTGCTGTTTGTAGAAAATGCAACACCATGAAAGAATCATCAGAATCAAATGAAATTTAATGCAGAAACGACTTGTACTGATACAAATAAATGATGAAATTTTCAAAACAAAAGAAACAAATTAAGCGTCCGAAATCAGTATTTGGTGCAGCCACCATGCGCTGCAATAAGTGCTGCTATACGACGTGGCATGGAGTCAAACAGATGTTGAATATCTGCTTGAGGAAGAGAATTCCATATCGCTTGTATGCGCAACCAAAGTTCGTCTTTGGAAACTGCAGGACGCGGATCACGAGCGAGACGCCGACCAACCATATCCCACACGTGCTCAATAGGCGACATATCCGGTGAATAAGCAGGCCAAGGAAGAAGTTGCATGCGTTGTGCTGAACAGAAGTCTCGAACAGTCCGCGCAACATGTGGGCGTGCATTATCCTGCTGAAAGATAGCTCCAGGGATGCCTTGAAGGAAAGGAACGACTTCGGGCTGTAGCACTTCACGGACGTACCTGTTGCTATTGAGATTACCCTCAATTCGTATCAAATTGGATCGTCCATGATACGAAATCGCACCCCAGACCATAACTCCGGGTGTTCGACCACTATGTCGTTCAATAATACACTCAGGAAGGCAGCGTTGACCGGCATAACGTCTAACACGAACACGGCCATCATGGGTCCACAAATTGAAGCGTGATTCATCTGAAAAGACAACTTGGTGCCAATCAGCTCGCCTGTCTCTGTGCTCAAGAGCCCACTGCCGACGCAGCCGTCGATGATTCGCCGTGAGGGGAATCCTGTATAAAGGCACCCTTGCACGCAATCCACGGCGCAGCAGACGACGACGAATTGACGAAGCCGACAATTGTACACCTGTAGCAGTAGACCAACGTGCTGCCAGCTGCCTGGAGGAAGCTGTGCGATCATTCACCGCCATGCGGAGCAGGTGTCTATCATCGCGCTCTGACGTCACCTTCTGTCGTCCAGTGCCTGTTTTTCGAGTTGTTCGGTGCTCGTCGGTCCACTGCTTCCAAACTCGCATCACTGTGGAACTGTTCCGCTGCATACGAGCTGCTATTGCGCGATAGGAAAATCCTCCTTCTCGAAGGCCGATTATCCTCCCTCGTTCAAACTCCGTAAGTTGCTTGAATTTCTTATTCTTCCGTCGTGGAGGCATACTCAGGTCTCACTAAACGTTTGCCACTAACAAATAATCATAGACTTTTTTCAACGTCCCGCTACAGCACTTTATTTATACGCTTTCAGCATCAATTCAGAGGGCGCTGCGCGCGCCGCGCACGCGCGATGGCTCTGAAACTTTATTAATTTGCATAATATCCTATAATTGACATTTGCTGCGAATTTCATTTGATTCTGATGATTGCTTCATGGTGTTGCATTTTCTACAAACAGCAGTTTATATTTGTCAAATATGAAAATGAAATAAACATTTTTACATTTAATATATTCTCATCAATATTTGCTTCATTAAATGGTACCAAATAAACTAATAAAATGATAACTCTCGGGGAACAGATTTAAAAAATTCTGCTAAAAATATTGAGTTAATGCTGAAAGAAAAGAAGCGCATGTGGCTGTAGTCAAAATATTTCTTCAGTTATTTCCTGCAGTCGTTGTTTCACATCTGTTTGCAATGGTATTTTGACGACCTCGACAGAAAAACAAATGCAACCCTACTAAGCTGACTGTAAATAAGTTTTTTTTTTAAAAAAAGTAATTAAAAAATACGGAAAAGTTCAAGTCTACAAACATCTACGAACGTAAAATGGATGTTTGTCAAATAGAAATGGTTGACAAAAATACTGTTCTAAAACGTCTAAAGACATAACATACATGTACTTGGATGTTGTAAATTCTTTCAAGCTCCCACCAAAAGTTGTTAATTAATTTTCGTAGTTTTAATTTTGCTTTAAAAGAATCAATGTAATATTTTTCTTGATAAACAAATATACCACACAGATGAGGCAGAATTTTAAGTCATTCAGGTACGACAACAAAAATGTTTACTCTTATTTCAACAAATTCGAATTTAATAGCTGCGAATTAAAGTAAGTTTTTATAATATTAATATATATTTTTGTTGTTAAGTCGCATATTAACATTCATTCATTAATGTGTTAAAACTTTTATTGAAATTAATTTATTCTCACTGTGCTTTCAAAACCCAAATTCGGATTTTATATGAAAAAATACGGACCCCAAATAAAAGTCTTTTTAAACCTCTTATAATAAAAGATATTGCTTTTTAATAAATATTCGAAAATTATTAGCCTTTTTAAAATTATTTGAGCCTCAGACTGTTTTTATAGATACATTTGAGACCTGATTAAATATTCGAAAGAGGCAGACGATTTTTCAACATTTTCTGACATGAAAAGTTTTGACTTAGTTGTCTTCCCTGCAGAGTGATAATTAAGTCTCCCGTCTACGGGCCATTTTGATTTCGTGAACGTAATGTTAATCCTATGGAATTTCTATTTTTGCTCTCAAATCTTTACTATTTGATCTATTTGAATGCAATAAAGTGCACTCGAAAGAGCAAAAAATAACGAAGGTTCTGCTGAATTGCATTTTCCCTTAGATTCTTAAAAATATTTTTTTAAAGACCGGAAAACTCAAAAACGAAACATTAAAATAGTGGTAAAAGTATTTTTTAAAAGTGGGAGGGGAAAAGTAATTCCGCAGAAGCCTTCATTATTTTTTGCTCTTTCAGGTGCATTTTATTGCATTCGAATAGATCAAATTGTAGAGATTTGATAACTGAAGTCGAAATTCCATAGGATTAACATTACGTTAACGAAATCAAAATGGCAGCTAGACGGTAGTCTTAAGATTGGGGATATAATTTTACAGTCTGAGAAATGACTGTGCTTGGAAGTAATGCCGATTATGCAGTTGTGATCTTGGCGAAAAATTTAATCACTCAAAATCTGGTGACAAAACTAGATGACCCTAGGCTAAAATAGAAGGTTCTAGAAGAAACTTCGGAGGGCCTATACATTTTTGTGAGCCACTGCGAGCATCAACTAGTGTTGTAAAGTTTATTTTTGTGCTAATGCGATGTTGTGTTTACGTGATTTGAATCTGCGATTGTGTAAATTGTGGAATAGTGCTATACTGGATTTATGTGTTAGTGGTAATTGTTTGCGGTTAACTTGCAGATTGATTGCGTTCATTTTTCCAGACTGTGAAAGTCGATCACCCATATACCTACGATATCGTAAATCGAAATAATACAATTAAGATGCGTGGCTAATAAAGCATAGAAGATGTGTGATTAATCATCGATGTATTGCAAAAGTTACATTAATTATTTTAAGGGGAAAAAAACAACAGACGAGATAGAAATACAGAGCAGTATAAAATTAAAAAGCTCATTATGAGAAATCGGCAATCACTTTAACGAGATAATTGAATTCATGGAGTTAATTACTTTGAAAAATCACAAGCCATTCACAGGAAATTCACATTTTTTTGAAAATCAAAATTGTTTCCCCGGAAATAAATTATTCATGCAAAAAATAAAATGCTTGTCTTAAAAATAAATTTATAACATCATTGCATTTGTTACATTGACACACACATACACAAACTTACCTTTATTTTTCATAAATATAAAGTTTATCTTTAAATAAGATCTTCTGGAGGAAAACTTAACAATGAATTTCTTTTGAGATCTATTTATCGAAAATTCTGTAATTGAATTATTCTCCTTTCAAAAATTCCAAGTGTCCATTTTCGAAAGTGCAAGAGGATGGGCTTTTATTTGCTATTCGAATATTTTACTGCTTAACTTTCAAACCATTTCTTTTTTCAGTTTAATTTCTGCACGATGTAAACCAAAAAGTACAAATAAGAAATTTCAACATTATACAAATATCGTTTTATGGACAAAGGTTAAAACAGAGATAAAAAAAAAAGTATATTTGCTTTGTGCCAGAACATCTCGGATATATAGAGTGGTTACAAATTAAATAATCGGTAAAGCAAATAATAAATTTGAACGTCACGCAGAAAGATGCACGAAATAAATGGAACTCGTAGCTGTTTATTGTGATGTGGAGCTCCCGTCTCTCTGAATTAATTAATTAACTTGAACAATGAGTTTAAATGTTTTTGAACTGTATTTATTAATCAAGGTCAAATGATTTGAGAAAGATGTACTCCGATTACAGATGAGAATTGAATATAATTAAAAGCAAATTACTTAATGAGATGGCCATCATTTGGTACATCCGTTAAATTTATTCAAACAAATATAATTACAGTTATTGACTATATAGTTGAAATTAACATTCCTGAGAGAATATAATATGCGGTGCCCAACCGTAAATAATGGTAAATTAGGTAGCTTTACATATTGTGATGGCTATTAATAGTTGAGTGTATGTATGTGTGTGTCGCGAATGTGAAGAACCTCACGGGAAATTGTGTGTTGCGTTCGACCAACAAGATATCGTGAAAGTGTTTGTCGATTTCGTGCGAATGTGTACCAATTAATGGCGAAATCCTTATTTAAAGTCGTCTCCTGGATGGATGCAGGGTCGCCACAAAGAGAAAAAAATCACCCTTTCCTTCCGAAAAACTTGTAACAATCCTGCTCGCAGTTCGAAAGCTTACATCCATGTCTACTACCATTCACATCAAATTCAACTGGGAGAGGATAGTTAGTAGCCTTTGTTGCTCTACCTCCTTCATAACTCAATCAATCTCAACTGGGCCGAAAAACTTAACTTGCTGTAATATGGTGTGGTAAATAGTGAGTAAGGCTCCGATTCAGTATTGTCTTCACCACTTGATAGTCGTTTGAAGTCTGTCTCTGTAAAACAATTGTTACTTATATCAGCCAACCATGTATGTACGAGAGATAGTTGAAAAGTAATAGTTTTATTGCTATAGCTTCGTTAATTTGTCATGCAACTTTCACAATTCTTATTGTACTCGTACTTGAAATAGCTCTATGTATCATCTATGTAACATTTGTTTCCTTTGTTCTTAAATGTCATTGACGTGCTGAGAATTGAAGAAGATGACGACCCTCATGGAAACGAATTTGAACCAGTAAGATATCACTGCTCACGACCTTGAGACTGTCACCTTTTCAAAAAGATGAAACAGCATCTTTTTCTTTCTTACGATAAGACAAAAACTGCCATTATAGCCTGGTGTGGACAAAAAACACCGGAATAATTCTTACCCGACTGGTTTGACCGTCTAGGCACGCGTTGGCTCAAGTGTGTAGAAATGGAGTAGAATTAGGTCAAAAAGTGAATCTTGCGTTACACGGAGGACAAACATAGATTTTAGGTATAACAAGAATTATTAAAATCGAGTAACTAAATGGTTATGGGGGCATTACCTTTCAATCCAACCTCGTATCATTTTTACTTTTATTTATGGATTAGAAAGATGTACAAATGAAACATAAATTTATTTTTAAAATTGTACTCAACCAACAATACATTTTACTTAATATGAGGGCCATTCCATAGTAAAACGTACAAACAGCTTCACAATAAAAATGGTTTATTAAATTAAGGCAATTTTATGTATACTTTTCCCTGTAATCCCCACAAACTTCTTTGCACTTGTCCCCATCCTTTCGGGATTCTTCTACCATCAGAGAAGAAATCTTTACTTTGATTTCAAAGCCAACTTTTCTTTGCCCCTTCGTTGCTGTTGATGCCCCACAAAATTTCCTTCATCCGACCAAATAGATAAAATTCCGAAGAGGCAAGGTCAGGGCTGTAAACTGGATAATGTGGAAGTTCACAGTCCATTTTGCAAGCAGTTTCCAGAGTCAGTTGTGCCATATGAAGTCGAGCACTGTTTTGCAAAAAAAGCACACCTTTCCTCTGTTATCTCGGACATTTCCTCGGTAACGTGGACTTGACTTTCTTCTCAATCATATCTTAGTTATATAGGCTGTTGATAATGCGTTGCCTCTCCAAAAAATCACAGAAATGAAGACCTTGGGCATTTGGCACGTCAGTGACGCTTTTGTGACATCTTTTAAATTTTTCCAGCCACGCGTAGAATCTCGCATTGTTCATGCAACTATAGCCGAATATTTTTGCTCGGAGAATATATTTCTGTTGGTTTTACACTTTCCGAAATTAAAAATCAGGTCACTGAAAGCTGTTTTTGAAAAGTACTTTCTTCGTGCGGACAAGCTATTGTAACTGAGACTTCAGAGGTTATGTTTTAGATATAAATCGAAAAGCACAAGATTGCCAACCAACACTTACGAAAGTTTCATTTGCCTGCATTAAGAGTTTCTTTCACTAAAAATGTTTAAATATTGAATGACTCTCGTATTTATTTATTGTTCAAATAATTCATTCCAGCACTAATTGAACTCCTGTAATAGCTCTAATAGTTATATGTGGAGTGCTTCTCACTCTCTGATTAATTAAGTTTAATACTCCCTTTTGATTTCGTTAACGTAATGTTAATTCTATGGAATTTCGACTTTAAATCTCACATTCATACTATTTGATCTACTTAAATGCAATAAAGTGCATCTGAAAGTGCAAAAAATAATGAAATTTTCTGCGGAATCACATTTTTTCTCCGAATTTTAAAAATATTTTTACCCCTATTTTAATGATTCATTTGAGGGTTTTCCAGTCTTTGAAAATATTTCAAAATATTTTAAAAACCCGTGAAAAATGTAATTCCGTAGAAATCTTTATCATTTCTTACTTTTTCTGATGAGCTTTATTGTATTCAAGTAGATAAAATAGTAAAGATTTGGGAACGGTTATCGAAATTCCATAGGATTAACATTACGTTGACGAAATCAAAAGGGCAGGTAGACGGGAGCCTTAAATCTATGAATTCCGGAATTAACTGGTCTAGCAACCAGAAAAGAGACAGAATAATCGTAAAATGGAGAGAGAAAAAGGCTTCAAATATAAAAGAATAAAATAAACCAGTTGGCAAAAATATAAATGACAATATAATAATTCGATAATAATAAAATAAAATATAAATTCGATGCTACGAGTGCCATCTCATGGATTCTCTAATGATTAATTGAACGACCTTCGTACGCTTAGGACATTTTTTTACTTTATCAGTATCCATATGATACATAGTTATATATCATATATTACATTTCTCTTAGCGTTTCTTGATGTTTCGAAGCCCGTCAGTGTAGATATCGGTAGATTATCTTTTCCATAGTGCAGCTTACTTTAATCTACGGCTTCCAGAAACT
>BMAW01128110.1:800459-855634 GCA_019974015.1 Nephila pilipes | reverse complement strand
AGAAATTTAACATGATTTAATACTACACTAGAAATTTAACATGATTTAATACTTCTATACTCACTAATGACACGATGGGTCCTTAGTGGCATCAGGAGTTGTTACCAGCTAGAACAAAGGTCGCAAAAAGGGCTGAGATTAAAGCTACACGTTGCCAACAAAGAACTTTATTTTGCACATTAAAGCTGTCTTCGTGTAATGTTAAAGAACCCGATCGAAACTTCGAGCACATTTCCAAACAAAATATTGTTCAAATTTTCATATAAGTTTGTGACATTATAACACATACATCCGTTTATAATGCAGTTATCTTAAAATTAAAGAGCATTCCAAAAATACGCCAGTTTTCAGTTGGATATGTAAAGTTTAAAGTCTAATGGTATATGAGACAAATATGAAACGCATTTTACACCAGGAAAAAATGGATTGATTCGCACACAAATGTGTAATAATATAACATACACTGTATAAAAGATGGAGAAGTCAAAATACAATTTTATTCTTGAAACGTATTTTTATCCGAAAAAATGTTCCAATTCCGGGCCTTATTCTTAGCATTATGCGAAGACAGCCTTAAACCAGACTTTTCTGTATTCTGCATGATTATGGCTGCATTTATAGAGTTGAAATTCCTGTTGGGGACCGGCAACAAGTTCACCAAATGGTAATAAATCTTATGTACTGTTATCTGTATGTAATGCTTATGACATTGATTCTATCGTGATTTCCCCTTCAAACTATCACTTTGGGGGAACTTTTTATGATGTTGTTTGAATTCGGAATTTCGAATTATAACCTAATACAATATATATATAATTGAATTAGAATTATAACCCCAGTGAGTGAAACGTTACTGGGCGAAATGTATATTGTATTAGGTTTAGGAAAGTGTAACGCATATATAAGCAGCGAAAAATGTTTTAATGAGTTGATATGAAGTTAGTTAATAATATAGAGAGGAAAGGGTTGAATTTATAAGTGATGGAATAGTGATCGATTTGCCAAGCTTGAAATGTTTTCGGATCGTAGTTAGGAAGGTTCTACTTTGGGTTGTGACGTTGGGCAATTCGCGCGTGATTTTCTCTTCACTAACCTCGGGGACTTTATAGTAAATTGATTTGCATAAAATTACAAATTCTTCCTAATGAAACGTGAATAGATAAATCCATTAAAGACAAAAAGAGCAATGAATTGAAGTAGAGATAATGATATATAAATGAAAGAGAAATGAAGGGAGATAGAAGATAATAACTTGCTGAGAGATATTTTATGTTGGATTTGAAGCATCTTTATTAGTATTGTGGATTGAAGCGAATATTAGTTAAAGCGCTAGGACAATAACTGACTGTTTGCGAGAAGTGTTTGAATCAGAATGAAGGAATTGGGAGCTAAGAATTTATTATTTGATCCTAATTTAGAATTGAATGGCATTCGAGAGAGAGTGTCTTCAACTACCCTTCATTGAAAAATGAAGAATTCTATTTTGTTCTTACGTATCTTCAAATGGAGTATCGTATTTTTTCGAGGAACTGTTTTATTAAAAGGAACAATGACAGCAAAATTAAATAATGAAGAATGGGCATTACAGGGTCAAAGACTCGAACCATCATCTTCAATTCTTCTACGAATTCGGAGCCCGAACGTTTCGGTAAGAAAAATTTCGATTTATGTTCTGAACATTAAAATAAAAGATACGGGAGGAAATTGTCGTTGAGAGAGTAGGATAATGAATAGATTTTAAATATTCATGAACTGCATAAAAATAATATTCATAAACTGCATAAAAATAATATTCATAAACTGCATAAAAATAATATTCATAAACTGCATAAAAATAAATCGCTTGATAAAATAAACAATTTTTTTTAGCAGGAAGTAATAAAGAAGCGCTACAGATCGAATATTTTGACGACCTGTAAGAAAGTATATTGTGGCACAATCCTATTAGCTGACTCGTCTGCCATCTTAAATGACATTCTTGTCACAAATCTAAATATCAATTAACATTCAAGTGAGATAGAGGGAGAAAAAAAGTTGTAAAGAATTCTATGCAAAGTTTTGCAAAGAACTTTGTACTTCACATGTAATTAAAATTAAAGCAAATGATAAAATACTAAATTGAATATATTTAAGCTAAATATAATTAAAACTGAAATAAGCGATAAGAAATTGAAAAATGATCTGGCGTGCCGAAACACACCACCTAAAACAATAGTCCCTATGGTGGCCAATAGTCATAAGTCAACAATTCAGCAATCAAGTCAATTATATTTCAAAACAGAGTTTATTAATTCTCTAATAAGGGGAAGGCTCTCAACCAACCAAGTCCCTTGCTGCGAGTACTAACAACTTCCACAGTATATCAAATAATACGCTTAAGGGAATATGATGCGAGAAATTCCTCCAAATAGTAAAGCAATCAGACAGGGGTCGGGGCCGAGTCTAAACAAATCACATAGACATACAAGAAATTCATGCTGCTTCACAAACACTCTTCCTATTACCGTAACCCTATCTCAGTTCAATTCTCTGTCGCTTTTAAATGACTTGATTATATCTATTCAGTCCACTTCAAAAGTTTGCTTAATTTACGTGACCACGTTTTATTTGAGAAGAAAGAAATTGGAAACTTAAGTATTAAGTCAGAAAAAAACTCCTTATCTTAGTTAAGGAAAGTTTCTTGAATAGCCTGTATTATACTACCTACCCACTGGAGCACTATACAGCCTACACCTCAATAACATTCACCATATATGCAATTAAAATTTATCCACCACTCTTTAAGAAAATCGTACTTATACCCAATTCAAGTTCCACTACTTCTCAACGTTACAAAACTTTTTGGTCCATATGACGTACTAGGGTAGCTTAAAAAGTATCTGTGTTCGAAATGGGAAATATGAATGTTCTAAAGCTATGGTTTCCTATCAAAGCGGAGCCGTTATCTGGCGGTCGCAATATTTTGGTGAATGACGTCACTGAAATGTTTTTTATGTAAACCGTAAACCGGATGGTAAGGTTTCCGGAAGAGCTTTGAATGTGAAAGGAATGTAAATCAACGGGTAAGCTGTGGTTGCCTAGGAAAGACTAGACTAGGAAGTTTAATGACTTCATACGCCACAATATTATGGCCGCTAGATAACGGCTCCTCTTTCCAAGGAAACCATAGCGTAACTCACTATGTAGTATTGTCCTTCGAACGTGTTTCCTTTTTGAAAGATGTCCACGAGTATCACTCTTTCCACGAATCATAAAATCGTCGCCATCATTTTTCTGGCCGTCATTACAATTATCTGATTGTATTTTTTATTATCTGCAGTATTTTTAATTTTTCCTTCCGTATTGATCAAACCTGCGTATTTTCTAGATCGAGCAAAAGATATAACATATTGATAAATTGTTTTTTTACATTTCATCATATTTCATATTTCGCTTATCACTTTAATCAAGTAAAAAAATTCGATTTATTACTTATGAAATCTTATCATTATTAATGATACCTTATCATGATTCTTTCGCCATCCTATTTGAAGTAATTAGGCGTCACAATTCGAGGTTGTCTTGAAAAGTAATGACCTCATGGCCATAATTTTTTTTTTTATTTGTTATCAGATTTTTACAATTCTTATTGTACTTAAAAGCTGAACAAGTCTTCTATGTAATGTATTTGTTTCTTTTGTTCTAAGGCGCGGTGCTGAGAACTGAAGAAAATGACGACCCAGTGGGAGATAAGGTTGAAGCAGAGAGATGTCGTGTCTCCGAACCTCGCAACGTTCACCTCTTCCCGAAGATGAGAGAGCACCTAAAAAACATCACTTTCATTCTGACGACGAGGTTAACGCTTCTCTCAAAGCTTGGTGTCGACAATAACCACCGTAATTCTTCTTCGATTGACTTATCCGACCTTTCAAGCGTAAAAAGAGATGGAGATTGTATTAAAACGTCAATAGTGCATTATCTAGTGCAGTTCTCAACCGGTGGTACAATAAAGAACAAAATAATTTGAAAATATTTTAAAGAATTTTGAAAAAAATACGTAGAGGTTTTCATTAAGATTGTCTGTTGTGGCATTGTTGATTCCTAAAAAGAAATAAATTGCTAAAGAAGGAGAAATCGTAATACTGAAGAAACTCTTCAATGGCGAAATAGTGAAACTAGAAAATTTTGGGGTCCTGGTGGTGACGAATACCGTGAACTCTTTAAAAAATCTATAATGTTCTTTTGCCCGTTTACTGGCGCGGAGTTTGAAAGGCCGTTTCTTTCTCATATCATTGGGGAAAAAAATATAGGAGTAAATTAAATGCAGTCTCGGAATTGAGACTCTATTTATCCTCTTTCGAACCAAATTTCTCAAAATTTTGTGATTCAAAGAAATTCCAAAATCCCCTTAATTTTTGTTTTTCCGAATATATGGGTTCTGGCTCCCGTCTACCAGCCATTTTAATTTCGTTAACGTGATGTTAATCCTATGGAATTTCGACTTCCGTTCTCAAATCTTTACTTATTTATATATTTGAAAGCAATAAAGTGCATCTGAAAGAGTAAAAAATAATGAAGGTGCTTCAGAATTACATTTTCCCTCCGATTTTTACAAATATTTTTTTTTATTTTAAAGACCGAGAAACCCACGAACGAATCATTGAAATAAGGACAAAAATATTTTTAAAGATTGGGGGAAAAAATGGAATTCCGCAGAAACTTTCATTATTTTTTGCTCTTTCAGATGCAGTTTATTGTATTCATATATATAAATAAGTAAAGATTTGAGAAAGGTAGTCGAAATTCCATAGGAATAACATCACGTTCCCGAAATCAAAATGGCCGATAGACGTGAGCCTTAATATGTTTGCGTATATGAAAAATGAATAATATCCATCCGACGAAAAAACTCGAACATTGAAGGCTGTCTTCGTCTAATGTCAAAGTCCCCACACTAGAAGCAACACGAGAGTTATTGGCGACGGACCTCGTATTTTTGAACCTCGGTCAAGTGACGAGGACGACACTTGAGCTGGTACCCTCCTCTCCTAACTTCCACACTACGCCGTCGGGAGGACTTTAGGGCCAGACAGATTTAACATGCATAAGCCCCGGCCACACGGCGGTTCTTTAGCTGCCAAGGATCCAACCCGCGACTGAACGAAAACCGCCGGCCACGAATCCGAAACCATGACCACTAGGTTACCACGGCCATACATCCATTTATGACTTAGTAATTCTTAAAACTTAGGACTATTCCAAAAAATATTGTTTCATTTTAATTAATTATTCAGATTACTTCCTGACTTGTTTTTGATTAAAATATTGGTTTTAATTACTTGTTAATATCAAATTTTTCACACACACACACATACAAATACATATTGATGCAACACTTTTCACGAAAACATGTTTAATTAAAATTATTTTCATCTCCAATGGACTACTACACAATAATTCTATTAATATCTCTACATATTCATAATTATATTTACCAACAGTTTACTCATTTATTATTTTACTACACACAACCTTACAAATAATTAACATCCCCATTACACTCCTGACCTACTCCTTTCCTCACAGAGAAAAAAAATTAAACCCATCCACTGGCCGTCATTTCGAAGAACAGCTCCTCTTGATTTTGCCATAACTTAATAAACAGTCCACACATCTCGAAAGGAATTCCACCCCTTAACTTAATTGCATTTCTTTTTTGATCAAATTTATTTATTAAGCCCAGCCAGCTAGGCGACCAATTGTTCCATCATTTAGGAATTTTCTATTTCTTTTTATTATTATTCTACCGCCCTGTGGAGTTCATCTATTCATGAGTGAAATGAAATATTCCAGACAGAAAGCTACGTCCTCATTGTCTGGGCGAGGGCCTAAGTGGACGGGCCAAATGGATTCTCAATTCTTTATGAGCTCGGATGTCAACGCGGGAGAACGGGAAAAAGATTAATAATTGGGTACGCTTCGTGCTGAAAAATAAACTGGATGAGTTTCTGGTCCCGGGGTCGTTAATTCCTGGAGTGGGAATTCGCATCTTTTCATCAAGCCGAGAGAGAAATAATTCTACTTAACAAAAGACATCGCCATTGTTACGAATTGAAAGCTTACACAGCTTGGTGACTTATATACATCGTAAGCAAAAATTTATAGATGTTTTCTTCAGCATTCTGAGAATGTACTGCGTAAACAGCAACGAAATTTATGAAGATGGTTATCTTTTCTGTGTGGATGCGATTGTTTAGTGGTCATCGCGGCTGGCGTTGTTTCCGTCGAGTCGCGGGTTCGAGCCTTGATGCCTTTGAAGACCCGCCGTATAGCAGGATAGATGGATATCAAATCTGGTCGAGCTCTCCCGAGGCGTGGTGAGAAAGTTTTGAAAAAGAGATGTTAGCACAGGTGTCTTCCTCGTCACTTGACCAAAAACGGCTCAAACTTACGAGGTCATCCCCAGTAGCCCTCGCGTTGCTTTTCAGCACGACGTTAATAAACAATCACTCATTATCTTTTCTGTATTTCAGTTCAATTATACAAGGATGATTCAAAGTGTATCCGTGTTAAGAGAATGTTAGTAACTCACGGTTGTATTGTCATGTAATATTTTCCCCTTTTCTAAGAAGTTCATGAGTCTGACGTCCTTATCGTGGCCGCGGTAGCCTGCGGATCATGGTTTCAGACTCGTTGCCGGCGGTCCTTAGCCTTGGCCGCTAAAGACCCACCGTGTAGCCAGGGCTGATGCACGTTAAATCTGTCGGGGCCCAAAGTCCTCTCGATGGCGTGGTGTGGAAGTTAGGAGAGGGAATTGTAAACTCAGGTGTCGTCGTCGTCGTCACTTGACCGAGGTTCAAAATTACGAAGACCTTCGTCAATAGCCCTCATGTTCCTTCTAGAGGGAAGTTAATAAAACCAAACCAAACCCAAAAACCTGACTCCCTTATCATTCCAAAAGTATCGTCACTGTAACTTTTCTGGCCAATGAAACCGTCTTCCCTTTCTTTAGACGCTGCGGTATAGAGTGATATTGGTCGAGTCCTGATACCACTTAAAGACTCGCCGTGTAATGGGGTTAATCTGTCGAGGCTCCCTATGCGTCATTTAGCTTGGTATGGAAATTTCCAGAGGGGGGGATACCAGTTCAGGTGCCATCCTCGTCACTTAACCGAGGTTCAAAATTACGAAGCTTGTCGCCAATTACCCTTTTGTAGCTTCTCAATGCGACATTAATAAACAATCAGAAATGAGTATGACGTCCTCCGTATGCCCCAAAACATCGGAACCGTAACTTTTTAGGTCAGTGAAACCGCTTTCACCTTCGTTGAAGGCTGCGGTAGCCATGTGGTCATGGTCGCGGATTCGCGACTTGCGTTGTTTTCGTCGAGTCGGGAGTTCGAGTCCTGATGCTACTAAAAACCGACCGTGTAGTAGGGCTGATGCACATTGAATCTAATCGAGGTTTCAAGTCCTCCTGTATTCGTGGTGTGGTTGTTTAGAGAAGGAGATGCCAGCTCAAGTGTCGTCCTCGTCACTTGAACGAAACTCACAATTACGAAGTCCGTCGCCAATAGCCCTGGTGTTGATTGCAAGTGTGACATCAACAAACAATCTATCAATCAAAAACCTTTTCGTTGGAGTAGATTTATAGGGATAAACCTCTTGTTTTCATTGTTGTTTGATTTCAGGTACATTAGAATGGATCCATGACTCATCCACGGTCACAAATTGCCACGGCTGCAGTCAAATTTTGGTTTGGCTGTTATTTACTGTCAAATAATATGAAGTAGTATAAAATTTGGCTTTGGGGGCATTTAACTTTATTATTGATCAAACAACTGAATTAAAGCTTTTTTATGCATGAGTTTTTTCAGGAGGACTTTTCAAAATTTACGTCTGTTAGAAATGGGAATAGGGTAATTCATTGTAGTACTGCCCAGTTTCAATTTTCTAAGAAGTTGATGAATATCTAGTGTATATGATGTCCTTCGTACTTCAAAAACATTGTCATCTTAACTTTCGCAGCCGATCAGTTCGTCCTCGCCTACATTGGAGAAGATTCGCCGGAAACACACTATTGTTTTGATAGTTCCTTGATTTCAGGTCAACAATGATGAATATAGCCCTCATGGACGATTACAATTTGAAGTAAAATGATGATGATAGCAAAAATAAAAAATAAAAAAAATTCAAAACTAACCTATGAATCAGTGTCAAATTTGTTTCGGCTCTGTTAAACAGATGGAAAAATGCAATGATAAAAACAACTTGCTTTAGCAAAGCCATCTGTCTTGAAACGAAGTTAATTTTTGAATCATTCTCGTATTTCTTTCGTATTGAAAATTCTGAAAGAGTTCGGAATAGATGAAGAACGATTATATTAAGCCCTTCACATCCAGTCATTTTTGCGAAAGATTCTTTTACTGTAACCGAATGCTTTACGAAGTTAAGTTTAAATTAATAACTAAAAGGCGTTGTAATTCTTTGAACACGTAACAAAAATTTAAGCATTTAATTCCGGTTTGAGAGGAAAACCAAAAATGAAACCAAACTTACAGGGAAAAAAAAAACTAGAACAAGTTATCTACCAAAGCAACACAAATTATTCAAATGTGATTAATATTTTGTCCTCTTGTGTCTTTTATGTATTAAGGATTTGATAGACGTAAAAAAAAAGAGGGGGGGTGAGGATTGAGAAACTCTCTGGATTCCTATCGCAGTTCTCATCGCAATATTAATGCTCAAAGGGAACTAAAGTATGGTGTTAATGGATTCTCGGAGACTCTCTTCAACAGCAAAGACAGGTTACATTTTTTTTTATAACCAAGTAGAGGGGTAGCCCCTTTTGACTAAATTGTTAAAGGCCCAGCAAAACAAGACCGGACGAATTTTCTTCGTATCCAAATATCAGGAGTTCGAACCGTCTCCGTCAACTATGGTCAACCGACCTCCTCAGCTCATCCTCTAATGTGGCTAGGGGGGAAAATATCGCAGCCGAAGATTAATTTAACTTAATTTATATAGTTAATTAATTCCTAAAACAGAATTTCTCCCACATGGAATCCGATTTTTTACACGTATCTAATTTCTCATCTAAAAATAAGCATACATTTCAAATTTTGTAGAATTTTTCTTGTACGGGATGTGTGTGTGTAAGAGATGGGTATAACTTAATGTTGATAGAAAGTCTCTAACATATGCCTATAAAAAAAAGTTCAATTCTTATATTGTAAGCTTTTTCCTTTGAATGACAGATAATTTTTCTTTCCAATTCCAAAAACATTTAAAAAAAATTTAAAGTAGCACTATTATAAGAAATAAAAATAATTAAATTCAGTTACAAAAGTACGTTGCATTGTTACATACCAACATTTTTACACATTGTTATTCGGATACTTCCTGTGGCCGCGGAAGCCTAGTAGTCATGGTTTCGGACTCGTGGCCGGCGGTTTTCATTGAGTCACGGGTTCGAGCCTTGGCCGCTAAAGACACGCCGTGTAGCCGGGGCTGATGCACGTTAAATCTGTCGGGAAACAAAGTCATCCCGTTGGCGTGGTGTGGAAGTTAGGAGAGGGGGTGCCAGATCAGGTGTCGGTCCTCGTCACTTGACCGAGGTTCAAAATTACGAGGTCCTTCGCCAATAGCCCTTGTGTTGCTAATAAAAACCAAACTAAACTTCATAAAACCTTCAAACCCAAAATTTCTTGCAAATCCCGTTCAAAAGTTCATGAAATATTCAGTTTTGAATCTATGATCGAACCACTCGAAATTTTAAGGACCCGTATATAAGTTTTGTATCGACCTTAATTATATGTTCAATCATTACATGGTGTTAAGAAACGGGAAGAAAAGTGTGAATCGTGTATGCGTGAAAGCTATACTAGCAGTAATCATCATTCGGAGGATATTTTCTACCACATTTTGGGGATGGGTTTCTCCCCAAGTGGGAAGAGGATGTCAGTTGACCTTGAATGATAAGGCGATTCGAAGCCTCGATCAGCTGGACCGGAGAAAACTCGTCTGGTCTTGGTAATTGGCCCTTGGTAACTAAGCCGAACGGAGCTCAATTTCCATTTATACAAAGCAAAGTTCATATATGAATTGAAGTGTAATGAGAAAGGAAAGAGGAATGGAAAGATAAGAGATGAATATAATAAGTAGGGTATAGTAATAAGAAGGGTATTAGTGATATGTGAGCGAAATTCATCAGGCATGCATAGAGGATTTGGTGAGATAAGGACTCAACGTTGTGTCGGAGCAATGGAAGGATCGCATCGAGCATCGTATTTCGGTAAGCGTATTCTTTGATAGATTATGGAAGCTATTAATTCTCTTGGATAGGACAACTGTGAAGAGCATTTCCCTTATTTGAGAGTTAATAAAAGGTATTTTGAATATAACTAACTAATTTAATTCATTAGTCTGTGCTTGAACTTAAATTGAAGTTTATATCTTATAATTAGAATATTATTTAAGATGACAAACGATACAGATAATAGGGTATTGTCCAAATTTGTTCTGTCTGGAAATCAGCAAAATATAATCAAATAATTCATATATTTACTGACAGTTTGTCAGAGATTTTATTTTTACAAAATATTTCCATTAAGTCAGAGTACATTGACAAAAATAAGTCCTGCCATTGCAATTACTTAAATATGTGTTGGGTTAAAGTCCATAGCAATGTAGAAAAAATTTGAAGCTTGCAATATTGCATAATTCAATTCGAGAAGTTGAAATATCTGAAAATAGAGATAAAAAGTTCTAAACACTGTTTTAAATCTTCCGTCGCCATTTTGTTATACATAAAGATCTTTTGTTATACATAAACATGGTCAAATAACATTCTTGACAAATGAATAGCGTCAACTCCCAAATATCCTTAAAAGGAAAAAGGGGAAGAAAATTGATGTCCTCTTAAATATTCATAATTTACATTAATATTAGTGATGGAATATGAGACTGGGAAATATTAATAATTTATTTAATATATAATTGGATTTCCAGACATTTGCTGCAATATTCTAAATGGCATCATTTTTTTCATTAAATTCTTAATGCAGCTTAGAAAAACACCAGTTTACATGAAATGAAGTAATTTAAATATTGCTGGCAATAAATCCCATTTTCAATATGCTCTGTTGCTCAAGGGACTATTAATGACGACCAATCCCTAAAGCAAGATCCCCAAACATACACTCCCTTTTTGAGGGCAGATACCACACCCTTTAATGTGTACAATTGCGACAGGAGTCTCCACTTTCTCTCCATAGACTTATTTCTATAGTACTAATTTGAATTTTGACGGAAACTGAATTAGACCAATTTAAATCCTAATTATTCTAAATGTTCAAGATATAAAAGTAAACAGAAAAATAAATTGAAGCAAAGATCAGTTATCAATCGATCAAAAAACATTTCCTCAACTTGTGCTTGAAGGGATAATTAGATACGTAATCGTATACGGACTCAGATCAGTAGGTTACAAGTGATTCGGGATAATTTAATCTTTAACCCTTTCGCTACCGGAGGGAGAAAAAAGAAGTGCTGCTCTGGACCCGCGGAGTGTTACGCTGTGCCCAGACGATTTTAGATATTAAGCCTAATTCGTGAAAAAAATTCCTCTAAAATAGGCTATTTATTAAAATATTTTGGTATTTACATATATTATTTAAAATGCATTATATATAAACTTAATATATACAAAAGAAAAAAAAGATTTAATCGAAAATTGAATGTTTCATACATAAAATTTCATAAAAAATCATACTTTTAAGAAAATATAAAATATATTTACATACGTTATATAAATTTCATGATGTAATGATGTGCCATTATATGGAATATATAGATATAAAAGATAAATCTTATTTTGCTGTATCGTATATTTATCAAAAAAAAATTCAATGCATTGTACAACGTCATATGTCTTATACATATATTCTGACGCTTCACGCAAGATTTTGAACAAAGGGTCCATCTTAGCCCCCCCCCCCTCTTTTAATTTTTTACTTTAATGTCAATGTACAGATTTTGATTATTTTCGCTAACATTACCGTCAGATTCATTCATTATTTCGAAAATCTCAGTATCAGGTAAACACTTTCTTTTCGTCATGACTATCGCTAAAAATAAAAACCGACTCGAACAGCTGAGAACATCTGCTACTAAAAGCCCTAAACCCAATAAAGGGTCAGAAATTCTCCTTCGAACTTCTAAGAAGCAAGCAAGAAAGAAAAAAAGCAAATCGAAAGCAAGTGCACTCTTTAAATCATGTCATTACATTTAAAGAGCTGAGACGCAACACGTGCTTTTAACAATTACCCTCCCCTCTTCCTAATAGATAGAAGGGAAATCCAAGCCCATATCACCGAGGTCAACACTCTGAATAACCTATCTATATAGATTTCGCGGTATTGTAACGCCATATAGTAACATTTAAAAAATCAAATAAAACGTTCTCATCGAGTGTATCTCTATTGATACGCTGGGCATAGGAGAGCCAGCCCGAGCGTATCGCCTGTGATACGCTGGGAGTGAACGGGTTAAACTGTCAATATTTATTTGTCATTTGAATTAGTATTGTACATACGAATATTGTACATACGAATATAATAAATACTATACGTTCAAATAGATCAGTAATGAAGCTAGTTTAAATACTTAATAAATTAATCGCTAATAATAACTGAAAGGGATACTTCTTGTATCATTAAGTTATTAATGTAAGAATGGAACAAAATGATGAACAGCTATCGAGTATCTTCATAAACATAAATGCAAGCAAGATTCGAGTATTTAGAAAACGATTTGAGGGAACCGTGATTAGATATCTGGTCTGGATTGTCTTCTACTCAACCAGAAAAACTCAAGTGAAATCGATCCTTGGATATTTGGAGGATAACATTCGGATTGGCGAGGCGAGGCGAGACAAGAACTTCTTTTCCTCTTCTGCTGTTGGTTCTTCTGATAGATACGCGGGTATAAATACTAATACCACAGCCGTGCACGCACGCACAATTTGCATATCTGTGGGCATGTAGAAATTAGTTGTTCAAATGTGCCGCCGCATGGCAAAGTGAAACAGCACAAGTGGTTTGTGCCTTGGTATGGTGAGAAGGTGGCAAGCGGTTCAAGGAAAGCCGCCACATGTTCTTTTATTGCTTTTTCGTGATTTCCTACTCTGTGACGTAACAAAATGATCGGAGAAAGAAAAACAAATAGTTATAACAATATACTTTTATATGAAATATTCCAACTTCTCATAGTCAGCTGCAATGCACATTTGGATCCTCTTTTGAATGTCACATAGGAGCATAGAGCGTGATACGTTGACACAAGCGTCTGTAATGCGTTGTTTAAGGTCCTTTAATATTTGTGGAGGGGTCGCAAACACCTACTGTTTCAGGTATCTCCACAGAAAAAAGTTCAGTGGAGTCAGATCAGGCGAACGTGGTTGCCACTCTTCGAAACCGCTATACCCAATTATTTGGTTCCCGAATTCCGTGGTTATAATATTGCTTCACTAGAGACGTCTCGTGATCAGGCGCGCCGTCATGTTGAAACCATACTTTCCTAAGATTAAACAACGGCAAATTCTCCACAAAATCGGGTATAACGTTCAGTAATAATTATAAATACCGTACACCAGTTAACGTGTCATCGTAAAATACTGGGCCGATCAGCTTGTTATTGTAAATTGCTCACCAAACGTTAATAGCAAATCGCATTTGATGTCCAACGTTTGTTAAGCATTTAGGATTTTCCAGTGCCCAGTAATGGGTTCTTTGCCTATTGTGCATGCCATTCCGTGAAAAGCATGCCTCTTCCGTCCGCACTATATCTGCCAAGAATGTTAGCTGTATCTGATTTATGACAAAGTTGCACCATGCATAGTGTCGCTCGGCATTCCCGTCCAGTAAAACCTGTTGAGGTGTTGGTCGGTATAGACGAGTGCTTAATTAACTTAGGATTTTTCAAACCTGACTTTTGGAGAGGCCACAGTGTTGATTGATCTATCTTGTGATTCATTTCGGATAAACGAGGATGTATGCTAATACCTCATCCGATTGAACTTGTCGTCTTGCTTAGTTGGTCTGTCAGATAGAGCTCGACTAATCAAGCAGCCTGTCTCCCTTAAACACATTACTACAGTTAGGATGGTTTGATTAGAAAGATGCGGGTCTGCAGGATAACGTTCCGGTACAATCTGGCTGCTGATCATGACTTGCATCCACATTCAACGTACAGTAAAACCCTCTCACAACACTCAGCTTTAGAAAATCGCTCCATGACCATGCGCATCAATATACTACAACCCCAAAAAGACGTCTCTTTTATAGTTGTCTCAGGTGAACAAGCGGGACGTTTCTTACGCATTTACATACTCAAAATATTTTGAACACCAAGCGCAAGTTGCGTTGAGTTGATGTAACACTATTTTACATGATCTACGTATTGTCTGCTTTATTTATTAAGATAATCAGTACAAGGATGCAATCTTGGGGTTTGAACTGCGGTCCTTTTGATTGGGGATCACAAGCGATACTACTGTGCCTCATTGTAGTGTCGTGTTTTGCCCGAAAGATAATTCTTTCTCCTTCCGTTTAAGTTTCATTGCATCACAGAATAGGAAATCATGAAAAAACAAATGCACATTTTAACCGTTCCATTCTTCTCATTAATGTCCACAAGATGTCTTTTCCTACAAAATCGATGATGCTCTATAACTTTGTAAATCACTTTTTTTCCCCTATCTCGTTCCGTTTTCGAGATATAAAGGCTATTTTCCACTAGTTGGCGAAGTAAGTGATTTCATTCAGTAGCGCATAGCTACTTTTTACGAATATAGTAGCAGCCGTTCCGATGTAAAGAGGGTGGCAAGGGATTTAAGTGGGCACCTTATATATCAAATAATGAACGGTTCCTTAATAATCATGAAACTAAACATTTTGAAAATCTGAAGGAAAAAAAAACGTTTTTGAGATTATTTATTTTTTGACGCGTTTATTTTTTAAAATTTGCTGACAAATAGAACTCTTCTTAATTGCACATATTAGCCACCCAAGGAGCTATTGTTTGGCGTACCAGATCACTTTTCAATTTTTTTACCTTTGCTTTAATTTTAATTACATAAAGCTGATATAGCATTCAATTTGAAAATTCTTCGTTTCCTTTAATTTTAATGACGGAAAAGATTACTGTTGTCCATTTCTCGATATTTCATCGTTTACTTTAATTCTTCGAGGTTCAAAATTACGAGGTCCGTCGCCAATAGCCCTCTTGTTGCTTCTAGTGTGACGTTAATAAAAAAAACTGAACTAAAAAAAACTAAACTTTAATTCTTATCTTTAATTGAGTAATTTAATCATAATTACAAAAGGAGCGCACCTGGGGTGGATAAATTTGTTATTTTCAAACCATTGATTGGAACTTTTAATTAATTTTTATTTTAGTCAGTATTACTTTTAACTAGTTATAAAATTGTTGAATTTTATTTGTGTTGCTTATGCTCAGAACCATTTGTCTTAATATGTTTTTGTCACAGTATACAATAATCAAATAAAATGTCTTATTATTATGAAATTTTATTTTAATTTCACGATTTATGGAATTTCACCGGTATACCAGATTCACTTGATACGTTTGACGAATTTCCGATAGTAAAAAAAGTAAATTTACAGTCTCAAACTGAAACTTCTTGTAAATGGTTTTTGAGTGTGTTTCTAAAAATAAGTAGATAAAAAACGCTAGCTGCGAGATGTTTTTTTACTGGCCATAACCTTACTGACAGGTAAGAAATATTTATTCGAATTTGTGTACCTGAATTCAAACAACTTACCTCGGTATTGAAATCTTTATTTTAAATTTCATTTATTGTGAAGTTCTGAATATTTTATCTGCTTTGTACATCTCAATATTTCCTACAAAGAAAATTTTTTGAATTAATTTCCTTTAATTTTGACTTTTTTCGTGCTATCTTTCATGTTATGAGCAGGAAGTATAGAGATTCCTTGAGCTGATTAGAACGCAGTTTGTAATGAAGTAAAAATCTCTCTTTTGTTGAAAATGATTACGTTGAAACTCACGACTTACGTACAGAGGATGTTGCAATTAACTTATCTTAATTACTGTTAACTTAAAAAAAATCTTTTGGTGTATTAATTTTTCATATTTTTCTGAAAATAATTTGGTAAGGGTTGTTAATGTTATATATCATTGTTTAAATAAATCGTTTGACAGAGGTGTATATACACGCATTACATTTATTCAAAAATCATTTGACAGTGCATTATATTATATTTGAAAAAAGAAATCGTTTGGCAGTGAAATATATTATATTTCAAAAAATAAATCGTTTTTTGGCAGTTGAACATATTACATTTGTTCAAATCATTTGGCGATGGATTATACAATATTTGTTAAAATAAATCGTTATTTTGGCAATGGAATATATTATATTTGTTCAAATAAATCGTTTGGAAGTGGAATACATTATATTTCTAAAAATTGATGGTTTGGCAGTGGAATATATTAGTTTTTTAAAATAAATTGTTTCGCACAGTGGAATATATTATATTTCTTAAGATATATCATTTAGCATTACGCTTGTTAAAATAAATCGTATTTGGCCGAGAAATATATTATATTCGTTCAAATAAATCGTTTGGAAGTGGAATACATTATATCTATGAAAATAATCGTTTGGCAGTGGAATATATTATATTTGTTCAAATAAATCGTTTGGCAGTGGAATTTATCCTATTTGTCAAATAAATCGTTTGGCAGTGGAATATATGATATTTGTTCAAATAAATCGTTTGGTAGTGGAATATATGATATTTGTTCAAATAAATCGTTTGGCAATGGAATATTATTATTGCTAAAATAAATCGTTTGCTGCAACTGTTTCCTTAAACTTTATGTAAAATAAAATTGAGGAAAAATAATTTTACATTTCGAGCTCTGTCTTGGAGTTTTCAGTTTGTGATATGCTTTAATTTCTTGTAAAATATTGTTTTTGTCCATGTGATTATGTTTATGCAAAATGTATATAAAATGCAAGGTAGGAAATGTCCTTTCACTTGCCGCACTTTTCTGACAGGCAGAAAATGTTTGAATTCGTTTTTTTTTTATTTATTTATTTTAATCGAACATCCTCATATCAAAGATAAAAGAGCCACAGTTGGACCTAAACTGAACTGATTGAATGCCATGAGTGCTTGTAAGTCAATACATTGGAAAGTTCAGTAGAGCAGACGTTTCACAATAAAAAAAAATTCTCTATACAAGAATTGCCGCAAATGTAACCAGTAGTAACCATTAGAGCAAGCGCTTTGTTATGCTTGGTTAGTGGTCCTCAGATGCCTGCAAATCAGTGGCCTTTTGACATACATCGCAGTTTAAATTTAGCCTACTCCTTTTAGCCACTTGTCGGATTTATTAACCTTTGTGAGGCTACGCATCTGCTTTTACATGAGTGGGTTGAATCAAATCGCTTTTCTGTAACATTTCGCATATCTGAATGAGAGTTAATAAGAAGGATCAGCATTTTTATACAAAGGCAAATTGTTTACAGTCAAACGGATAATTACCATGAATCATAATTAACGGGTTTCTACTTTCTTTTTTAATGGTGTGACCTCAGCTATGAGTGTAGCTGCCGCTGCAGTCAAGTCATCTTTTGACCGTTTTTGTTTCAGTGAGTCGTCAGTTCGAGTCCTGGCGTTACTGAAGACCCGTCGTGTGGAGGAGTTGATGCATGTTAAATATGTCGAGACTCCTAATCCTCACATTAAGTTGGTGTAGAAATTAAATGAGTAGAGTTCCAGTTCACATATGCCATCCTCCATTTGAGCGAAGTTTGCTCGATGGAGGATGTATTTATAGACTTCGCAACTTGAGGGCTATCGGCGGCAGTCCTCGTAATTTTGACCGAGATCAAGTGATGAGGATGACACCTGAGCTGACACCTCTCTCTCCATATATACACTCCATGCCAACGGCTCTCATAACTCCGTACGACAATTTTTGATGAAATTAGGTTCTGTGGAACAACAGGGAACGACGCTTTCGCTTTTAATCACTAGACTAACTTGGTCCCTAAGCATATACGAGGAGGTACCATAAATTTTTAATTATTATACTATGAAATTATTGACATATCTGGATGAAATTTATCATGTATATTAATTGATCTTCTTGTACAAAATATTGCAAATTATAAATTTTAATGATGATTTGTTTGGTTTCAGATACCTCATATTTAAGTAGACCACAGTATCGTAAAGTTTTAATTACTATCCCAGGGTATCGTTTGGTCTTAATTATTTCAAAATATAAAGAAAATTTTCTCTAGTTTTGTTAATACTTCTCTGTATAGCCTCCATCCAGAGTTATACCTTTCTCTTAGTGTTCCTTGACATTTCAAAGACCGTCATTGTTTAACTCAACAGAATATCTTTTCCAACTTACTTCAATCTACGTCTTTTTGAAACCGAACAAATCAACATTGGTAGCTGTACTTTGGAACATTACGTACATATGATCAATTAACATGTAAAACCAATTATATCCAGATTATTTCTTTGTAATAATCAAATATTTAAAGTATTTTCTCGTATTTACAATTATAATCTACAAAGGGGTTGATATTGGTTTATTTGAAGGGCTTGATAGGAGTTTATACATTCTTAAAGCCGGTCGGTTAATTTAACTTCTTCGGTTGATTGCCAAGAAACCAAGGGTCAAAACTAGATTCTAGCACAGAACAAAAATAAACAGCTTTTTTTATTCAACAAATACATTCACTTTGAGACATGTAAAAAGTTCGCTCCTACTTGAAAGAAACAGAAGAAAACTAAATATAAGTGAAAGGAAAAAGTACAATTTGTTGCTTGAATGTAACAAACATCTAAATCCAAAAATCCAAATCCGGCGTATTTAAATTTAAATACATTGTCGGCAAACATCTAACTGTAGTGAAATAATATTTGGAACATATGTGGCAAGAGTTCATTTGATCCAAACTCTCCGTCATTCTCTCCTATAGTCTCTTGACCTCGGTAACCTAGTTGTCATGGTAGTGGACTCGCGACCGGCGTTACTTTTGTAGAGTCGTGGTATTGATACTTGCCTAATGCCACTGAAAAACCATCTAGTAGCGGAGCAAATTTGATCGAGGTCCCAAGTCGTCTTTTTGACGTGTTGTGAAAGTTTGGAGAGGGAGATGCCAGCTCATGTGTCTTCCTTATCACCTGACCAAGACTCACAATTACGAGGTCCGTCGCCAATATTCCTGGTATTGCTTCCAATGCGACGTTAATAAAACCAATCAATCAATCATTTAGATATTTTATTGCTTTGAATTATATTTATAACTAGCCTAGTGGTCAAGGTCGTGCACTCGCGGTTGGCGGTTTTCGTTCAGTCGTGGGTTCGATCCTTGGTCGCCAAAGACCCGTCGTGTAGCCGGAGCTGATGCACGTTAAATCTGTTCGAGGCCCAAAGTTCTCCCGTTGGTGTGGTGTGGTTGTTGGGAGAGGGGGGTGCCAGCTCGGGTGTCGTCCTCGTCACTTGATCGTGGTTCAAAATTACGAGGTCCGTCGCCAATAGCCCTTGTGTTGCTACCAGTGCGACGTTAATAAAAACTAAACTAAACTAGATTTATCACTGTTCAATTTAACTCGAAGGCTAACTTTCTATAAATTTTATTCAAGTTTTGCAATTTTCAGTTAAAAACGTAGACGTAGCTACATTTAAGAGCTATTCAGCTTATTTATAAAGAATACAAATGTAGAAAGGGTAATTTTCATTAATGACATCAACCATAAAAGGTAAAATTTTCGCCTATTGGTGCAATAGCCCTTATGTTGCATCTCAGTGTGGTGTTAATGAACAATTACACAATCACAATCACTCCTTTATTCTCTCCTTCAATTTTTTTATCTCTCCTTGAGTTTCTTCTTTCATCTCTTCCTCTTATATTTTCTTTAGTTTCTCCATTTATTTCTCCATAAATCTCTCCTTTCCTTTGATCGCTCCTTACATCTTTTCTTTGATCTTTCCTTGAGTTTCTTCTTTCGTCTCTTCCTTTTATATTTTCTTTGATCTCTTCTTGAGTTTCTTCTTTGATCTCTCCTTTTATATTTTCTTTAGTTTCTCTATTTATTTCTTCATAAATCTCTCCTTTAAGTCTTTTCTTCGATCTCTCCTTACATCTTTTCTTTGGTTTCTCTTTCAGTCTCTCCTTTAATCTTTTCTTTGATCTCTTCTATCTCTTCTTCAGTCTCCTTTCATATCTTCTTCAGTCTCCTTTAATATCTTCTTCAGTCTTTCCTTTAATTTTTTTTTATCTCCCTTTCAGTCTGTTCTTCGGTCCCTCCTTCATTTTCTCCCTAATTTTTTTAATCTTTCTCCTTTGATCTCTTCTTCGGTTCTGTCATTTAATTTTTCTTTCAGCCTCTCCTCTAACTTCTACCGTTTCTTTTTCAATCCCTCCTTCATTCTGTATTTAATATCTTCCATTTAATCTCATCAGTTTTTGTCTTTAATCTCATAAGTCTTGCATTTTATCACTTTTTTTTGGTTGCTTTTGAAAGAAATCTAATGAACAAAAACTAGATCAATTCACTTTTATTTTCATTTATTTACATAACTTCAAACTGAATGGAGTCTGCCTGAAAGAAACAACATAGATAGAATAGAATAAAACCATACCAAATGGCCATATACAAAAATGAAATAATAAAAATAAGAATGAACCTTACAACACATCTAGAGTATAACGTGATATACTCTCTTACAGCGGCAAAGGCCTGTTATAACGAATGCATCTGTAATTAACGCATTCTTTTGAAATTACGAACACCTATATTTTTTGTCACGAGTACAAGTAATTCGAATTCTATTTCAAAGGAAATGAAAAAAAGAAATTTCAAAAGAGTAGAATTTATTTTTTTCGAATTAAAAAAAAATGGAGTTATATATATATAAAAAAACAGAAATTCTTCAATGGTGTTCTTTTGTATACTAAGTATATTAAGGGGGAAATGGAATTCAAAATTATTCTCTAAAACTATTTTGCTCATTTGGCGATATTTTAGCTCCGTCATTTACAAAATACTTTTCTTTTCAGGCGCTACATTATTTCCAAAATTCCTTCCATTACCGAAGCTTTTCTTGAACCGCACTTACCGTAATAGCACACATTTCTCTCAACGCCATTTCCCTAAATCTCCCCCACGTTTAGGCAACGGCGTCTTTTCTAAGTGCTTTTAAATTTTGGAAACAGAAAGATCCCTACGGGGGCAAATATAGAGCAAAAAGGGGAGAATTATTTCCCTTTCGAAAGTTGCAGGGAGTTGACCGTAATCAAGTAAGGCTGCGTGTCTCTAATATGATGAAACATGGCCATTTAAAATGTTTCATACAGAAATATTTGGAAATATACATTATTTTATAGATATCTGACCACTAGGACAATAGTTACAAAAAATAGAATGGACATCTCTTTGCCAACTAATTTCTGAGGCAATTTTGCAAGTGTGACAGAGACGGCTGTAAGAGAGGTTCTGTAACGGCCTTGTGTGATTACGAGGTACCTAATAAATTTAATTTAATTTACTTTTTCATTAGAATTAAGATATAAGACTTCAACAATTAAAAAGTTTTCTCAAAACTAAACTTAATTTTCTAACAAAATTACAGGGGTCAGATCGACGTGCGAGGATTGTTGTTACTTAATAAAGAGAAAATACAAAGCTGCGCCTCATTATAACCGCAACGGCTTCAATTGCGATTCATATTTTTCTAAATAAAAATTTACCATGGTAAAATAATTTAGATAAAGAAATATGTTAATTTAAAGGATTTCCCATTATTGAAATTATATAAGTGGGGACTATATCACTTAGGAATAACGATATGTATTGAAAAAAATTAAATGTTAGTAAGAACAAAATTTTCCATTTTTTACAGAGCTGGGCTACTTTACGCCTCTTTCATCCCTTTATCACAACAAATTCAGATGACTTCTGGAAGGGATCGTGCCCTTCCGTTCTTTACTTCGTCGATCGTTCAAAAGTGGCTACCCGCTCGCTTTCCCTTCTTAGTCTGCATACTTTTCTTGCATATTGTTTCCCATGTACTCTGAGAGGGGGGAGGAAGAAACCGTTCCATCGCAGTTTGGAGGGCCATCTACAGCTTGTCAGCTATCAAAGGGGTGGTAGTGGGCTCTTTCTGCGGTTCTTTTTCTGTCAGGGTGATCTCAGGGGAAGCAATTCTCAATCCCAAATATATTGCCCACAAAATTACATAGATATCAGAGAGCAAATACCCAGAAAGCAAAGACGGCCAAAAGGCAGTAGCGATTATTTTTTGGGAAGCGAATGTCGTTATACTCATAGATTCGTTAGAAAAAGGAAAAATGATCTCTGGACAATACTACAGTGAATTAACACACAGTCTTATTTTTCATTTCTAATACTCCATTTCTTATTCCTGTCATGGGTACTTTTTGAGTCACCCTTGTCTTGTAAATACAGTCGTATCTCGTTAACAAGCGGTGCAGTAACACACGAATCTATTTTACATGCGGTTTTTCTATGGTCCCCTCGATGAGTAATAGCTTGTGATATCTCTCCTAGATATTTTGTCGTGATAATGCTTATATATATATATATATATATATATATATGAACAACTATTTCTCGGAACGTAAAATGTTCTCGTTTGGAATTTTTTGTAAAAGATAATTTTCGAAATATTGCGGTCAGTGAGATTAGTTATATCAACAATTTCGAGTTGGTCAAATATTGAAAGTTATAAATATTTTTTCTTGTATAAGAGATTTCCGTAATAATTAGATAATGCCTATAAAGTTTAAAAGAAAACAAAAGCCTTATACAATCGAGGAAAAACTCATTGTTATCGAACAGATTTGAAAAGGGGCAAGACAAGCAAAAATTACTAGACAACTTAATCTACCTCAGTCTCCACCACGTGGATGGTTAAAAAATAAGGATAAACTCTGCCAGTATGCTGATAAAGTTGATAATGATAAAGGAATAGCCAAAAAAAAAAAAAAAAAAAACCGCACAAAAAAAACACCAATCTTGACAAATGTCAGTTTTTTTTTTATTTTATTTTATTTTACTTTTATTTTCCGCTCAATTTATATTAATACTTTAGTTCATGATCCGCTTATTCCGTGAATTAGTAACCATGGACTCCAAATATCGCATATTAACAGTTTCAGATTGGAATTTCATTTGGGTTTAATCTATATTTTTCACTTAAAAGTAGTTTCGTGATCTTATATATAAGGCTCGTTTTTCCCCCCTTCAACTTCCGATTGAGCTACTAAACAACCAGACAAATGATTTGCGGAGGAAGCGCGTTTGAGGACTACGAATTTCTCTAAGTATGAACTTTGCTATTGCCGACGCAATCTCATGATTTTATGCTGAGTTGCAGGCACGCAAACTGTTACTTCCACCAAGTGCGAGTTGCATAGTGTTATGCGCTTTCTTCAAGCAGAAGGAAATGCTGCTTTTGAAATTCTCGAAAAGTGAACCGAGTGTTCATGAAAATATGAGGGATGGTTTTTCGCGTGAATGGTGTAGACAATTTAAAGACAGGCGAACCGACGTTCACGATGAAAGGTAAAAGAATGCAAGAGTCTGTTCAAACAAATTTTCAACAACAGGAAGGTTATGGCTACGGGGTTTGGGGACCATTAAGGTGTCTTGCTTGTTGAGTTTATGGAATTAGGAATTGTGATTAATGTAGATGTTTGTTGTCAGACTTTGCGACGACCACTAAGATCCATTGGCGCTCCGAAACAAAGTGCAAGTCCATCAACTCGCATCACTGGCGGCAACTTTCCTCAAAAAGAGAAATGGAAGCTCGTCCACCAATATGACAAATACCTGAATCTTCACGGCGATTGTATTGAAAAGTAACCATGTTTGTACATAACTTTTGATTAAAAAAAGATTCTAATTGTTTTGTACTCTTGTCTTTTTTTATAATCCATCGAAGGTTGAAAAAAAAATAACCGCATATATGTTCGAGGAAAAAAACATAGTTTACGCATAGTACTCAAATAGTTTTTGTGAAGTATAGTTTACAGCAAATCTTAACCAGTAGCATACTCAGAAATATATTAAAATTCGCTCATCCCCCCTCCCTATTTCCGGAAGTAATTTCTGGAAATCGGTCGGAGGAAACCGGGTCAAAAATGACCAGACGAACGACGATCAATATAGCAAAAAGATGTCATTTGATATAGTATTCTTATTTTTTCTGATGTCATGTACGCAAAAATGATTTTTTGCGTGTGCTAAATATGGTTTAGATTCAATTGTATCTATTGGATAATAGAAGATTTTGACTTAAAATTAAGTTAATGGGTGTATTTTTGTAATGTGGGTTAGTAATCTGAGTACATTCACAGCGGTCGTTAATGTATTTATGCATAAATATAACAACATTTTGTTATTTAACTCACTTTGTTAATGCATTTGAATGTATTATCAAAATTAAAATAGTAGGCTTCTCATTTCCTCCCACGTGATTCTCTGTTTTATTTTATTCCTTAATATTTTACTAATTTTGAAAATCACAAAATTAGGCTTGTTAAATCTTCTTGTATCGAAATTTTTAATTGGATTTCCAAAAAGCAACGTAATTTAATGCAGCAACGCCAAATGTTGTGTGAAAACTATTCCTCCTTAATAAATAAAATATAATTTTGAAAAGATAAAATAAAAACTAGAAAAGACTAGTTTAGCCAGTTTTAATGATAAAAAAATCATGAAAAAGTTTTTTATTTTCTCACAAATTTAATTTATCTCGTCTTGCACTTGTCCAAAAGAATTTATGAATTTTTCAAGTATAAATTTTGAATCTGTCATAAGCCATCGGGCCAAATATTGGAGAACAGTTGTTCGTTAAACATAATTCATTCATAAATTCCTCATGCGTACTATGAAATAAAAATTGGGCGATAGAAGAGAGGGGAAGGGGCAATAGCTCAGATCACATCCTCGTTATTTGATCGTGATTCAAATGTATGATTTCCGTCACCGTTAGCCCCAGTGGGTGTAGCTTAAAAGCGATGTTAATTAAATACAAAATAATTAGCCAAATAATGGTAATTTCAGCCATTTAATTTTACTGGGATTCGAAGACCTCGATTCTACATCATGGCAACATAGTGGTCATGGTGTCGAATTTCTTCCTGATAATGAATTTCCAGTTCCATCAAAGATATTCGTCAGTTAAGAATGGGCTACTGTGTACGTTAAATGAAAAACTGAATTTTTCACGTGGAGAGGAAATTTAACGAATAAAATTTTTAGGATTGAATGTCGTCTAATAATTGTCACGGTTGGATTCCTTTCTTGCTCAGTTGTCAAAACAACATGTTTACGGATTCACAGATTGACAAATCATAGTTCAGATTTCCCCCTTTTATAAGTGTCACTTTCAACAATCTTTGCCGAAATAGTGACCCAGAATTCTAACACTGGAGGGCAATTCATCCTAGCTTAACATTATTGTTTGAATATGCCCCTTCGATGGGAGAATGCTTTCCAACCCACCATTGTGAAAGGTGCTTTTTCTACCCTAAGGCGGAGGAGGTCGGTTTACAATGAGTAGCGACTATATGAACACGACTTACTGATCGATATTTAAAGCGGTTTCAAAATATTACTGCAATTGATATACATTCCCTCTCTGTTGTATTGAGTGTCATTTGGATGTTCTTCTTTGAGGTTATCAGCTGTCTCTAGTTGAGATAGCGTGTCTCTTTGACACTTGCACTGTAACTCTCCCTGTGTACCCAAATAGCTATACTTTATAAGACACAGAGGCAAGAATACTTCGGGGGTACATGCAACCAATAGTTCAAGGATGTGTTGCCATCTAATGTTCAAGTTCTGGGTTACCACTTCGGCGCAAAGATGCTTTCGAATGCCACTATGAGGACAGATTTCTATCTTATGGTGAAGAGGCCGGTTGGCCTAGAGTGACGGTGTGGATTCGAACTTCATCCTGTGGGTCCGGAGCAAACTAGCCCGGTATTACCTTGTAGAGTCTTTAAAAACTAAGCCAAAAGGAATTCCCTTTCAGGTTACTTATTACGACATTTTTTAAGCTTTTGTCGTTGCTTAAGAGAACCGTCTAACCCCTGAGGCAGAAATTACCTCAGAATTTATCTAAGATACCCACTTAAATTACGACTAATGATATAAACAGCTACTGCGCATGCGTCAAAAAGATCCACCTTTTTCAACAAGAGACTGTCAGTGACTTCAACAGAAAATGTTCCAAACGACGCTCAATATTACCGGGGATGTATTTCAGCTACAATAATGAGTAGGGGAAAAAAACTATATATCGTTCAGAAAATCCCTCAACAGCAGATCTTCACATAGATAGGAACGTGCAGCGACCTCATAAGGTCCGGAGAGAATTTCTTTCTGGCTCAGGTGTCTAGGGAGCATTTCTGTGGATCTGCAGAAAGTCAGTTCAAATCTGTCCTCCATGCTCAACAGCTTGTTTCTGAAGTACCATCTCAGATATAATCTTCGCCATGTAGAAGTTGCGGTAGCCGAGTGGTTTTGTAGCGATTTTTGTTTAACCCTTTCGCTACTGGAGGGAGAAAAAAGAAGTGTTTCACTGGACCCGCGGCTTCTTACCGCGGAGCGTCACGCTGTGCAAAGACGATTTTAGATGTTAAACCTAATTCGTGAAAAAAAATTCCTCTAAAATCGGCTATTTATTAAAATATTTTGGTACTTACATATATTATTTAAAATGCATTAAACTTAATATATACAAAAGAAAAAAAGATTTAATCGAAAATTGAATGTTTTATACATAAAATTACATAAAAAAAATCATACTTTTAAGAAAATACAAAATATATTTACATATATTACGTAAATTTCATGGTGTAATGATGTGCCATTATATGGAATATATAAATGTAAAAGATAAATCTTATTTTGCTGTATGGTATATTTATAATAAAAAATTCAATGCATTGTACAACGTCACATGTATTATACATATATTTTGACGCTTCACGCAAGATTTTGAGCAAAAGGCAAATCTTAGTCCCCTCCCCCTTTATTTTTTTACTTTAATGTCTATGTACAGATTTGGATTATTTTCGCTAACATTACTGTCAGATTCATTTATTATTTCGCAAATCTAAGTATCAGATAAACACTTAATTTTCGTCATGATTGTCGCTACAAATAAAAACTGACCGAATGAAACGAACAGCTGAGAACATCTGCTACCAAAAGCCCTAACCCCCATAAAGGGCCATAAATTCTCCTTCGAACTTCTAAGAAGTAAGCAAGAAAGAAAAAAACATACCGAAAGCAAGTGCATTATTTAAATCATGTCATTACAGTTAAAGAGCCCCGCCGCAACACGAGGTTTAACAATTACTCCCCTCCTGGTAGCCAGATGTGAAATCCAAGCCCATATCACCATGGTCATCACTCCAAATAATCTATCCATATAGATTTCTCGGTATTGTAACGCCATATAGTAACATTAAAAAAATCAAATAAAACGTTCTCATCGAGCGTATCTCTATTGATACGCTGGGCCCTAAAAGACACTCACGAAGCTTATCGCCCGTGATACGCTGGGCACAGGAGAGCCAACCCGAGCGTATCGCCTGTGATACGCTGGGAGCGAACAAGTTAAGCTCAAATGTCGTCTTCGTCACTTATAGTAGCTCAAATCACGAGATGTGTCAAATAGTCATAAAATAACGTTAATTCAACAACAAAAAACAAACAAACACTGAAGTGAAATTATTCATTTCGCATATACGGAAATCCTGGATATTTCTTGATACTTTTGCTCTAAACGGTGTCAGCAAAGAACAGAGAAGAATAGCATTCAAATAAAAAGTCAATTTTTTTTACCTAAAAAAGATAGAAAGAAACCATCCGCTCATTTCGTTTCAAATAGGTTTCAAGGGGTTGCAAATTATCAACGAAAGAAAAACGAGGCCTCTCTAGCACAGCATCGCTAAGAAATTTTATCGCAACATTTTTCAGAGATGGAAGAGAAAAAAAATCAGGGTACATTTCACTAAACATCTCTTGTTACATAAAATCAGCTGATTTTTTTTAAAGAAGTTTTATTATCTGGGAAGTACTTGATCAGCAAACACACAGATTCCTTCCGAGTCCTTAAGTGGTTTCTTATCTCTCTTTGAACACGAGGAGACGACTTGTGAGTTTAGTCCTTTTCTAATTGTAATCGGATGGCGAGTTCTGTGCACTTTAACTATCTGCATCTTCGATGCTCAAGGCTTTTTCGAAAAGAAGATAATGACAAAGGAAAGCATCGAATGTTTCTTCCTAAAAGCGGAAGGAATTAAGGAGTTTAAGGATCTTTAAGCTTCGTAATTTTCCATTATTTTAAAAAAGTTAAAACCCAGTCTTTTCTAAATAATTTTGGTGAAACAATTTTTTGAATTGAATTTCTTGAATTTTTTTTATTTCTGTGGGATAAAAAGAAGCTAGAATGTGTACGAAACTAATCCTGCACAGGATCTTCTACTTCACTGTTTAAAAATCTTTTTCATCCTAACACGTCTTGGGGGGGGGGGGCCAAAATAATTGTAGTTGCACTATAAAGGAGATGTCCGAGTGTTGTTCTGTGAAGTTTCTTTTCTATTTAAATTTCAATAAGTTTGTACATTCTCATTCATTAGAAATTTAATAATTTATAGAGTAACTGCAGTAGGTAAACTCTCATATTTAGATTATGATTATAAGTACTAACTGATGACTTAAAAGTGAAGAAACATGTACTAATGAAAGTAAAATAGTTTTTACGGCAAGATTTAAAATCATTCATAAATCTGTAGTTGTTGATCCAAAAGGTCTCAGTTCCCCCTTTTTAAAATAGACATTAATTTAAGGATTATGGTAATTGCATAGTGTTACATGGTAAATCGTTTTTCATAGAGCATGAAAGGTTCATGTAATAAATAAGTAGGTTCTTACCGAATAAATCTAAATTTATTCTGTGACGGGTGACGCCCCCCCCCTTCTAGCAATCCTTCTCTATTTTCGATCCTCCTTCTTGTCAACCAATTTTTGTCTTTTTTCAATTTTTTCACGTCTAGACCACAGTTAAATCTTGTTTGGTGCAGCATAGCCACATCTGGCTATTGCGCCAGTAACCTTTACATTCGCTCACTCACACTCACTTATTCTGTGACTCTCTAGCAAATACTCCTTATTTCTTTTCAATAGGAAGTGGTTAAGACACACTCATAAAATTAAACAACAGCATCAATTCAAAGTTTGTGCAGTCACTGAACACTGCAAACCAAAGCATGTAATCCCAATATCGCATTAGCACCGACAATCTAGATACATTGTGTACATTCTCTAACCGATACACACAGTGGTTGAAGAAAAGCACTTTAGTTTTGGAAGCTTTTAACAGCTCTTTCTCATTAATTTTGTTGTCAGATTTTGCGACCACATTTACCGCCAAGGTCACTCCTACGTGTGTACAACATTACTTACAGGCATATTCCCTCCTGGAAACGGTCTTTTCATCCACAAACACTGTTCCTCGGAGAAGACAAAGCAGTCAAAACTATCGTATAACAATATTAAAGCAGAAACTGGAAGATTGCAGGCTCCGTTAGAAACTTTTATATCGTATATAAAAAGCTGCTTGTGAATAGTATTTCATACTTATAACTAGCATTAAAACTGAGCAAAATAAAAAAGCTGAAATGTAATTTGAGAGTTTTTCAAAAGTTAACGTGGTTTCATTCTCATTAATAATATTAGATAAACTTATTAAAAGTTCATTTAATATCTCAACATCTAATTACATGAAACGACTGAGGCTATGGATATAGTGCAAATAGTTAATTTAATTTTTTTTAAAAAATCTTAATTTTATTTTATTTTACTACTCTTTCCCAAAATCAGAAAATATAATTGATTTAAATTATTAATCAGTATGGGAAAAGGAGAAAAATGGCTAATGTAGAAAATTTATGGAACATTTTACAATTTTTCAAAATAATTTGGTACGTGGGAAACTTTTTGGCGAGAAGAACAGCCATTGTACTGGAATAAAAATTTTAATTATTCGTAATCTATTAACAAGCATAGAATTCAGGGGGAATTTAGAAAAAAAATCATTTTAGACATATCAATTTTTTGGACACATATTAATGTTTAATTAATATCTGTCCAAAAGTATGATTTAAAAAGCGTTAAGGAGCTTTCATATTTCTTACAGAAAATAATATTACGCTACATACGACGAGTATTACACATAAATTCAACAATTGTGCAACTTTCCCTATGGAATTACTTCAAACGTAATAACCATACGAAAGCAATTTTTTCTTTGTTTCCCTTATGGCTTAAAAGGAAACACAATTTATAATGTCCAACAAAAATACTTCTTAGTTCATTTTTAATTTTGAAACAACGTTTGATGAGATTTTCTACACCTTTTAAAACGAAAAATAAAAGGAAATAATAAAAATAGACGAAAAGTCAGAGCAAAAAGCTCTGTTATTTCTCTCTACACCAGTGTTAAAAAATAGAGTCAAGAAATAAAAAGAAAAGTTCAAATTTTAAAAAGTAAAGAGTTAAAAATAACTTCAAAAATAAATAACTGACTGATAAATTCTTAACGGAAAGCCTAGTTGTTGTTTCTGACCCATCATTAAAATTCAAAATAAGGCAAAAAAATAAATACTAAAACAAAAACAGATACATAGATTAAAAGACAAAACTCCGAAGAAATAAAGCCTTTTAAAACTGGTTTCAAAAGAATACGCGAAGCTCACGCTTGACAGAAAAAAAAAAGTTTCGTTTCGGAAAAAGAAGTGAAGTGAATCATGGTGTTAGCCAACCATGAGAGAATGAGATAAGCTTTTTCTCGTCTGAATATTTTATAAGTGTTAGCAAAAGAAGCCATAAATAAATTCATTCCTTTTTTTTTTCTTTCTGTGCCTCTCCCATTGATTTCTGTCACTGTTTATATCCGAAATGTTTCTTTTGATTGTGTGATATATATCTAAATATCATAAGCGGTTAAAGCATATTTTGCGTGATATTGTTAATAGCATATTTCATAAGATTAATGGAATAAGTAATAAGTGGAAAGGGCAAGTCTCTATCATTGCAGTTTAAGCTTATACAATTAATATGAACAAATATTTTTGAAAAATAATTTCAATGTATCATCTTTGCAATATAAACTTTCGTCGATATCTAATATTAAATGCAACTATACTTAGACGCAGAATTTGCTTTTAAAAAGCACACTTTTCCAAATAAAATGCAGAAGGGGGGAAAAAAAGAGTTCAAAATTGGAATTTTAATCCACAAAGTCCTCTACTTGAGCATAAATGAAAAATAACAATCTTAAGATACAGTTGTTAGAGATGAATATATTTAGTTATAACTCCACACTGTGTGTGTGTGTGTAATGATACAATTTCCCCAATACTTACACATAATGGGCCTATAAAAGACAATTGAAGAAGTATATAATTATTTGCTTCACATTCAACAGACATTCTGCAGAAAGGGAGTTAATTCGCGTTCCTTATTTTTACATTTTAATCATATAAGCTAAGTATATTGAGCAATAATTTTCTTCAGCATTTTAGTTGTAAACCACAATAAACAATTAGTAATTAGAATTACTTAAATATATCTATAATATTTATACTATAATACTGGGGAGAAAGGAAAGATTATACATTCGAATCTACAATGGTTTGCTCTTGGTTGTCTAGGGGGAGGGGGTAACTCCATTACCGGATTACATGTAGTTTTAGTAGAAATTCAATAATGAGGCTCAACTTGTACTTCGTTTATTAAATGGAGAAATGAAGGATGAAAATATATTTACAATAGATGATGACGAATTGACCAGTTCATCGGACAAAATAGCTGGCTGCCTCATTTAACCCTTACCGGCGAAGGGTGCTGGAACACGCTCGGGCGTTTGGAATTAACTTCCGACGCGGGTAATGCGAATGAGAAGAGAAGCGGAAAGTGGGGGGAAAGAAAACGAGAACGAAAGATCACTCAGTTTTGTTCTGGAATAGGTGGCGCTGCATGAGCTATCACATGACGCTGATTCGTGGTGTCATCTATCGAGTATCGGAGGAACTGGTTTTACAGTACATTGGAAAATAAAATTAATTCTTTAATAATTAGCTGGAATATCCTACATTATATATAAAGAGTCTCACTAAACTGAATATACACTATTCATTTTCCTTTTTACATGAGTAAAACATTAGTATTAAAAAAAAACATTTAAGCTTAACCTTTATAAGAACAATAAAATGAGCATTACAAAATGCATTAGATTGAGAAACAAAAATGAAATATTCATAATGTTTTAATCACCGTAACTTTCATGTTGAACTCTTACAGGTTTCTAAGTCACAAAATTGATATACATCTAGTATAATTGCTAAACACCTTTTTATTAAGAAAAACAAAACATAAATTAATATTTCATTGTATATCTTTTCGTTTTTAGAAACGGTTCGAAGCGGTGTATGTTAAACAGTTGATTTGACCGAGATTCAAAATGACGAGGACGATACCTAAGTTGCCTTCCTCTCCAGACTTCCTGCCGAGTGTTTCTGGTCGTGAACTCGCGGACGGCATTATTCGCGTTGAGTCTTGGTTTCAAATCCTGATACCACAAAAGACCGATATTGTAGCGGGGCTGATGCACGTTCAATCGGTCGAGGCCTTAAGTCCTACCGTTGGCATGAAGTAGAAGCATGGTGAAGGAGGTGCCTGTTCAGGAGTAGTCCTCGTCACTTGACTGAGGTTCAAAAGTATCAGGTCCGTCGCCAATATCACTCGTGTTGTCACTCTTTCATGAATAAAACAGAGAGTGTCACAAATAAGAATAACTGCACTAAGCTGCGATAGATTCTACTGTTATTACTTTAATGAAAACCACACCCATTGCAGTACGTTCTTCCAACCACTAGATTACCGTGGTTATTCTTCATGTTGCAGAGTCACTGCGACCGCTTTGGTGATCTTATGCCTCAAAAGACCCATCGTGTAGTAGGAATGGAGCATGTAAATTTTGTCGAGTCCTGTTGACGTGGTGTGGAAGTTTGGAGAGGGAAGTACTTGCTCAAATACTGTCCTTGTACCTTAACAGAGATTGATCGGTTCGAATTAACGTCGAACTATGAGCAACACGAGGGCTATTGGCAAAGGACCTTGTAATTCTGAACCTTCATCAAGTGACAAGGATGACATATGAGTTGTCACCTCCCTCTCATAACTTCCACACCACTCCAAAGGGAGAAATTTGAACCTCGACTGATTAAACGTGCATCAGCCCCGGCTGCACGGCAAATCTTTGGAGGTGTCAAGTCTCGAACTCACGACTAAACAAAAAATCCCGGCCACGAGTTTACGATTATGATTACTAGGCTGCCGTGGACACCACGTGCCAGAGATTAAAATGATTAGATTCATGTTGCTTTTAAGTGTGACGGTAATAAATAAACAATCAATCAATCTTGCATCTAATAATAAACAATTTTGAGTATGCTTTCATAAAAAGACAAATAATAGCAACGTGGATATCACTGCAATTGGAATTTTGCGCATTTAAAGAAATTTGATCGAAAACATAAGTTTATTTTTTAAAACTTTTACACATATATTTACTCAAAATCTGAGTAAAACAAACATGGGTGCACAAACATATTTAATGTGATCGAATAATATATAATTGAAATCCTTTTCATTGCACATATAATTAGATTTCTCACACAACAGTATTTAATTCAGAAACACTATTTCTAACAATCTTGATACCCTTAACGCAATATACTTACCAATAACAATGAAAATAAATCTGTTGAAGAAATTGCCATCGATAAGAGCCAGGATTGAAATCCCCCCATCAACTTAAAAAACTTTGCAAGAAGTCATTTAAGGCCCTAAGAATCCCCGCCGGGCCGGTTGAAGAATGGCATTAAGTAACGCAATTCCCCGTTGTGTACAGATCCATTGTTGTAATAAATAGGCATTGCGGAGATTCCCTTAGGGCTTAGTTCCCTTTCGATCAATTACCTATATCCTTGGTTTGCTTCCGCAATCCGACGGCTTTGGATCTTTCGGTAAATACTTTCGGTCAACATGGAAGAGTTCATTATGTTCCACAGGAAGAGCTGGCACCTTTTAGAGCGGAATATGTTCTTTAGGAGATCAATCTGATAAAATGTATAACGTGAAGTTACGGTTACAAATAAAAAAAAAGTGCTTTGCTTTTAAAATAAAACTTATTTCCAAGTTAGGGATAATATCCTTTGTTGCTCCATATGCTATAAGACTCAATCAACCCGATTTCAAGTTTTTAGTCAATTAAATAAGAAAAAAAATTTAAAAAAAAATGTTTTGATATGTTATCTTTGTTGAGATAATATTATTACAATAACTTTAATTGGACGGATCTTTTTGAAAAAAGATCATTTCTAATAGTTTCACAAATTTATTTTTTGGGGGTTTCGCTGTCATGTAGCAGTAACTCGTGCATTTTATTATAACGGGGTTCTCATGCATATTTTTCTTCAACTAAACTCTTGAGGCTTTTATATGACGTTACTGGATTGAAGAACTCTACCTTTGTATGAACCGTGACTTATGTAAATTAGAATAGAAATATTAAGGTCTAGTGAAAAAGACTGATGAGATAGCATGTATAAGGTACATATATTTTATTGCTGGTTTGTGATAATCATTCTCCATTATTTAATTCTAATGCCATCTCTCTTTCCTTCTTATGAAATAATCAATAAGTACTGGACTCGAACTGAAAATACGTTAGATCAAAACAAAGTACTTTATTTTTTACTGAAGAATAGATATAGTCAATATTTCTCTCTCATCTCACTTAACTCGCCAATCATAGTCTATGACTAAAAAATGGAGTCTTACTTTATCGAATCACTCGATCGAATTCCAACAATTATAACAGTAGTTTCGTATCTTAGTACTAAGACTAAGACTCATTTTAACCGGAAAAAGATTAATTATGATATTTTAATCCAAAAAATAATTTCTCTCAGTTTGCCGTTCTCTCTATCTCCCTTTATTTTCCTTTCAATTCTATTTCATTTATATATCACTATTTCTGTTTCAATTCATTTCACTTCTATCTTTCCCAATTTACCTAATCATTAGTTATTTCAATCATCAGATAAACTAATTAGTGATCCTGATTCATTTACTTAATCAACGCGTTTCATTTTGATTGAGAAGAAACTGTAATTTTTACCATTCAAAGTCCCCGAGATTAGTGATAAAAAAAATCACGATTGCTCCAGCGTCACACATTTAAAGAGATGGGGGGAGGGGGGAGATCGAATTGTTTGAACTACAATATTAGACCTATCATTTAACTGAGACTGATGTTGGATTTGTTCTGGACTTATATCACCTTTCATGATGGTTAGAAAAGTATGTTTTGTAGTGGGCGAGTAAGTATTTGCTCCACAGTTATCATTAACATTTTGATTACTTTTTTCAGGAAGAATAAAAATAAGTTAAGGATTTGACTTTGTGATTAATTATTTAAGTACTAATTGAGCTTCATTAACTTGGGTCGTTTATAGAAAACATCTGTCTGTATATGACGTGTGCAGCATTAATATTTATAATTATTATTCGTGCTAGAAAAGATGTCGAAAGTGCATGTTTGTCAGGTCTTGATCTTCATTTAAAGAATAAATTACTCGAGGACAAAAGGCTTTCCGCTTTTTATCCCAAACCCATAAACCCATACCACTCTGCTTACCAAGAGAAATTTTCTATCAATATTAAGAGAACAGTGGACACCAATAAGATCTACCGGCACCTACCAGACAATTTCAAAGACAGCATCAATTAAATATTGAATAAGTTGCCCCCAACTACAACATCTGAACAACTGTAACTTTCTGTCTCACATTTATCTTGCCTAATATATATAAATCTAGCAAGGATTTTCAGTGATATTTTTATCGTGGATTTCATAAAAATACATGTCTTTGTAAAATAACCCATTGGCTTTAGCTGTGGTTTCCCAGGAAAACGGAACCGTTATGTAGGGACAGCAATATTGCGGTGAATGACACTACTATAACGTTGTCGATGTGAACTAAAATGGAGCGTGGTTTCCTAAAGATCGTTGAATGCGGACGGAACGTATATTTTAAGGTGCGCTATTTTTACTACTGCGTCTTTAAAATGGCGTAAATTGTTTTTGGATAGATAGAGAAATCACTAAAGCCAATAACTTGTAACTCGCGATCTATTGAGAAAAATCGGAAGTGCTGCATTAAATCTGTTTCTCAGCTATGTTCAATAAAATTTGAGCTCTCAACCTATTGTGTTAAATTTTTTGTGTCACAGCATAAATTTTCTGCAATTTAATTTATATTTTAACGTTAACAATTTAATTTATATTTTGATATTAACCCTCTTTCAATTTTTTTACTTTACAGGAATTACTTAGGTTTAACATAATTTAAACATTTTTAATTAATCTCTAATATATTTGAATTTTTAATTTTTCAATAGCCTTCTTCTAGAGTTTAGAAATTCAGACTCATTTTTATGACTTCGTTTAGAATTATTTTAATCTATTTTTATCGAATAACCTTTTTCAAACGAGCTCATGTTCATTTCCCTATCTAGGTTTATGCAAATAGATTCAGAATTGAAGATAGCTGATTCTTCTAATTTTATTTATACAAAAATTCCTTTTCAGGAGCATCTTGGGAACAGATCATAGGAGAGAAAAGATCATTCAAACTTGTGCTCCGTGAGTGAAGGATATTATTAAATTTTATTTTAATGTAAAATAACTGACACTAAATTTAATTCGGAATACTTTTAGTCTGGATATAGATTTAGATCTGAGACCATCCCTCTCTTTCATTGGTAACTATTCAATTATTTTCCCGAAATCTGTTTAATTGATTATTTGTTTCTTCAAGTGGAAGATTATTTTTATTTCTAATATTAGAGAGACTATAATGTAATCGATTTAAAAAATAAAGAAATATGTTAAATCGTTACTCGATTATTTTTTAAAGTTTCGTTATTCTACTCACATAACAACTGGAAATTAAATACAAATGGATTCTGCAGTCTATGCATATAAGTAGAAAGTTTTCACATATAAATCGATAGAATTTCACTTTTCATGCAATATGTCGTTTTCCTTTGCTTTCGAAATCTTAGGAAAAACAGATTGAGCAATACAGATAGCGAGAGTTTTTATCTGTTTACCATTTGTCATTGTATATATCATGATAATATGAAATAAATATCAGAAAAGTAACTCTCAAGGTCTTGTTTTCCTTTTAGTATTTAACTTGCAAAAATTCAACAAACATTTTAAATCCCCTTCTTCTAAAGTTCTTCTCTGATAACAACAAACATCTGCCTCATTTAGCCTTTGAATGAAGGTATTGCTTTAAAAGACCATCATCTGCCACTTCACTGAAATGAAACGAATTCAGATGGGATTTCAATGCATATTGATATATATTTATCTCTGTTTCGCTTTCTTAAACGGAGCAAGAATTCTAATAATCGAATAATTTCTCGATTACATAAAACAGAAATAATTTATGGGAGAGCGCCGAGTTTTATCTCACTTTACTTTCAGTTTTGAAGAATTCGAGCTTCGCCCACAACATAGACGTCATCTTATCTAGTATTCCCCCCCCCCTTCTTGCATCTAACTCACGTTACATATATATTATATGTACCAGAATACTCTGTTCATTTGTGAAGTAAAAGAAAATAATATGTTTTTATACATTTAAATAATATTTATAACTTTCGTCATTATTTATAACCTCTTGCCGACGTGGTGGTAATTCGTAAATACCATTTTTGAAAAATGCCTTGTCTTAGAGTCGAAGAATGAAGTTGTATTTAGTTGACAACTGCTTCAGTTTTCAATTTCTTCCCTCCGAAAAACTTTGAAGGAGAACTATAGATGATAATCGGAGGGTACTAGGTTTGGAGAGTATGGTGGTTGTGACAGAATTTCCCGATTTTCTGACGAATCGTCAAAAAAGTATATGGCCAGGAAATAAATGAAGTAAGATGCGCTTCCTATGAAACATTACTGGACATCCTTCTTTGAGTGCTTTATTTAAATCGTCCATTTAGTGAAAGAATCTCTTCGAATTGAACTTTTCGTTATGTTTCAAGAGCTCGTAATTTAAAAGTCCTTGGACTCCCACTGTATACACAGCATTCTTTTATTCAGACTCAATCTCCGTTTTGAGTTGGAGGGGGTGTTTTGTCCGGGTTCACAGAATGCTCTTTACCTTATGATGTTTTGCAGGAAATCCACTTTTCGTCACCAAGCATTCAAGAAGGATTCTTTTTGTTTCGAGCAAGAAAGAATGTGTACACTGCGACTCAATGAAGTAAATATTTCTCACTAATTTCAAGATGCATCCATCTGGAATATTTATTGACAAATCGTAGTAATGACGAGAATTACACAGTACTACAAATAATATTAAATGTATGAAAAGTACGTGTGTTTTCATTTTCACGAATAGACAAATATTTCCTTTATCATGGGACTACTTTAATGTTTATTCCGCTAAACCATTTGTCGTGACGACAAAACAATTTCAAATACATACTTTGTTCAGACATAAAATTCGAAGTAGAAAAATCCTCCAATATTAAGGAAATTTCGAATGTAAAGACTTTTCAACTGAAAAAGTAAATGAATATAACTAAGTGTCAAATTATAATTAATAGCCAGAACTCCGGCGCATCGGAGCTGAGCATACAGTAGATGTACACTGAAGTGTCAAAAGTCATGGGATACTTCTTAATATCATGTTGGAATTCCTTTTGATCTGCGAAGTCTAACAACTCGATGTGGAATTGACTCAATAAATCGTCGACATTCCTTTGAAGAAATATTTAGCCAGGCTGTCTCTACATCCGTTCATAATTGCAAAGGTTTTGCAAGCGCAAGGTTTTGGACACGTTCTGACCTTTCTATTACTCACAATATTTATTCGATAAAATTCATGTCTAATGGTCTAGATGGCCCAATCACTCGCTGGAATAGTCCAGAAAATACCTCAAACCTATCGCGAATATTTTGCACTTGTGACATGGCCCATTGTCATAAAAAGAAATTTCATCATAGTTTGGGTGCATGAAATCCATGAATGGTTGCAAATGTTTTCCAAGTAACTGAATATAACCATTTCCAGACAATGATTGATCTAGTTTGACCAGGAAATTTAATACATGCCCTGTTAAACTCGTACATACCATTATAGAGTCACATCCTACTTGCACAGTGATTTCCTGACAACTTAGGTCCCTAGCCTCGGGAAGTCGGCGCCGAATTCGAACTTATTAACTGGATTCGTGACTCATATGACAATGCGACGATAGTTTTAGTCCTCCTAGGTCAAACTGATATATTCACGAGGCTAACAGAGATACTGCAACCGATGGCGTGTTGTTAGCAAAGGCACTTCGAGTCTGTTCTGCTGCCGTATCCCATCAATGCCAAATTTCACTGCACTGTTCTCACGGACACGTCTGTCGTGAGAATGAATGTTGCTATTTTTTAATGCAGTGTTGCTGTTATGGCGAAACTCGCTACTCTTTGTAGACATCGTTGGTCTCTGTCTTTAAGTAGACGCGGCTGGCCTGTGCGTTGTTTATAATGGAAGGTAATGCCTGAAATTATATTCCTTGTCACCCACTTGACATTGTGGATCGAAGAATGTTGAATTTTTCAGCAATTTCCAAAATGAAATTTACCATGTATCCAGCATTAGGAGTTCAAAGTCTTTTACTGTCAATGCACTGCCCATTTACAGTGGAACTTTGCTTAAAGAGAATAATTCGTAATATTAATATTTCGTAATACTAATATTCGTTTAAAATATTATTTATTTATCTTAGAAATAAAGAAGGTGGCTTAAATATTTACATATGAATACAGTTTGTATCAAAAGTTACAGAAAACTCTGGTTAGTTAAAAAGAAAAACAGGATGATCTGCGACTAAGTCCAGGATGCAATCAGCTGGTCTATCCGTCAATGGTGCGAAGGAAATCTAGTGCTGCTGTTGTTGCGAGTACGAGGTTGATACTCTGATGTCTGAACTGGTATAAATATCCTACTGGAAGTGCGCCCGAAATTTGCATAACTGCACGTATGCAGAAATCAGTTGTTCTGGAGTGCTACCTCAATGGCAAGGCGAGATTGTGCAAATTGTTCTTGCCACTTCATAGCATGGTGAGAATAAGCAAATGAGATAAAGAGGGCCTCTGCAGCATTTTGCTACCATGACTTTCGTCACTTTAATGAAAAGGTGCTATTCTCCGGATTGGATGATCAAAGTATCTTATGCATGCCGATTAGAAATATTTATCTCGATTGTAACATTGCCTCGCCGACAGATTCGTAGTCATTGAAAGTATTTGTAAGAATCTGAAAGAGGTCGCGGCTTCGGACTGAAAGAGAGGAAGGAGTGTAAGCTACAAAGTTCTTTACATTAAAAGAAGGAAATAACTCCTCATTACAACTATTATTAAAAATTAAATTAATTTGAAGTTCCATAAATTAAAAAAAATCAGAAAATTTAAAATTAATAAGTTATTTACTGTCTGAATACTTGGTTTGTTCAGAACATGACTAGTGGCTAAAATAGCGTACACTTAATACAAGTTGAGACGAGCTACTCTTGCCTTATGCATACGCTTATTTGTTTGATTAGCACTTGAAGAATACCTGCTGGGTTTTGATATTTACTATACAGTACACTGTACATACACAATTGTAATAATGTGCAAATGATATATGTAACTAGCTGGAAAACAAGAAACACTATACTGAAATGAAAACAGAACATTTAATATAAACACTGAGCGAAAACGTGAGTAGAGCTGTGTCACAACTTGGCAGTGAAGGTCAGCTAACACCCGAATCCACTCGAAAACATCCGAAAACGAACGGCATGATCTTTGCTGGATTAGAGAGAGGTTACTGAACATATATATATATATATATATATATTTAAAATTAGTATTGAATTCGAAGGAAATTGAAAACCTCAGGAACTTTAATTTTAAAGTGTAATGCTGAAACAAAATGTTTAAAGTGGTTTCTGTTCATTGCATGGAATGTTGTAGTAATATCCCTTAATAATTCTCGATTTCTTCTAAATAATTAGAATCGGATTCATATTTATGGGCAATGATACCTCGATTTTTGAACAGCATAGCGTACAAACTTTTCTAATCATTTTTTAATTACTTTTTACGACTTAGGTATCGCTTTTACCACTTAACCACTATTCAAAATGTCGAGGTTGTCCATCAATAGCCTATCAAGCAACGTCAACATAGCTTTACTCGTAACTGACTAAAATATTCTCATTTCTTATTTTTGAAATACATCTTGTTTTTCTCATCCAAATTATATATTTTTTTACTTAACATTTTTAAAAAATTAAATTAATATTAAAGGGTGTTTGAAAAATTCCTTCTCTGGTCTTGGGAACGCAACAAATCCGATATGGCCGCAATAGACTAGTGAGCATAGTTGCGGACTCGCAGGCGATGCGTCGTTCGATGTGGGTTCGAGCCCTGATGCCACTAAAGTCCCACCGTGTAACAGGGTCGATGTACGTTAAGTCTGGTTGAGATACCATATCTTCCAAATAGCGGGGTGTGGAAGTTTTGAGAGGGTTGTACTAGATCCGATGTAGTTTTCGTCACTTGACCGAGATTCAAAAATACAAGATCCGTCTCCAACAACCCTCATATTGCTACTCAGTGTGATGTTAATAAAACAATCACAATCGTACACACCCAAAATGAAACTGCAATAAATAGAAAATGATGAAAATGCAATAAAATGCAAATAAGCTCTCTTTCAATCTAGTTTCTTTATATGAACATTTCTCTCTGGAGTTTTAAGCTCACTTACTGTATCAACCCCTAAAATAATACCCTATTCAAAAAGAGATCAACCTTACATAACCATCAATCACCCATCAAAAGAAATCCCTCCTTGTCAATCCCGGGCCAAAGATCTCCAGGTCACACAAGTCACTACAACCACCATCCTTTCATTCCTTTTTCTATTTCCTCTTTAATTCGAGCGGGGCCCTGATGATGGACCGTCTGGTCATCCCATGGGCAGGTGTACTCCCCGCATCGATCGTCTGCTAATGGACTGAGCAGGGAGGGGCCACCTTTTCCCTGATGATAGTCATATGGTAAATACCACCATTAGTCACCATTTCTTGGAAAAGGAAAATCGATGGCCCTCAAGAGATTGGACCCGACAGAATATGTCTGCCACTCTATTGTGTTTATTTTTGGAGCTTTTGACGTAAAAGTTTCATCTTTCTTGGCTGGGAAAGGACATTTACCTCTTCGTCTGTGTCCACGTGACATCCTTATTATTGAAAATCCATCGGTTTTGTCACTTCAATTCAATTGGTAGTTGATGGAAGGGTTTTTATGTTGGTCGGAGAGGAGTCGTTTCGGAGAATCGGGTTCTCTTTGTTACGTTCTCCTAACAGTTATTCTTCTCTTATTTATCGCCTTGAATGTATAACTGTCGTAATTTTAGATTGATTAACTTAAACGTTCCATTAATTTTGGAATGACATGTTACAAATGGCGATTTCTAAGAATTTCAATATATTAGCGATAAATTGTCTATTAGGAGCGTTGTTTTCGGTGTGAATATTGTTTTTTCATTGAAATTCCATCGATTTCGTTGCTAATGTCCAGTTAGTCTACGATCGAAGGATGCAATTGTTTCTTTATAAACCAGGAAATTGTTTGAAGCACTGTTTACTGACTCAGTCTGTTTTACATTTCTTTATCGGGTTAAATGATGTCGTTGTTATATATTGATCGCATTGTTTTCGGTGAATTTTCAGTTAGTTTGATAAATATATCTATTCTTGGAACTTTAACCCTAAACACTCGAGATTGATTATTTATATAATAACATGCCAACACAGAGAGATCGAGGGTGTATGGATATATCATTGGAGTATATGCAAGATAATATTAAAAATCCGTATGAATCAGGAGTAAAGAAAAGAAAATTTTAAAAAATATGCGTGAAAATTGATTTTATGATCCTTTTTTGCTGAATTACTTTTTATAATCTTTCATTGTATTAAGGTTTTTGCTGCTGCGGTAGCCTAGTGGGCATGTTCCCGAACCAACTACTGGTATTGTTTCCTTTGAGTTGTCGGTTCGAGTCCTGATGTTACTAAAGACCCGATGTGTAACGGGGTTGATGCACGTTTAATCGTATCGAGGCCCGAAGTCCTCCCGTTCGCGTGGTGTAGAAGTTTAGGGAGGAAGATGCCAGCTCAAGCGTCGTTTTCGTTACTTGACCGATGTTCAGAATGACACAGTTCGACCCTAATAGATGCCGTGTTGCTTCTTTAAGTGAGTGGCTGCGGTAGCCTAGTGGTCATTGTTTTAGACACGCGGTCGGCGGTTTTCGTTGAGTCGCGGGTTTGATCCTTGGCCACTAAAGACCCGCTGTGTAGCTGGGGCTGATGCACGTTAAATCTGTCGGGACTCAAAGTCCTCCCGTTGGTGTGGTGTGGAAATTGGGAGAGGGGGTGCCAGCTCAGGTATCGTCCTCGTCACCTGACCGAGGTTCAAAATTACGAGGTCCGTTGCCAATAGCCTTCGTGTTGCTTCTAGTGCGACGTTAATAAAGCCAAACCAAACCAAAGCTTCTCAGGGTGACGTTAATGAACAATCAATCAAATGTATGATATTTTTCATTCTCCCTGATTGTAGCGAAAGGTTCCCGCGACATGTTGCCCAATATGTTGATGTTTATTTACAGCCCCGAATGCTCATCGGTTGGAACATACCCTACCGATGAATCATTCGGGTCAATACCCAACCGATAACCGATTCTTTCCAGAACGTAAAACGCGTAGTGTTCCGTCAAATCGCTTTTTCTTTTCAAACGTACTACGTTGCTCCTACGGTACTCTTTCTATTCCCAAATCTTTTATTTGTGTAACAAAAAATTTCACAAATTTGAAATGATTTCAGGATGTTTCGCTTTGGTATAACAATTTGTTGAGATGTTTATCTTTAATCTATTTGTAATATTATGTTTATCAGGTTCATATTCAATTTATTTGGAATCGGAGAGTCAGAGAAATAATAGTTTAAATTGTTTATTTCCAAGGATCAAATTTAGCCGTAATTCACAAAAGACCATTCGCACAAAACAATGGAGGCTATTACACGCTAAAAGTAACCGGAGCCTCAAATTCCTCACATGATGTAGTGCGGATGTCAGAAAGGTAGGGTATCTGTTGGGCTGTTATCCTCGTCTTTTTGACCATGATCAAAAATTAGGTCAGTTGCAAAAATGTAAATGGGTGTTCTTGTGCGATGTTAATTCAAAATTTTACATTAGTTTATTTAAGAAATTAAGGTAACACTTTATTACGGAAAAGAAATTTTGAACTTCGTTGTATTTCTCTTCAGAATGAGTGTTGTGGTCGGAAAGACAGTTTAACAGTCAATGGGGGAATACACAAAGCAGTAATGCTGAATAGGTACATAGGCGATAAATTTGCTCGCCATGTATCCCATCTCGCCAAATTTGGCGACATAACTAGATATACTAACACCAGTTATTCCAACCATTACGGTTCCAAACCACGAAATTTTTTTAAAAATTTATGTCCCATCAAATATCCTCCACAAAATTTTTTAACTCCATGCAGAAGTGAGGTGGTTATCAAGTTATCAAGAGGAAAGGTTCTTGTCCATCTTTTTGAACTGAGAGAAGTTATGGAAAATCCTACTTGAATGAAAATCTGACCTAGTAGATAATTCGTTGAATAAGGAATGACTTGGATATAAGGACAGAATATTTGGCTTTCTTAATGATATATTTTTCTTAAGTGATCTTATACGGATATTTTTATACATAGAAATAAAGTTGAGGCGCATTCAGTAAGAAACTTCGCTCTTTGGGATTGTCGGGAACGAGTGAAAGATGTAAACAAATTTCCACTTTTTGGCGAATTCTTCATTTCTTTTAACGTCAGTCAAAAAGTCGTATTCAACATTATAAACCAACATTTAGCTGCATTAGCTGAAACTTTAATCTTCATTTCCCTTAAATAGAAGATCAAATTAAAGGTAACGTCTGGATTAATAATCTTTTTTAGGAAAAAGTAAATTCACGGTCACGAATTGTTACTTTTGTGCCCAGATATGAAATTCAGTCATTGTCTCAATTTTGGATATTTCTTGATAAAAAAAATATCCATCTCTTTGTTATAAATTCATCAAATTGCTGTTCGTTTTTTTTTTTACTTACTATTTATGTGGCGAAAAAAAACGTATTTAACTAAGTCAGTAATAAAAACCAAACAAAGAAATCGATTGGATTATTTCTGCAGTTCTTTGCCTCGTAGCAACAAACCAGCAGTCACGTATATGAAATTAATTAAAAAAACAAACAGAGCAAATGTCACACTAATTAAAAATTACGTATGTATAACATTAGGTTTAATAAATAAAATACCTTTTTTATTTATAAAAGTCAATTTGGTCTTACTCTTGTCCTCAAAATATATATTTCTTATTTTCGCCGGTCCACAGGAGTAAAAGGTTGGGAAACACTGCCCTAGACAAGCCGGGAAAGTTTTAGAAGGTATTTTGAGGATAGATATAAGCCTCTGTGTTTATTAGTTTGTGTATGTCATAGTACAGGGGTGGCCAGTTACATTGCCTTTGGAAGCACCATTTCAGACAGGAATATTTGAAAGAACTTTTTATTCAGATGGTGGACAGATGAATGGTCACATCCTAAGCGCGATTTTGAAAATCGTCGAATTAGCAAGTTTCAGAAGTGAAGTCATAGGGTTATCTTGTATAAAGATTATATTCAATCAAAAAATCTAGGGTTACCACATTTGGCAATTTATCGCCAACAAATATTTCGCCATCATTGGTATGGCGTAAACTGCCTTCCAACTTTTATTTTTGATAATCATTTTTTCCTGTCTGACAGCATGAAATGGTATAGATTACTAGAGGTGTGGTTTAATATATATATATTTTTAATTCTTTGAATTAACTTGAGTGAAAAAAAATTATAAACTTTTCCTTATAGATTAAAAAGAAGTTATCATGCTATCTGGAAAACACAAATATGAAAAGACGAATAGAAGATTTAAGGCGGAATGGAAAGAAAAATTAGATTCTGCGGAGAAAAACAGGAAACCAACGTGTCTTTTATGTCAAATAACATTGTCATAGTTAAAGACCATTAATCTTAAGCGACATTATGAATCAAATCACTATTCCTTCTGTCAACATTTTCCTGCCGGTTGCGAGTTACGACGAATTATAATATTGTCTTTAAAAGCAAAATTAAGTAACCAAACCACAGTTATATCAATATTTATTAAAGAGGCAGATATAACAACAAGCCTGGTTTTATTATGACCTAGCTCAGGCAAAATATCTTTATATAGTAAAGGGAAAATTCTTTTTATGAAATTTATCTTGGTATTTCTTTTTATGAAAGAGAGTTCATAAAACTAAAAACTAAGGAACAATTTCTACTTTAGATTCAGGAAATAAGAAATTGCTCATTAAATGAACAAATACTTGCATCTACAGATTCTATAAAAAGACGAATTTCTGTTATTTTTGATAGCATTAAAAGCTATTTGCAAAGGGTTTTGACGAATTGCTCATGACTATCCTTGAACTAATCTACAGACATTAAACATAAATCAGTTCAGCTTTACTTATTTGTAAAGTAATAAATAATGTAAAAGTGAGAGAAGAATTATTGGGCCCCTAATTGTGTGTGGGGGGCGCATTAAATAATGCGACTCGAGGAAATAAACAAAACCCCACCTTCGATGCTATACTTGGAAAACATTTTGAACCAGTTAAAAAGGTAGTCAGTGTCACAACTGAAGGCAATCCAGTTCTATCAAAGGGCTGTTGGCGATTTTAAATACTGACACATTGTATCCCAATTTCATTCCTGTCCATTGTATACTTCAAATAGGAAACGATGAATTTCCAGGAGATGCATTATGATTTTGTCCTGTTAGATGCCTTAACTTATACCAACTGGGTAATAAGCTTGACAATTTTCACAGATGTAGTGAAGTACAATCGTTTAATTTATTACTACAAGGACACGGTAAACTTATTTCTTATTTACTACAGAGGGTTTTTAGCATCCATAACAAAATTAATCCTTATGAGAAAGACCTGTTTCCTGAAACATTCACTCACTTCTCATGTCTTACTAAGATATTTAAAACTACAGACGGGTATGAAATTATCCTCCTGAGATCTACCACCCATTAAAATGGATGTTTTTGCTTTAACTCTTATTGCGTTAGATTTTAATGGAGTTTGCAAAAACTAAAGAAGCATCATAAAGGACGAATTAAAAATCACTTTTCAGCATTGGAAGCCTAGAGTATAGCAAAGTGGTGGAGTCAATCTAGAATTTTGAGCTTTCGTAACAAATTTTCCTTTTAAAAAACTTCTCATTAGTTTATGACAAGTTTTATTTAATATTGTTGTATTTTATTTAATATTGTTGTAAGATATTTATTATTGCTTTATCTCTTCTTTTATGAAATTAATAATGAAAAATTAAAAAAGTTATATACAAATTTTGCAAAGAACAGATTTAGCCACCCAATGTATGCTTTTTTTTATAATTATTATTAAATTACTCAGTTAAATATAAAAATTAAAGTAAAGGATGAAATATCGAGAAATGGACAATAGTAAACTTTTCCGATATTAAAATTAAAGGAAACGATAAATTTTAAAATTGAATATATTTCAACTAAATGTAATTAAAATTACAGCAAATGATAAGTTATTAAATTGAATATTATATCAGCTACATGTAATTAAAATTAAAACAAACGATAAACTATTAAACTGAATATATTTCAGTTAAATGTAATTAAAATTGAAGCAAACGATAAAAAATTGAAAATTGATCTGGTACACCAAAAATGATCTAACTAAAACGATTGCCCCTTGTGTGGCTTTTTTAAGTAAAACTGTTATACATCCAATTAAAATGGAACATTGGGTCTCAATTTATCATCTGTATCATTAAAGTTAGTTTGTTTACTTTCCAGATATTCTCTCTTAGAGATTATATGTTTTGCTTTTTTTAATTATGATTTCAATTACAATTTAGATTTTTTTAAGATTTCAGAATAATAAACAAATGTAATAATGATATAAATATTCATATTTTAAAGTATTGATAGCATTAGAAGTGTTAGAGCTAATTACAAATGGACATTTATCAGAAAACAAAATTGGAAATTGAGTGATAAATATGTTAATAACCCAGTTCCTGATGTGCTTAATGATCCATTTTCTGAGGTGAATGAATCTAACGAAAAAACAGGCATGGAAGGTAGCACAACTGATATACCTCAACAGGAAGTGAAAAAGAAAAATATTTAAACTTTTTTCACATGTAAGAGATCGTTGAAGTAAGTTTGAATTTTCTAGATGCTCCTGATGTTTTCCAATAATTTAATGAAGAAGATTTACAATATACATTCTAGTTATAAGTCACGTGAATGCTCTGTTAACTTCATAAAGATATGTATACAAAAACTGCTGATTGTACCGATAAAACTGGTGTGATGAAAAATGGAGAATCAACTGATGTAAATCTATTGGAAGTAAATTATTGTTCGAATGAATTTATTCTTGAGCAATTAGGGTATAACCAAGTACAGCCGTTTTGGGGGGAAAAAGTACTCTTCTGCCATCAGATTTTGATGCAGTGAGAAGGAACAGATTTTTTTTTTTTTTTTATCAAACTTATAAGTTGATGTTGATAACAAGGTTTCAGAAATAGAAAAAGAAAATAAGCTATGGAAGGTTCAATTCTGTTCAAAGCAAATGCTCGAAAATTCCGAGATCTTCTTTTGTTAGCATTGATAAACAGATTATACATTTCACTAGCAAAACATATCTAAAGCAATATGTGCCACGTAAGCCAAATCCAGAAGATTTTTAAAAAATTTCTAATCGTAGATTTATCTAGAATCGTATCAGATCTTATAATCTGTCAAGGGAAATGGTCATTTCCCATGCAAAATGACACAAAATATCTTGCTATTGGTGAAGCCGTAGCGCTGAGAATTTGTGAAAATTTTGTGCTGGTACTCGAGTATATTTTAACAGGTATTTTACAACAGTTAATTTAAATGAAATTTTGTACGAAAAGGGAATAGGCGCTACATAAACAATAATGTAGAAACAAAAATAAACATTTTGGTATAAATGCTTTTGTGTAATTTCTTGTAATTCAGTGAATATCTAATTATTCAAAATATATTGAAATGGATATGTCCTACAGCAAAATTTAAAAATTTAAATCGATTGTTTTCTTATAACTATTACTTTCAGAGCTTATTTGTTCAGAAAATTAATAATTTTAAAAATAATATTCTTCTCAGATGATTATTACTATAGATTATACATGCAAGCTGAACAGAATAAAAGAAGGTATTACTGATAGATTTAGGGATTTAAGAACACTGAAGCCATCATTTACATTTTTTGAAAACTCTTTTCTTGCTGACATTTTGAAGAAAGGATGTCACGTCTCACCGCCTAATTGCTCGGTATATTGTAGCTATAGAACTGGAGTTACATAAAGGAATTTCGGCCGCGAGAACTTCACTTCCCCATAGGATTTCAGCTGCGGGTGGCTTTCCGACCCCGAGGGGGGAGAGAGAGTTGTTGACCTTGATGCGGCAGCGTTGTTTTGAACCCTGGACCAAGGGGTTCCGAAGTTGACGGTCCTACCAATCAGGCTGAAAAGATATCTTATCGGGCTGGTTGAGTAAGGCCTTTTAACTTCTAACGTTGTCGTAGAAGAGAGTCACTGCAGAACTTCAAGATGAAGAAATGAAACAGGTAAAACAAAACGGTGGTTCAACTGTTAAATTTTGGAAATGGGTTCTGGAACAAAAATATCCATAAGCCAAAGTATGAGCCGAGATAAATCTCAGTTTTCGGTACTTCGTGTTTCTGTCAGTGTTTGTATTCATCGCTTAAATTTATTAAAGATAAGTATCAGTTTATTTTATCTGATCTGCATTCAATTGAACCTGTGAGAATCCCCTAAACAAATCATGAACCAAACTTTTGGCAGCTAACTGCTAAGATTCGTACAGTATCCCCGAGAAAATCTAACTTTTAAAGATTTTCTTTACAAAATTGTTTGATAGAATTAGAACAATATTTTTATTAAAGTTTTTAAATAACATTTTTAAGTTTCTTAGTTAACAAGAGAAATGAAATAAAATAATTGCTTTTGGACATTGATCGTTTTGAGTTTACTTATAATTTTGTAAAACGAAATGAAATAAATAAATTACTTTTGGACATCGAGTAGGTTTAGCTTACTTTATTTCATATACATATTTAATTTGCATAAGAACCGCTCCACTCGGCCACGAGAATTGCACGCGGTTCCAGATCCATGTCATGGCCATCCCTTTTATAAACAGTATATGTGCTAATGCGAGAGATTATATAATATATATACAAAGATGTAAATCTTGTACGTCGAATACGTAAGCGTATACATGTATGGAGGCGGAAATAGTCGAAAAACAGGATTTATAAGCTCCCGTACCAAAATCCGCATTTCGTTCGCTAGAGCATTTTACCTAATTTCTTGGTGGTTTTTTTGCAGCAATCGCTTAAATTAAAATTCAAACAGTAAAAGTGAGTAACGACCAACGTTTAGATCATGGAAAGAGGTGAAGAATTGTGGGTAGGCTAGGAGCAGGCCAGTCTCAAATTTAGATTTGTAGAGATTTCGATTTAAAGCCCAGCGACGTGTCCAACTTATGGAAACAGTTTCAGGATACCGGATCCGTAGAGAGAAAGCCTGGGCAAGGTCGTCCAAGAACCACGATGGCCAGAGATAACTATTTGTCCATTTCAGTTAGGAGTATCAGGGGAGTACACCTTCTCAGGTCTTCTATGAATTATATACAGCCACAATAACCCGAATTTCAAGGGTGACTGTTTCCAGAAGACTACATGAGAGAGGACTGTTTGCAAGCAGACTTGTTGTTTGCGTCCTGCTCAGCTCTGCAATCAGGAGAGTCCGTTTAAAATGATACAGAGATCATACAGGTTGGAACATGAATCAATGGGTGACCGTTCTCTACACTGAATGGTCCCGGTTCAGCCTAACCAGTGATTTTTGCCGTACTTTCATATGGAGAGAACCAGGGACCTGCTATCTGCCTTCCAATGTCCAAGAAATCGAACATTACGGTAGCAGAGGCTTGATGGTCTGGGCAGGCATCATGTTCGATGGCCGCACACACCTCCGTGTTTTTGAAAGAGGCACTGCGATTCTTGACTTGAGAGGTATAGGGAAGAGGTCTTGGAGCCTATTTCCGCCTTTTCAGAGGTCCCATTGGTCCCGATTTCCTTTTAATGGATGACAAAGCGAAGTCACATAGATCTCAGCTGGTCGACGAATTTTTGAAAAGTGAAGATATTCGCCAGTTGGATCGGTAAGCCAGATCTCCAGAACATAATCCTATAGAGCATACCTGGGACGCTCTGGGGAGGGCAATTGCAATTCACAAACCCCTTCCGAGAATCATCCAAGACCTGAAAACAGCGTTGCTGAACGAGTAGAACTAATTGCCACAGGAACTTTTAAACTCCCTTATTTCCAACATAAAATCACGTTGCGAGGCCTATATATACTACCTGTTGATATCGAGGACCATTCATACATTTAAAAACCGATCAACTGCGTAACAATATTTAACGAATAAATATCTTTTGTAATTGTTGAAGCTTCACTTGGACCATACGGATAAAAAGCACCATAATGTTTTTTTTTATTCAGTTATTATTTAAAATCCCTTCTTTTGCCTCTAGATATGACGGAAAATTTACCGACAAAAGTTTACTACTGTCCCTGCACCAGAAAGCAAATCAGAGAGAACGAAACAGCATATGACAAACAATTAAAATTAAGCAAGCAAATAAATGTTATGTAATGTTTTCTAAAAAAAACTTTTATTAGATAGTAGTGTTAGAAGTAATGTTTAAAAGATGCAAAACATTCGAAAGAAAGAAAAGCAGGTGAAAAAAAATAATATTGGAGGAAGATTAAACAAAATTACAAAAATAAACTGTTATGAAATAGGAAATACTATATGAGTAATATAAATATGAGTAATATTAAAATTAAAAATTAAAGAGGATGTAAAATAATTTAAAATGGACACAATTTACTTGACAGAGACGCATTTCATTTTAAACCGGGCGAAAAGAAGTAATTGTCACAGAAATTGAAATTTTCGCTGAAGGAACGTATTTATGTTTGTTTGTGAAACCAAACACATGAAAGAAAAGAACGTTAATCGAATTTTTTTCACTTTAAACATCTTTTCTAATATTCAAGTTAAATTTGACGAGGCTCAAAGTCCTAACCTAGAGCAAAGTTTCTTAAACTGTAAGTGGCAACCCTAAATGGGGTAGCGAAAATTCAATCTAGATACATGAATTAAAAAAAACATAAACCACATTCTAATCATTAACTTAATGTTACATTTTCTACGCTGCGTAATTACAAAATCATTATGCTGTCTAAACTGAGCTGTAAATCATGCTTACAGAGAGAAAACATACCAGTAAGCGCAATATCATAGCTGTGTCGCATTGCGATTTCTATCAAAATATAACCATAAACGCATGATATGCAACTTCCTGTGCCACACAGGCGAATAAATCTTGGTGCCGCTGCGACTAATTTGAAAACGTTTTTTCTAGTATAATCAGTTGTTTTTGTTTCGCCCCGAGAGTGTATATCGTAAGAACAATACAGTTATGAATTCGCGGACACTTCTCTACAACATTACTCTTATAAGTGATAAGAGATATTTACAGAGAATTCGTCGGTCACCCAAGGAAAGCTTAATGACCCCTGGACCTTAGTGACGAATTAGGCGAGCGTTTAAGAGAGAAATTTGGCGACTTTGGCGATAAAATAATGGTTCGTGAAAATGCTGAAATTTTATCGAGGAATTAAGAAAAAATTATAGATTTTTCCTGTGACATCACACCTGGCCAGTAAAACTATTAATATCTAGAGATACAGGCCAGGGGAGATTAGTTAGGAATTGGCCGAAAGAATCTGTCAGAATTGTCCTAGAGAGAAACGGCCTGTATCTTCTGTGAATTCGATGGAATGCTGGAAGCTATCTGAATCCGTGCGAAGTATTACTCTGGACTAAGTAAGTATGAATAATTAACAAAACACAGTTACGTCTTGTGAACATTTTAAAGGGGGAAAACAGTTGTGCCCTCCCCCTTCCCGTCGATTTTTTTTTCTGGATCCGCCATTTCTCTTCGATGCGAATAGGCTATCGTAAATGGAGAATTAAACTATTCACAATAGTCCGAAGCGTAAAAAGTGGAGCAAAGCTAGTGAGTTGAACGTTATAGAAAGTGCTGTCATTGTCATAACAAGTGCTTTTTTTCGTTCTTGTACTCGCTAATCTGTATTATTGTTTCTGATGAATTTCTTAATTGTGCTGTTAATTTTTCTAAGTTTTGCTACCTGTGTTCGTCTCGTTCTGAATATTTGTGAATATAGCTTCATTTCCCCCAACCCTCCATATTAAACTTATTTCACTCATAAGCCCGCTGGATCAAGAATTTTGTAACAATATAGCATTATATTTTCCCGTTTTATTCGATTAAGTTTGTATTTGTTTCAATAACTGTTATAAGAAAAGTCATTATATTTATATTTTAAGATAAAATTATTTTTGCCCAAGGATAATATAAATTATGAGTTTTTCCTTTTAATTTAACGAAAGTAATTTTTATTAAAAATTAAATAAATTTGTAAGTTTAAATTTATATATTAACTTTGAAATTAAATAGCAATTAAACAACGTAATTTTTTTCATTCGAGCTTAGTGTTAGTCGGGAGGAGTATCGTTCAAAATTCCTAAGCATGGAAATGTTATAGCAAGATTAAAAAGGTTTAAGAACTTCTGATACAAAATACATGTGTAGCTTTTAGCTACAATGAGAGCTTTAAAGATCGGGTAAAAATAAAACAAATAATGGCTATAGAAGCTTTATTTTTCAATCACGTCTTGTAGCCTTTATGCGACATTGATCAAAAAAGAATTGCACGTGATTAATTATCTTGGAATTTTACTTTAATTCTTAAACTCGAATGTATCAGTATATGGACACAAATTAGTTACGCCGTTAATACCCAACTCTAATTTTTTTTTATTCTTTTCTATTCTATTTTTCTATTCTTTTGGCCATGTGCCTAAAGACGGATAGTCAATGCTTTCCCAAGTGGCCTTTTAACTTTTTGGATATATTAATGTCACAATAGATATGTCAAACAATGTATCAAACGAAACACAAATTATTTCCTTTGTTATTATTCCTTAGCAGAGTTTTTTTCTCCTCAGTTTTTATACTTTAAGGAAACTCCGAAACATATAGCAGTTCGACCCAGTCTTTGCTAACACTTCATCTATTTCGTATAATAGAATTCATTTATTTTACTATCTCAATTGTTTCGATGCCATCATTCATTTTTATTGTCATGCCACATTATGGTTCAACAATTTATCTCTTTATCACTTACTGCGGTTGAAAAAATTTACGTCCACAGAAACTGGGATGGAAGCCAATATTTGAGAATAGCTTTTTCAGTGTTTACCTTTTTTGTATTCCCCTTGCTATCCCGATTCCATTTTTTACATTGAAATTAGAGTTATTTTAGTATTTTGGTGCAGACAGTGCGTGAAATCTGATCCCCCCCCTCATTTTTGTCAAGTTATTTATTTTGTCTATCAATTTCGATTAACTCCTTCGACACTGGCGGATTCAGAGAACGTGTATAGAGGCATTTTCGTCATAAATTTCACGCACAGATAAAGTAACATATCTGTACAGGAAATTCCAACTAAATTTTAAAGTATTTATCTGGTTGTTTTTAC